>OY821519.1:116228792-116641292 GCA_963682025.1 Cordilura impudica
GATATTTAAATTTAAATTTACATGTACATGTACAAAACAAATTTTGGAACTTAGGATTAATTCGTATTTTTGGGACCTTTCCAGCAGAGAGTTGTGTAGTTATACATACGTTATACATACTATAACTACAGATGGCGCTTCTATGATGAAAAAAGTAGGACGGATAGTAAAATGCCATCAGCAGCTTTGTTATGCCCATGGTATTCAATTGGCGGTGCTAGACGTTTTGTACTGCAAGAATAATAAAAAAATGCAACAAATTTGGAATCTGAGGGAGAAAGAGAAATAAATAGCGAAAGTGATGCTGAATCAGATGTTGAGGAAAACGATGTAGATGGATTTAAAATTTCTGAAAATTTTGATGATTCTATGGACTTGAAAGCAGAAATACGTCCACTTATAAATAAGGTAAGAAAAGTTGTAAATATTTTTCGACGTTCCCCCACAAAAAATGACGATATACTTCAAAAATATGTCAAAGCTGAATTTAACAAAGAAATTTCGCTGATTCTGGATACAAAAACCAGATGGAATAGCATATTTTTTATGCTACAGCGCTTTTGGGAACTAAGAAATTGCATTTTAAAATCTTTAATAGACTTATGTTCCACTATATCATTTGAAGAGGCAGAAATGGATATTATTTCTGGTATTATTTCAACATTGTTGCCAATAAAATTAGCAGTGGAATCATTGTGTCAGATGCCACTATTGTATTTATGATTAATAATTTAGGAACTGGACAATTAAGCGGTGAATTTAAAATTTCTTTAGCACTTAGAATTAACGAAAGGCGAACCAAATTATCAAGTCTGCTTCAATATCTTCACAAAGGACAAATAAAATCAAAACATCAAGATAATGAATTGTCCTTCGAACAATTATCAAAAAAAGAGGTTGCTAATTTGATATCAACTATAGTTAAACGTTTTTCAGATTCAAATTTAAATACTTCACCGTCTCATAACATATCATCTTCTTCAGATTCCTCGGACTTAGAAATGAACTATTCAATGCAGGAAAAATTAAATTTTGCAATTAATAAAGAAAAACAAATGGACCATAAAGTTATAACAAAAAAATCTGTAAATTTGGACAAAACTTATAATAAAGAAATGGCTATTTTCAAAGAAGGAGGATATCGCGGACTAAATTTGCAAAAAGCATATGATTATTTAAATACTATTCCGCCAACCAGCGTCGAGGCTGAAAGAGTGTTTTCGTCATCTGGAAAAATTTATTCCAAAATCAGGTCATCTCTAAGTGATGAATCCCTGGACACACTTTGCTTTTTAAGAAGTTATTTACTATCAAAGCAAAATTGATTTTTTTTATTTTTATTTTTTCCCGAGGAAATATATATATTATAATTTAAAATGAATGTTAATTTAAAGTTTATTTTTGTATTAATTAAAAAAATTATCAATTTATACAATTTGTTTTTAATTTTTTAAATAATTCACCAATACCGGTATTTATTGAAATTCAATACCGAATGCCGGTATTGATAATTATCTCCGGTATTGCAGGCCCTAATCACATCCCACATACAAAATGGTTGTTAACAAGTGTATTTAAGCTATAATTTTGTTTTTGTACTATTTTTGTTGGTTAAATTCTATGTGTATGTCATCAAAAGGCTACCGTATAAATTGTCTTTAATTTAAAAAAATTATGTCCTAATAAAAAATATGTGAACGAAATTTTATTAAAACTCACATATTTTTATGAACCATAAAAAATGGTTTTATCGTCTTACATATCTCAAGCTAAAAATCATTTGAATTACAAAGTTTATTCTTTAAATTAAAGCACTTTAAAGCTATATTGAAAATGAAAAAGATACCTTGAATAGCAACTGACTCTTGTTTCATACTTGCATTGTGGATCGTGATTATTATTTTTCATTATAAATATGGCAGTTGCACTATAAGACAAACACATGTTTTTGGTTTCTTTAAAACTTAATATTCAATCCTTATTGTTATTTTTCTCTTTTATGTATTATCTTCAAAATTGGGTTTGTTTATTAAATGGTGCTTCACAAAAACATTAAACCTGCCAAACTATTTGCACAAACTTATGTATTTCTGATTACACCAAACAACACATTTACACTCGTTACAACTTTTAGGGAGCTGGGTACATCCTGGGGAATATGCTTCTTCAGGTAGGTATCAAACATCTTATTTATATGGCTTTATTTACACCACCTGTAAATATTTAAAACACAACATATAAATTTCTAATAATATTGATGTAATAAGAAAATAATGAAAAATTAACTCGTTATATATTAACAACAATAACAACATCAAAAAAATCTTAATATTGCAAATGTAATACAAAATAAAACAAAACCAAATAATAATCATCATTTTAAATGTCCTGTTGTTATTTTTTATTATTTAAATATGCTGGCATTTCTAACACACAAACGAAAAATAAAAACAATTCAATTTTGTTTACATTATGGATAACATCGTCTATGTCTGTTATTTTGCTCAAATATACAAATATATCTAATGACAACTACTTTGGTAAGTTGTTTTGAATTTACTACAATAATCAAAATTATACAACAAACTCTTTTGTTTTTTTTTTGGTAGTACTTTTGGTTGTTTTTCTTAAATAAAGAGTAGTTTTTGGTTTTTAACATTTTAAGAATATGCATTTTTACAATAGCGTTCCTATAGGATTTGCTAGACGTCTGGTCTTTAGTAAACTGCTGTTGTAGATTTGTATTTTTGTCTCGTCAAACTATTGTATGTAGAAGTAATAGTTTTAATTTGGTATTGGTGTTGGTTTTTAACATAAAATATGTTTTAGATGTTTTAAGAATTTTTTTTTATTATTATTTTGTATGGAGTAGCTTAGAATAACTGTTTTGTAAACATTTTTTATGAATTCAATAATAAACTAATGAGTAATAACTAGGGCAAGGAATTCAATGTAAATGCATGTTTTTTACTGGATGGTCTAAATTAGATATGGACTAAAGATCTTTCCAAATCATTTAATTGACAACAATTTTTGCATATTATTCTTTAAGGGATTTTGTCAAAATGACTTTTTTAACTTTTTAAAATATTTCTAAAATTTTGTGCAAAATTGTTTCATTAAAATATCCTTAATTTTGTTTATATTGTTCGGGGTTCCGTTGGCTTTTTTCGCACTATTTAGGCGAAATCTTCGTATAAGTATGCTCCAATTACCTTCATTGTACAAAACCTTTTTCTCGTTTCAATATAAATAATTTTACTTTTAATAATTTAAAAAAAAAATTATTTATACAAAATGAACACATAAGGAGTGAGAGCACAAAAAACATAAAATTTAATAATATGGAAAACATTGAAGCGAGAGTTTGGTTTTTTTTTAAACTCTTTTAACTCATGCAACCCCATTCCCCCTTATCCAATTGATCTGAAACTTGGCCAATAGTCTTGTTGCGACTACAGATCAATATTGGGGTAGTCACGCATAGTCACGCACAGTCACGGAGTGATCTAAATGTAAATTCCCCTCATCCGATCGATCTGAAACTTGGTCCGTACACTTGCTGTGAAAAAAAGAGTAACTTGAATTAGTCACGCACAGTCACGCACAGTCACGGAGAGATTTCAAACGGATTTCCCCTTATCCAATCAATCGAAAACTTGGTCGATATACTTGCTGTAAAGAAATATTAACTTCGGCATAGTCACGCACAGTCACGTATAGACACGCACAGTCACGGAGTGATTTAAAACCTATTTCCGCTTATCCGATCGATCTGAAACTTGCTCGATAGACTTGCTGTGAAAAAATATTAACTTCGGTATAGTCACGCACAGTCACGGAGTGATCTAAATGTCATTTCCCCTCATCCGATCGATCTGAAGCTTGGTCCGTACACTTGCTGTGAAAAAAAGAGTAATTTTGACTTAGTCACGCACAGTCACGTAGAGATTTAAAACGCATTACCCCTTAACCAATCAGTCTGAAACTTGGTCGATATACTTGCTGTAAAAATATTAACTTCGGCATAGGTTAGGTTAGGTTAGGTTGAAAAAGAGGAGCCATGTATACACATAGCTCATATCCGTTTTACCCGGATATACACTTAAGCCAGAAAGTCGGCTTGTTGTGCGCTCTACATCCTCGTGCTCATCCGTTAATCTACTCCTTATTTAACTTAGGAGTTCGGTCTCGATAGCAAATCTCCTGAGTGCTTTCCAGCGTATCCCCCTAAGAGCCGCTAGGCCTGGTATGATTTCGTTGGATAGATTTCTGACCCTTGTTCCGGCAAATGCAGGACAGTAACAAAGGTAGTGTTCTAGGGTCTCGTCATCCTCTCCACAAGCTCTGCATGTGGCCGATTCTGCCCGTCCTATACGGTATAGATGAGCCCTCAGTTCAGAGTGTCCAGTGAGGATGCCAATAATCCTACTCAGTTCCTTTCTATTTAGACTAAGGATTTCCTTAGTCTTCGAAGTGTTTGGAGAGCCCCATAGTATCTTCGTAGCCTTACCCACGTCAGTTTCCTCCCAAATTGAAATATGTGAATTAGTTGCCCACTCCGATAGTTTCAATTTGAGAGCCTGGAAAGGCTCTGCTGTTCCACGTTGGTTCCAGTTTGTCGGGACACATGGGTACCTATTGCTGGGTTCCTATTTGGCCCAAGCTCTTCGGTAAGAAAGTGTGTTTCCATCAATATTCTTAAGGATTGTTCCATTGATTCCGCCCGAATCCCGTCCTTATCGACTAGAGTTTCTGGCTGTGAATGGGTTTTCGATAAGAATTTCTTGATTTTCGAGACGTCATTAACGCTATCAACCTGTTCACAGAAAAGTTTCCAGGAGTTGCGTTTGGCTACTCGAATACTTTTGTTGTATTCCCTGAGTTTGTCATGATAGTCATCCCAGTATACTACATGTTTTTTATGACGAGCCCTATTAAATAATCTTCGGACGTCCTTCCCAAGATTTATCAACTCCCCTGTCAGCCAGGGTTTCTCTCGGGGAGATCTCCTTTCCCGGAGTGGACAACATTCCTTGAAAGACTCAATTAGGCTCTTCGTTAATCTATCTACTTCCCCGTCAACTTCTTCAACATTCCTTAGGACTGTGGGAGGAGAAGTTAGACGGGCTATTAGATTTCTTCTAAATTTTGGCCAATCCGTTTTAGCCTTAGTCCTGAACTTAAGGGGTTCAGGCGGTGGTTGTATCAGATTAAATAAGATGTATCGATAATCCGAGAAGGAATGCTCGCTAGAGACATGCCAATCTTGGCTATCGTCCACTAGATTTTTTGAACAAATTGAAATATCTAAAACCTCTTCCCTTAATCTGTTAACAAAGGTTGCCGTGTTCCCAGTATTAAGGGTGAAAAGGTTATTTTCATTAAGGAATTCAAGTAAAGCGTCCCCCCTTTGGTTACAGTTCGAACTACCCCATGTTATATGGTGAGAATTCGCATCGCACCCTATGAGAATTTCCTTACCTGTTGTTCTAGCTGTCTTTACCATCTCTTCCAGTTCCGACGTCGGTGGAGATGTCGGCGAGTCCGAAGGAAGATAAACCGATGCCAAGAGCATCGGTTGGCTTCCGTGTTGCAGGACGGTGGCATCTGCGGTGGACGAGTCTGGAGAAAAGAGATAATTTAGGTTTTTGTCACAACTAATACAAGTTCTCAGTCGAGTTCCTGTATGAGCATACAAAATTTGGTAATTAGGATCATTGAGTCCAGTAACCTTGTCATTTACCGTCCAAGGTTCTTGTACTAGTACGATATGTAACTTACCTTTTTGTAGTTTTTCCATCAGAGTTAAAGTAGCCGTTTTGCTCCGATGGAGGTTGATCTGCATGAGCATGATCATTATTCGGCTAAAAGTTGTTCTTCTTGGGAGTTAGTTATTTCTTTGAAGGAGTTTTGAACTTGCAATGAAGGATTACCTTTTGCACCATCTTTCCCAGTTGACGTTGGCCCAATAACCTCTCCTTTGGATTGAGTTCCCGCAATGGTACCTCTATTCTTCAGGTTGGGGTTATTGATCAACTGCGTACTGGTTGGCATGGAATTCCTCTTCTTCTTTTTTGCCTCTGCAAAGTTCTGTTCCTCAGGAGAACGTATCCGCTTGCCTGCATCCGAGGATGTGGGTGTAGAAGGTCCATTTTCCTTTAGAACATCTTGCGTTTCTTTGGCTTTTTGTGTTTTCCGGTTCATTTTGGCGAATTTTCGTCGTTGGGCCCCAGATAACTTTTTCTTATTGGTAGAGAGTTTAGCTATGCTGGCGCTTACTTCCTCTACCATCTTGATCACATCGGAATTTGCCTGTTTAGGCTGTGCGGCAATGACTGTGTCGTTACCTTTGCTTGAGGAATTCGATTCGTCGGAATCCGAACCTGTCATGTGAGGTTGAGGTCGCACAAGGCTCCCTCTCGGATCCGACTCCTCAGTCTCCTTATTTTGGGTTTTTGTGTAACATACCCATCTATGGAGGCCAAGTTACCCACCTCCATAGTGGACTTGCAGTCAACTGATCTCGACGACTGTGGGCCCGCTTGCTCACCACACTTAGCCGCCGGTACTGGGTTATTTAGGCCCTGCACGGTAACTTTTTTATCTTTAGAAGACATTCAACCGTTTTTTGGTTTCTCTTCGGGAACCACCCCTATCCAGTTTTTGGTCCGCGGGGAGTGCATGACCCCCGAAAATCAACGTCCTCTTGTAAAAACATCTTTAGTTACAAAGGGAGCTTTTACCTGACTACGATGATCTTTAAATTAAGATGCTCTCTAATAGTAATCTTCTACAACAGCCGGTGTGCAGTTATATCAGAGCCATTAGGGTGCATCCTAACCCCCCCCTATCCGCCACCTGGGGACGCGCCCGATGGGAGACTGGCATCTCCGCACGATGTTCGTAGGAACGAGCATGTTTTACGAGTGACGAGCATTACATCCCACCGAAAATGGAATACAACTCCCATATGTGGGCAGGAGCTTCAAAGTCTATTTTGGAGCTACTGGACCATGTGCAAAGGAGAGCGTTGCCGCTCATTAATGAGAGTAGGGTATCCAACTCTATTGACTCATTAGAACATCATCGGAATGTGGGTTGTATAGCACTGTTCTATAGATACTATCAAGGGAAATGATCTTCTGAGATTAGCGAATTTATTCCAAGTGCCCGTGTTTCAGTTTGCTCTACCCGCTTCTCTAGTAGATCACATCCATTTGTAGTCTATTGTCCAGTTGACCATATAACGCATTGCAGAGAAAATTCGTTTATCATTCGAACTACACACATGTGGAATGAACTCCCCGCGCAGGTCTTTCGTGACAGTTATAATCTACTAAAATTTTTCTTCCTTCCCATAACATATTTTTTAGATCAACACAATGCACTGCATCTGTAGGGGCATCCCCTGAATGTCGATCAATAAATAAAAGAAATATATATACAATGCCTTTGGAACCATATTCTTGATACATGTCTACGAAATCCTTCGTAATATTTTGCCCTTTATTCAGAGGTACAAACAAAGCACAAACAATACACAATTTTTTTCTATCAAGGCCATAAGCACTTTATTATCGGTAATCTACATATATTTATATTCATTTAGTATTTAAAACAATTTTAATTTAAATTTCAGTATTTTTATATTATTCAAACACAAGAAACGATTCTTTTTAAATATGTACTCTTTTAATTAAAATTATTTTTAAAAATTTTGATTGTGGTACAGTACTGTCCAGTATTTTTACTAATACATAATACGATTTTTTGTTAAAACTTAATTAAAAAAGCTAAAGGAAAGTATATTGGAAATTCTCAAGGATATGAAAAGATAATTGGCCACCAATAGCGTGTGATTTAGCCCCATTGGATTATTTTCTTTGGGGTTATGTACGCCGATAAAGCAGAGACAATTTAACACCTGAGAATCAACATTCGACGAGCTATTGCCGAAATAAGGCCGCAAATTCTGCGAAAAGTGCGTGAAATTGGAGTTTTAGATTGCGCCACGCATGCGCCAGCCATGTCGTTCACATGGCCCAAATAAGATTTTAACATTAATAGCATAAAATTATCTATCCTATAAAGCCAGTGTATTGTATATTAAAAATATTTTTCTTGGCTTTAGTTTAATTTAAGGTTCTGTAATTCTAAATAACACCCGTTATATCCAGTTATATCTTCAGCAAGATCTCTCCCAAAATGCATGATATAGATTATCGTATAGTCGGTTTAGACCGACTATAATTTTCTTACATTGTTTTTTATTAATGAAAACAACAAAATTACAATTTTCTAATCATTTTATTTTTTACCCATTAAGATTTACTCTACAGAATATTTTTGTATTCTGCAATATTAAACAGTTATCTTAATAATTTTATACCAAACGATCCGCTTGTCTGAGTATTGCCTCCATTGTTATCTCCTATGATAGACTGTAAATAAAAAAATTATAAAAATTTAAAGCGGTATTGTAAAGAATAAATTCTTTTATGCACGATTTTCTTCAAATCAAACTGAAAGATAACTGCTCGGAAATCGATTTTATAGTAGTTCTATATAAATGTTTCAATTCCTGTTATTGTATCGCTGTCACTTACATTTGGAGCGGCTATAGCAACGGCCATAACGCTGCCAAGTACAAAAATTAATTGAAATAATTTCATAGTTCTGCAAAAATGTTCGTTCACTACCGTGTAGATTGTAAAACTGATGGTCCGTTACGATTTTTTTAATTTATATAGTAAGCGGATGCGGATATGTATGGATATATTTAAATTAAAATGAATACATAAATAATGGAAGTGGTCAAACAAAACAGAGTTTTATTTACAAATAGTTTAATAATATTCACTTGTGGTATATAATATAAATAAATGGGAAAACAGTACTGAGGTATTCACAATATAATATAAAAATTTAACTAACTTAATGACTTATGTAATTAATTTTATTTTCAAAGTATCATTCTATAATTTGACCTCACTAATAAACAATTTAAATGAATTTCCCTTAAAAACTCCATACATTCAGTTTATATTTTTTCATAAAAAAAATTATTTCATTATATTATTGACTATTTATCGTTATTCAGACGCTAAGATTCAACAATTTCTGTTTCCTAACGACTGTATTACTGAGAATATATCCGATAGGAAAAACTGTCAAATTCTTCTCCAATCGGGTCATTTTATTAGTAAAAATCTTAAACATTTTTGCTTTTTAATAAATTTGTGGGACTTACGCAAACTTTTCTGAAAGTCTTTTCGTTCGCTGATTTTTGATTTTTTTATTTAATTCAAATTATATTAAAGCTTACACAAAAACAAGTAAGAGTGTTAAATTCGGCTGTGCCGAATCTTTGATACCCTCCACATCGATTTGAGTATTGATAATAAATGTAAACAAAATATTGGAAAAAGTAAGCAATTTGTTAAACTTAATACCAAATTATTTCAGACAATTCTTTGGGTTGGTTTTCGTCTTTTCTATTACTTCGGATTTATTTCGGTGTTTGCTTTTTGGTCATCGTGGTTGCTGATCGGCATGCATTTAGGTTATATACCTATATGCATGCGTTTCCGGTTATATGACATAACTTCTCGTTTAATTTAGTTTTTGCTAATTAAATAGCTCGCCCTAACCTCCATTGCAAAGGTAATGGTTGTGTAGGGTGGCTATATACATTAAATCGTTCTAATTGGAGATGGCTGTATAGTTTCTTTTAACTGGCCAAATATTTCTTCATTGCGGCCATATAGGTCGGATGGACTAACAAAATAATAACCAAAAAAAGCTCTCTCAACTTTTTTATTACAACATTGCCATATTTTAAAACATAGAGAATATATTTATAATAATAAGTAATCAAATTAGGGATGCCAAACGCAAAAAAAACAAATGTCCCAAACATTTTAAATAAAATAATTTATCTTTATTTTCTGAAAAAATTTTCATCCAAAAAAAATTGTGAAAATTTATATATAAATAACATTCTCATCAAATTGTGTTTATTTATGTAACAATTTTTATGTTCGATAACAACAACAGGTGACTTTAACAATAGCGAATATCGTTTAAAATTTTTACTAATAATTTTGTAATTTTCTTTTTTTTAAGGATTCGACTATCGTTAAAATAAGTTACTTAATCGCTGTACTGAAAAGTTATTTATTTCTCCTGAATGGCAATATTTTTTTTTAAATGTAAACATTTTTTAAATGTAAACATATTTGGTGTTTTTTTTATTTTGGAATTTCAATTTGTGTTTAACGAATAAAATTTATTTATTAAAGATGCAATTGAAGTCTTCTAAATTTAAAATTATTATTTCCGACGTTTTGATATGATTTTCTGAAATTCAATTAATATTTTCTAATTTATAATTGGAAATTTTAATTCCAGTTTTTAGAATTGATATTTTCTTAAATTTAAATGGAAAATTTAAAAAGTGAAATTTTGTATTTATGTCAATAGTAATGCTTTAGTAATTATAAACAATTTTGTAAAAATTATATGTAATCGCAATCAGATATTTTGTAGGTAAAGCAGAATAATAATAATAACTGTTTTGAAAGCAAAAAAACTCATTGATGAACTCGGTAACTCTATTTTGTCAAGACAACTAAAAGTTAATATGCCAAACTTATGTTCATATTTGTAAAAGAATAATGAAAAAACGTATGAAATAAAAAACCAGCCCGTGTATACTCTTAACATTGTTCTGTATGATATCTAGTTGAAAATATTGACATTCATGTTAAAATGGAAACAACTATTGCAAAGCTAATTAGAACAAAAATTGTGGCGCCATCTACTGTGACATAGTCACGCTGAGCAAAATGAAGTGACACTCTGTTAATGCAAAAGAAATGTATTTTCCCCACACAAAATATTGCAGAAAATTATGTAAATAAAATAACATGCAGTTGTTATGGATATACATATATAGAATATATGTATATTATTTGTATTATTTAATATGTTTATCTATATATATGTAAATATTACACACAAAAATACAACATCAAAGGTTATTTTTGTTTTTTTCTCTTTAAATAAATTTATACATAAATTTTTTTTTTTGCTAAATTTACATTGTTTTTTTTTTATTAACAACTAGGTATTTTAGCATTATTTGCTTTAGATGTTGGTGAATTTTTACTCCCTTTATATTAACTCGTACTGTTTGCTTGTCGAAAAAATTTTGGATCGATTTTAACCCCTTTCCCGTGACTCAATCGATCTGAAACTTTGCAGGCAGGCTCGTAGCAATGACAGAAATGATCTTACAATTTTTTTTTTAAGAGATGTCAAAACAATGGAAACTTTTAAAATTTTCACCAGAGTTGATAAAAAAATGTACAAAGGGTTAGTTTTTATTATATTATTACCACAACGACCACAAAAACAACAAGTCCAGCTATGACAACAATACAACATTTAGAATAACAACAAGAACAATATAGAAATATAATATTTTACATTTTTTTTTTTTAATTTTTCAGAGAATTCCCTGGACCTATTCCACCAAGTTTAATGATTTTTGAAATAGAAATCTTCCAATGAATTTGGTGAATCATTCTCACTAAAAATGATCAACTTAGCTGTCCTATTGAGGGCGTGATCGAGACAAGAATAACATAGAATATTATATTTTTTCAAACCTTTTTTTAGTTCTTCATTCAAATCTCGGGCCCTAATCAACCGATTTGGACGGTTTTAAATAACAAACTTCTCAGAATGTTAGTGAATCATTTTTTATGTCAACGAGCACCCTAGCTGCGCGATTGATGCCGTCATCATGATTTTTACAGACGGACAGACAGACATCGCTATATCAACTCCGGTTGTTAAAAGGATCACAAATATATATATTTTATGGGGTCCAAAATTTGTTTTCTAATTATTACAAACGGAATGACAAACTTATATATACCCTCTGCACACTGGAGTGGAGGGTATAATGAATACATACATACATATATAATGGAAGTGGTCAAACAAAACAGAGTTTTATTTCCAAATAGTTTAATAATATTCTCTTGTGGTAATATAATATAAATATATGGGAAAACAGTACAATATAATATAAAAATTTAACTAACTTAATGACTTATGTAATTAATTTTATTTTCAAAGTATCATTCTCTTAATTTTACCACATTAATAAACAATTTAAATGAATTTTTTCGTTAAATTTCAATAAGTACAATTCCCCTTAAAAACTCCATACATTCAGTTTATATTTTTTCATAAAAAAAATTATTTCATTATATTCTAGACTATTTATCGTTATTCAGATACTAAGATTCAACAATTTCGGTTTTCTAACGAATGTATTACTGAGAATATATCCGATAGGAAAAACTGTCAAATTATTCTCCAATCGGGTCATATTATTAGTAAAAATCTTAAACATTTTTGCTTTTTAATAAATTTGTGGGACTTACGCAAACTTTTCTGAAAGTCTTTTCGATCGCTGATTTTTTATTTTTTTATTTAATTCAAATTATATTAAAGCTTACACAAAAATAAAAGATAACTTTTGTAGCTCTAATCACTACTGTAACTCTTTTTTGAACTATAAGTGCATCCTTCAAATTTTGGGACACCTTTTTTGTGCTATTAAACTCCTGTGTCGGAATTGCGCAATATCGCTGGACAATTTGGAGGATATGCCTGCCTTGGTAAAAAAGAAAAACCAAGTAATTGTTCTTGACTGGTAAGCCAAAAATATATGGACCTATTGTGTTGGCTTATGGAAGGAAGGCATCTTTTTGCAAATATATAGATTTCGGTAATTATAAAGCCCGTTTTAACAAATGAGTTTATTCTTTTGCCGAACTGAATATTTCTATATATATGAAACACGATTTCAATTTCCATGCTCTGTTTTTGACCCCCCCCCCCCTAAATTTTTTGAAGCGTTCCTGACCTGAACTGTTTTGACATTGTGTATTTTTGCACCAAATAGTCCGAATCACTAAGCTAACCGGGCTGTTTTTCTACCAAATATGTTGGGAGCTCTTTTCAATATGCTTTCTATTTTCTTAGCCTTACAATGAATGTGGATTGCTCCGCGTGCATCATAAAAAGCTGCCGTTTCGAGCTTTTTGGCATGCATGCCCAACTTAGTTTTCTTCGGCACCGGTTTGCCTGGAGAGACCCATTGTTTAGGCCGTTGCTTGGTTTCCGGTGTGGAACGATCATTGTGAAAGCCTCAACCATGTTGCGGTTGAACAACGCCTGAAGTTGTCACAAGATTGCATTTACGGTCAATTT
The DNA here is from genome assembly GCA_963682025.1 of Cordilura impudica. NCBI lineage: Eukaryota > Metazoa > Arthropoda > Insecta > Diptera > Scathophagidae > Cordilura > Cordilura impudica. Next base: position 116,242,086 of record OY821519.1, read on the forward strand.
TGAGTAAATACGTCACCCATCTTTCTTTGGAACAACTTTCTAAAACCCAATAGATAATTTAAAATCGAAATCACAGAAACATTTGATATGCCTATGGCATCAAAAAAAATATAGGGCTTTTTCATCAAGACAATGCACGTTTTTACATATGAATTACATGGCAAAATTACAGAATTAGCCCCTTGTGACTATTTTTAATTTCCAAACTTAATGAAATGGTTCGGCAAAAAGAGATTTATTTCCAACGATGAAATAATCATTGATCAAACAAATGCCTATACCAAGAGATAAAAAAAATTAAGAAACGTTGGACAAAGTATATTGAGCTTAAAGGAAATTATGTTGAGAAATGTCTATATATATTTTTTTTTTGCAAAAGCTGTCTGTCTGTCTTTCATTCAATGTAGAATTTGAATCTTAAGAGTTTACGTTATTTTTTAACGAAATGACAATATATATTAGTTTATCAATTCCACGCATTGACTTTATGGATACACTCAGAATAACTTTCTAATAATTAATAAAAATCTGGTTTAATATAAATTCTTCAGACTTGAATCATATCACCACACAGAACTGTTAAAAAAAACGCATTTATAATTAAATTTCTACAGCAACTTTAGAATAAACTTATAATTCTAATGATTTCCGTTAATCATATTCTAACCCGATAGTTGTGTGTGTGTTAGTGGTTTTAGTTTTGACCACAAGCATATGTTATTATTAAAATATTTTTGTAATAACTTTCTGACTTGCCTTTTAACCAATCAACTGTTTATGTCGCATATAATATTAATAGGCAAGTCGATTTCTTGTGACCGATATAAAAATTTTAGTTACAAACCGATTTTAACCAAACATATTTCTTTTTAGCTGTCCACCATATTTACAGATTTTCACCATTCGGAAAATTTTTTTGGAGTAATGCTCATTTTAACATATACATAAAACACATACTGTGTGCGTGTTTATTATAAATATCAAAAGCCCTGTGTTGAATTGTGTATTGGCTAAAATTTATTACCATACCTTTAGACGCTTATAAAATTTTTATTAAATGAAAACATAAAATTTCCTAGAATTTTCACTCGAGTTTTGAGGACTGGGCTCTGCTAGTCGTTAGAAATACTTTAATAAAATATTCCGTTCTCATTAGTTTATTTAGCAGTTGACAGGTTAAATGTGTTGATTTCTTCAATAAACACATTAAATACGTGCATTAGCAGGCGAAAAGGGTTCACCTCAAAATGTAGGTCCAAAAAAGAGTTCCTTCTTTAAAACTTAATACTAAAACAAAAAATCAGACCTCACAATAGCACCCGCCAGGCTATTCTGACGATTCCCCAAAAATTTCATTAAAATAGGTACATCCATTTATATATGTATACATATATATAGATGCGATTAGTTGTACAATATTAAAATTTGAGTTTGCTACGCCCCTCCATCCACAGATCAGAAATCAAAAAGTCAGGCTTCACGGTGTCTCTGAAAATTTCATTAGCAGATATCCTGATGTTTGTAACTACCAAAAATATTTGAACTAGACCCATATTTTCTTATACCGATTGACTCATAAACACTCTGAGCGACTTAGCGATGTCCGTCTGTCCGTCCATCCATCCGTCCGTCTGCCTGTGTGTCCATGTAAAATTAAGAATATATTTTAATGAAACTAGAGGACCCCTGCTGCTCCGCAGCATTATATTATATTTTATTAATTTTTATAATATAATACCAAAATTTGCCAAGAGAAGTTAACGTACAGTAATGCCAAAATATGCTAAGAGAAGTTAACGTACAGTAAAAGTAAAGTTGATTGTCCACGCATAACTTTCCTCAAATCCAACGAATTTGCCAAGAGAAGTTAACGTACAGTAATGCCAAAATATGCCAAGATAAGTTAACGTACAGTAAAAGTAAAGTTGATTCTCCACGCATAACTTTCCTCAAACCCAACGAATTTAAGCAGTTAATAGCTCAAAAGAAGGAGCTTGACCCACTGAGTGTTCTTAGACCTATGTCAACAGCCTACGTTAATTAGAACTCTAGTTATAGAGGTTTGAGAGAAGAAAAATATTGAAAGTTTATTCATAAATTCTTTCAATATATAAGATTTATTATATAAGCTTCTGCCGGCTATAGCAACAACGCTATTGAAATTGATGAAAATCGGTTCATGTTAAGACCTAGTCCCCATACAAATGACCCCTATGAGATCGACTTAAATTGCCATAATATTCAAATTATCATATAGATCTCGGTCAAAAATAAACACTATGGGACAGTTCTTAGTCATAGCCCCCATATGGAGGCGATTCCCGATCTACACTTAAATCTATCAAAAAACTAAAATATTACACAGATTTTTCTGAAATTTGATTTATATAGGTTTTTGAAAAAAATAAGTGACCTTACCAAATATTGGTAGGATCGGTCCATTTTTCGACTTAGTCCCTATAAAAATATAGCATCCGATATTAACTTTTTCATATCCGAGAGCAAACAAAAAATAACAATGCCACTCAAATTTGGTTGATGCTTATTTCCTATATCTAATTTGTTGGACTTAAGAGATATGGTCTCTAAACGCATGGTATAGGGTATCGCATAGTCGGTATAGACCGACTATATTTTCTTACTGGTTATGTAAGTAGATAGATTAACTGCTATCTGAAAATGTAAACGTATTTAATAGGAAATTTATTTAAAATATTTAAAGTTTCTAATATGAGAGTTTTTCTAAAAAAAAAAATTATTTTGAATTCATCAAAATTTGATAAATTGTATACAAAAATTTTAAATAAGGACAATTTGAAATGGTTTTAAGCGAAAAAACTTTCAAAAACATTTTTCTATAAATTGCAATTTAGTTCCAAAAAAATTATGTAAATATGATTAATTTTTACTTATATTAATATTTTTAAATAGTTGTGTAATTTTTTACAAATAACTAATTTTTATTTTTTTTTCTTTAATATTGGCGATTTTTATACCTTCTACACCTCAGTGGCAGAGGGTATATATAGGTTTGTCATTCCGTTTGTAACGCTTCGAAATAAATTCCGGAAACCCCAAAACCATATATTTTCTTGATCATTATAACCAGGGAAGTTGATTTAGCTATTACCGTCTGTCCGTCTGTCTGTGGAAATCACGATCACGCCGTCAATTTCTAAGTTAGGCCGTTCGTTTTTATTTAAAATCGTCTATTAACATCCCAGAGGAGTTGCTATTTAAAATCGCCAAAAATCGGTTAAAGGGGTCACGAATTATAAATGAAACTTTGAAAAAACTAATCAAAATATAAAATTTTTCAGTGTATGTTGTATATGTTGTAATTCTTCCTATTGTTGAAGTCATTGCAGTTGTGTGTACATTAACACTGCACGTGTCACACTGGCCTAAGCAAGTATTACCACATCGTTAAAATTAAAAATGTAATATTAAAAATTAAAAATTAATAAAAATAAAATAAAAATTAAAAATTAAACATTAAAAATTAAACATTAAAAATTAAAAATTGGAAATTGAAAGTTAAAAATTAAACATTAAAAATTAGAAATTAAAAATTAAAAATTAAAAATTAGAAATTAAAAATTAAAAATTAAAAATTAAAAATTAAAAATTAAAAATTAAAAATTAAAAATTAAAAATTAAAAATTAAAAATTAAAAATTAAAAATTAAAAATTAAAAATTAAAAATTAAAAATTAAAAATTAAAAATTAAAAATTAAAAATTAAAAATTAAAAATTAAAAATTAAAAATTAAAAATTAAAAATTAAAAATTAAAAATTAAAAATTAAAAATTAAAAATTAAAAATTAAAAATTAAAAATTAAAAATTAAAAATTAAAAATTAAAAATTAAAAATTAAAAATTAAAAATTAAAAATTAAAAATTAAAAATTAAAAATTAAAAATTAAAAATTAAAAATTAAAAATTAAAAATTAAAAATTAAAAATTAAAAATAAAAATTAAAAATTAAAAATTAAAAATTAAAAATTAAAAATTAAAAATTAAAAATTAAAAATTAAAAATTAAAAATTAAAAATTAAAAATTAAAAATTAAAAATTAAAAAAGTTAAAAATGAAAAATTAAAAATTAAAAATTAAAAATTAAAAATTAAAAATTAAAAATTAAAAATTAAAAATTAAAAATTAAAAATTAAAAATTAAAAATTAAAAATTAAAAATTAAAAATTAAAAATTAAAAATTAAAAATTAAAAATTAAAAATTAAAAATTAAAAATTAAAAATTAAAAATTAAAAATTAAAAATTAAAAATTAAAAATTAAAAATTAAAAATTAAAAATTAAAAATTAAAAATTAAAAATATAAAATTAAAAATTAAAAATTAAAAATTAAAAATTAAAAATTAAAAATTAAAAATTAAAAATTAAAAATTAAAAATTAAAAATTAAAAATTAAAAATTAAAAATTAAAAATTAAAAATTAAAAATTAAAAATTAAAAATTAAAAATTAAAAATTAAAAATTAAAAATTAAAAATTAAAAATTAAAAATTAAAAATTAAAAATTAAAAATTAAAAATTAAAAATTAAAAATTAAAAATTAAAAATTAAAAATTAAAATTTAAAAATTAAAAATTAAAAATTAAAAATTAAAAATTAAAAATTAAAAATAAAAAATTAAAAATTAAAAATTAAAAATTAAAAATTAAAAACTAAAAACTAAAAATTAAAAATTAAAAATTAAAAATTAAAAATAAAAAATTAAAAATTAAAAATTAAAAATTAAAAATTAAAAATTAAAAATTAAAAATTAAAAATTAAAAATTAAAAATAAAAAATTAAAAATTAAAAATTAAAAATTAAAAATTAAAAATTAAAAATTAAAAATTAAAAATTAAAAATTAAAAATTAAAAATTAAAAATTAAAAATTAAAAATTAAAAATTAAAAATTAAAAATTAAAAATTAAAAATTAAAAATTAAAAATTAAAAATTAAAAATTAAAAATTAAAAAGTAAAAATTAAGAATTAAAAATTAAAAATTAAAAATAAAAAATAAAAAATTAAAAATTAAAAATTAAAAATTAGAAATTAGAAATTAAAAATTAAAAATTAAAAATTAAAAATTAAAAATTAAAAATTAAAAATTAAAAATTAAAAATTAAAAATTAAAAATTAAATATTAAAAATTAAAAATTAAAAATTAAAAATTAAAAATTAAAAATTAAAAATTAAAAATTAAAAATTAAAAATTTTAGTTTCATTCTTAAGGTTCTTTTCCTTTTTTTAATATTCATAATTTGTAGCCAAGAATCATTAGAACTTTTTTTGAATTATCGTATGACTTCCAAGGTCTCAAAACAGACTTATAGGGATCAAACTTTGGGTATTATTATGATGCCGGCTGCGTTAAATAATGAATTTCATTGGTATTCTATGAAGTACTAAGGGGTTTTCTACGCTAATAAAAGAAAAATAATCACATTTTTCAAATAGTGATTAATTTTTTTTTAAGCATCACTTTTTTATAATAAAAATTGGCCAACAAGAAAACCAATTAACTTTATATGTAATTTGTATTCGGATTTAATGTTTCAGTATCGGCAACAGTTTCAAAGTGGTAGCCGTACCTAATATTGGAATTTAACGCTCTTACTTGTTTGTATTTATGTTGGGAAAAAAAGTGAGGCAATACTAGTCTAAAGTAATTCGATACGTGGAGTATAACAATGCAATACAACGACCATAACAATAACAGCTACTCACAAAATATAGAAATTTGGGAATAGCAACAATAACAAGAACAACATAAAAAAAAAACATATATCTTAAAGAGGTTTTTACATTTTCATTGAAATCTTCGGACCAATTGAACAGATTTTGATAATTTTAAACAGCAACCTGCTAAAGATATCAGTGAATTATTTTCACTAAAAATGAGAAATTAAGCTAAGTGATACGTAATAGTGATAGTGATACGTAATAGTGATTTCCGCGGACGGACAGACGGAAATTGACGGAAATTTATTGATTGACTCAATAAATTATTCATGACTTCAAGTGTGGGGAAACTTGCGTTTGTTGATGACATCATGGACAAGATAGTTTACCTAAACATTTTGAAGGAAAATCTTAAAAAAGCTCAGAAAAACTAAACTGACCCGGAACACTCAGCACATAACGTGAAAATGTGTATATTACGGCACATATCTTGCCACATCCTTCACATTCCCCAGATCTAAACTCTAAATAAAGCTGAACTTAAAGCCGCGTTAATGGAAATGAATATGGCTCAACATTGGCGAAAATTTAACAAAATAATTAATCCATTACATGCCAAATAGACTAAAGGAAGTTATTAAGATTTTCAACTAAATATTAATCAACTTTCTAATAAATTTTTATATTTATATACCCAAGGCTGTGCCTATAGTTTTGTCCATTAAAAGAATGATCTTATTTTTTATAATTTACCCTTGAAAAACAACTCTTTCAGTTTTATGGTTATTTTTTAAATGTATTTGTTTTACACTCATAGGTTATTCAAGAAATACATATTTTATGTGAATGTGAAGTTTATACTTAAGTCCGAAACTGTATATATTTTTAGTTTTTTATAACTTCAAAACTTTAGAAGATAGAGAATAAGCATAAAAATTCGGTATTAACAAATAATCTATTCCCTGAAATCCAACTTTTAATTCCACAAAAAAGAGTACCTATACATATATTTTCTTTGTATGAAAAACGACTTTACCTGACTTTATTTAATATTTTTCTTGTTATCACCCATTTAATTTAATTTAATCAAAAGTTATATATAAATGGTTAAGGTATTAAATAATGGAGAGTGATCCACCAAATGAAGTCTGTGTATTGCCATTATTGAAATTTCCACGTATTTCCTAAAAAAAAATATAAAAAAATGCTTTAGAATCGTTTTAAAATAAATTAGAAATACAATCATATATAGTTGATCAAGACCGATCCTGTGATACCATACACCAAAGTAATGAAGGTATGATTCTTATTTTTTATTAATTTTTTTTTTAATACAACCAATAATAAATTTTATAAATAATAATTATTTGAACTAAGTAGAAATATAACTATTATTATGGTATCCTTGTCATTTTAAATATTACAACTTACATTTGGATTGGCCATAACGACAGCCATAGCGCTGGCGAAAACAAATATTAATTGAAATAATTTCATGCTTTTGAATAAAGTTGCGTTTACTGCCGCCTAGATTGTTAAACTGATGGTCTTATTTGATTCGTTTGCCATTTATATAGCGAGCTTATGTACTACATATGTGCATATATGTATATTTAGATTATAACAAATATATGAAGTAAAAATCAGAGTGTTATTTAAAAATAGTCCAATAACATTCTGTTGCGGTTGCAAAATAATACCGAATTATATTTAGAAAAAAATCAATAAAAAAAATTCAATGGTTTCAATATATGTGACCTTCTTCGAGAAAAGGGACCTAGTGTGTCAAAAAACGGGTTGTGTCAAGAACGGTGGTACCTAAAAGGGTGTAGAAACTTTAAATGCGTTTTTTTCTCAAAACTTAATTTTCACACACTAGGTCCCTTTTCTCGGAGAAGGTCACGTATAATGGATTCTATAATATATAAAACAAGAAACTAATATGGCTTCCTTTTATTTATATTTTATTTTAAAATAACTGTCGCTAAAAATTATTATCTCCATACTCTGACATTTTGTTTCTACGAAAATAAAAACAATTTATGTGAATTTTTCTTAAAATTTCTGTGAGATTCTAAGTGGAATAATCTATATAAGCAGAGCCCAGCCCTCGAAATTCGAGTGTAAATTTTAGGAAATTTTATTTTTTCATTTAGTCAATTTTAGCCAATTTATTAATCAAAACTTTTTAAATAAAATTTATTAAATTTCATTATAAATATTTGTTCAACACAGAGAAGATATATAAATGGGTTTGTTAATAAATAATTTTATAAGAGCCTAAAGGTATGCTAATCAATTTTAGCTAATTTCCAATTCAACACAGTATTTGTTTTATGTATGTGTTAGTAGCAGAGTAGCAGAGCCCACTCCTCGAAATTCGATTGCTAATTTTAGGAAATTTTATTTTTTTATTTAATAAATAATTTTAAAAGAGCCTAAAAGTTGCTAATCAATTTTGGCCACTTTATTAATCAAAACTTTTTAAATAAAATTTATTAATTTTCATTATAAATATTTGTTCAACACACAGAAGATATATAAATGTGTTTGTTAATAAATAATTTTATAAGAGCCTAAAGGTAGCCAATCAATTTTAGCCAATTCCCAATTCAACACAGTATTTGTTTTATGTATGTGTTAGTAGCAACTTTAAATGAACATTACATTCGAATTCTACTAACTCGAACTCGAAAGAGTATCTTGTACTATGCCAAAAATATTCTTCCGAGTACGTGCAGTTAAAAAGGTTCTTTCAGATCTCAACATTAATAAGTTTCCGAGACCAGATGGTATACCAGCACTGGTGCTGAAATAGTGCTCTTCGACGCTAGCTAGTCCAATGGCCAACCTTTTCAGCCTTTCGTACCGTGCGGGAGTCTTTCCCTCTTGCTGGAAGGTTGCTAATGTCCAACCAATCCCTAAAAACGGTGCGACTAATAACCTGAAAATTAACGTCCAATTGCAATCTGCTCTGTTCTCTCAAAGGTGATGGAGAGCATGATCAATTTCCATCTTGTGAACTACCTAGAGGCCAACTCACTTCTTAATGATCGTCAGTATGGCTTCCGTAGAAATCATTCCACGGGAGACCTGTTAGCTCTACTTTCGGAGCGCTGGAGTCGATCCATTCGCAATTTTGGCGAAAGTAAAGTGTTTGCTCTAGATATTTCCAAGGAATTCGATCGTGTGTGGCACGGTGTATTGATATCAAAGCTTATTGCATTTGGGGTCGGTAATGACTTCTCTCGATTTATTTCGAGTTTTCTCAGAGATCGAACAATACGTGTTGTTAATGATGGGGTCTCATCCAATGAGTTTCAGCTTAATTCAAGGGTACCCCAAGGTTCCGTTCTTTCTCCTTCTCTTTTCCTTATCTTTCTGGACGACTTCTTGGTCAAACTCTTAACTCTATATACTCTTTCGCAGATGACAGCAGCATTTGTTATTCATTTTCCTTTAATGGTAGGCAAAGCCTCTTGGAGGTTGGGGGCAAAAGGCGGACAATGAATGACACACTCAATCAAGACCTGTTAACAATCTCCGAGTGGGGTAAAGCGTATAGTGTTGATTTTAATGCGCTGAAGACTTAATGTTGTATGTTGACCCATAGGGCCATGGATTCAACAATGTCATCTGTATATATGGGTGGTATAGGTATTGAGGAGTCGGATACTCTTGATGTTCTAGGCATGAGAATTCAATGTGATGTTCGTTGGAACGAGCATGTCGAAAGAAGCATTCAAGTGTCTTGGTTTTCTAAAACGGTGCAAAAATTACTTCACTCCCTCTGATCTCCTTAAAATCTGTACCACTTACATCCGACCGAAAATGGAATACAACTCCCATATATGGGCAGAAGGACGTTGATGCTCATCAATGACAGTAGGGTATCCAATTCTATTGACTCACTGGAACAGTGTCGGAATGTGGGTTGTGTATCACTGTTCTATATATGTATACTATCATGGGAAATGTTCTTCTGAGATTAGCGAACTTATTCCAAGTGCCCGAGTTTCGGTTCGCTCTACCCGCTTCCCTAGTAGATCACATCCGTTTGTAGTTTATTGTCCAGTTGACCGCACAACGCATTACAGAGAGAATTCTTCCCTGACAGTTATAATCTAATAAAATTTAAGTCAAATATTCACAAACACTACTCCTACTTTCCTTCTTCCCATAACCTATTTTCCTGAGATCAACACAATGCACTGCATCTGTAGGGGCATCCCCTGAGTGTTGGCTAATAAAAAAAAAATATGCTGGTTTACCTTATAAAAAAGGGTTTACCACTTACGGGTTTTTGTGATGCTAATTGGGCTCAAGATGTTAATGATAGGAAATCTCAATCACGGGTTTGTTTTCTACTCGCAGGTGGTCTTGTGTCCTGTAGTGCGATTCTTTAAATTTTAACGATCCGACAATCGCAACATATATCGACAGCTATTTTTGTTTGCACTAACGATTAAGTGATTCACTAACTACGCCTTAACAATAGTCGACAAATCTATTTTTCTATTTATTTAAATTGTAAACGAGTGGCATCTCTGTCAAAATAAGCGAAAAACACAAAGAATAATAGAAAAAATATCACTTCGTGTTTGACAGGATGATTTTATGTTTATGTTTAATTTCTTTATTTTTTATTAATATTTTTGTTTATTTATTTGAATATAAAATAATGAATTGAATATGCTATTTAATTTTTTTATTTATATAAAAAGTTTTTATAATAAAAGCAAAATATTTTCATTATTTTACGATTTTTATTTATGTATGACGACATTTCAATATAAAAAATTAACTTTTTAAAAGAATTTACTGAATCGCGCTACTGGGAATCTAAAAAGCAGAAAGTCGTTGCAACATCAAGTGCTGAGTCTGAATATGTTGCATTAACAGAAGCTACTAAAGAAATATCATATTTGGGATATATCCTAGAAAAATTTGGTTATTCAAATTAGTCGCCAACTGTAATATACATATACTGATTCTCAGACTACACAGCAGATGTCAAAATTTGGAGCTCATCTATCGCGTACTAAACATATTCATTATAAGTATCATTATGTAAGAGAGGCTATTGATCCACATTTAATTGAATTGCACTATATACCTATAGGTCAAATGTTGGCAGATATTCTTACAAAAACTTTACCAAAAACTGAACATGATTTTTATTGTAAGTTAATTCATAATATTGAGGCATTCATAATATTAAGGCATGTTGTTATATATGTTTTTATACTTGTATAAGACTACTTTGTAATTCAACATTATGAATTTGATCAAATATTATTTGTAAAATGTGTTTCGTAAAAATTAAAATATTTTATTATCTTCAAAAATAGACACCAAATAAATTGTAGCACTTCGGATCTTGTTAATTGTATTATTTTATTTTAATACAATAATTAACTGTTAGGTATTTAAACTAAATAAATAGAAGTTGTTTCTGTCCAAATTTTTAATAAAACTGTTTTATTTTTAACAAGTAAGAAAATTATAGTCGGTCTAGACCGACTATACGATACCCTATACCATGCGTTTAGAAACCCTATCTCTTAGGCCCAACTAACTGGACATAGAAAATAAGCTAAAACCAAACTTGAATGGGATTTTTATTAATTTTTTTGGCTGCAGATATGAAAAAGTTCATATCGGATGCTATATCTATATAGGGACTAGGTCCAAAAATGGACCGATCCTGATCATGTTTGGTAAAGTCTCTTGTATTTTGCAAAAATATATACAAACAAAATTTGAGAAGAATCAGTGCAATATTTTTGTTTTTTAATAGATTTAAGTGAAGATCGGGAAGCAGCTCTATATGGGATCAAAGGGATCATTTTTGGACTACTCATTAATGGATGTAATGAACGCATACAAACCCAATTTGAGTAAGACCTATGTGACAATTTGGATCTTATGGCAATTTATGTCGATTTCATATGGGTAATTTGTATGGGGGCTAGGTCTGAACATGGACCGATTCTCACCAATTTCAATAGCGTTCATTCCATAGCCGATAAAAGCTTATATACCAAATTTCATCAAAATATATTCATATTTGCGACCTGCAGTTTGATTACAAGGTTTACATGGACACACAGACGGACGGACGGACGGACGGACATTGTTAAATCAACTCAGAAAGTGATTCTGATTCGATCGGTATAATTAAAGATGGGTCTAGGTCAAATATTTTTGCTTGTTACAAACAGCAGCATAAAGTCATTATACCCAAACCACATAGTGGTATAGGGTATAAAAAGATACGTAATAATGAATAAATGACTTAATTGTATGTCCACAAGTGTAGTTGCTATCACACACGTGTATTAAAACTTAACTAATTTGTGTCACGCTTGTATCTCTAATTTGAAACATGAATAACGGCAAATAATATAATAAAGAAAAACAAAAAATATGAAATAAAGTCGAAGTCGATCACAACCTAAACTTTATAACAGTAACGGCCAATTTATTTTATATCGCTATACGATTTTAAATATAATAAGGTTGTTTACGTTTTTAAATATCGGTTAAATAAATATTTGTTTATTTCACATTTACTTACATAAGTATAAAGCTCTTATTAAAATCTTGACTTTCATGCAGTAACTGATTAACCCATTTCATTTAAAATTGTCTTAAATTAGCACGCTTTTGTAAAGATTTGGCACAATACACTAATACATAATTATTTTTTTTATAATTTAAAAGTTATTTAACATAATATCTAGCTAAAGTTGTATACTAAAGACTCTTGAATGCGTAAAATTTGAGTAAAAATCATGAATTTAGACATTGGTAAAAAAAAATTCTAATTTTTTAATGATCTATTAGATAACAGTATTATAACAGTAATTTGTGGAAAAAAATAGGCTCCAATTTGTTAATGATCTATTAGATAACAGTATGAACTTCCAATAAAAGGAAAAACATTCTAATTTTGTATCGTTTTTTTTTTTTTGTACTCCATCAAACTTCAGTAATTTTTCTATTTTCAACAAAAAAATTGTTTTTCGGAGCAATAAAAAATAATTATTTTGTAAAGATACTTGGTCAGAACAAAAGCAAACAAAATCACTATTGTCCTTTTTTGCATGTTTAAGCATATTATTGTTGTTTTTCCAAAATCTTCTATATCATTTCTTACTCTTTATAAAATTGCAAATAAAAAGACAAAACTACGATTGTAAACTAAAATAAACATTTTTTTTTTTTGCAAAAAACTCAAAATGGCACTATTCCAATTGGACAAAACAAAAGCCACATTTAATATTATTCAATATTTAGTGAAGAATCCGTTGTTTTTTTATAACTTCGCGGCATCTACGTGGCATGGATTCAATAAGGTGGTTGATAATTTTGACTAGAATGAAAGAAAAAGTGTATGAGCTCCATTTTCAGCGAGCCACTCTTTTACCAGCTTCCAAGTATATTTCGTGTCATTGTCGTGTTGAAATAGGGGTTAGGGGCTGATTATCGCAGGGCAAAGTGACGGTTACTTTAACTTGGTAAAGCCGCTCATTATCCCTGTTAATGTCAGTTCAAGTCGGCTCACCTTTTCATCACTTGTGATGACACTGCCACTGAAATAACAGTGGTGGCCTCCACGCGGTAACCCCTGGTAACGGCAATCAGCACCCGCTGGTTGACGGCCAAGGTGAGAGGCGGCCTCTTCCTCTAGGTTTTCCTGAGGCTGTGCGTTGGCCTTGTAAGCCACCACGTAAGAAACATATTGCAATGAAAAGAAGGAAAATATGAAAAAATAATGGGGGCTAGATGACGAACCCCGCAAACGAATTAAGGATCACGATTTAAGGATTTGTACCTGGAATGTTCGAACCCTTTACCAGTGAGATGCAACTATCCAGCTGGCAAATGTTCTCGAAACCTGTAATGCTGTCATAACCGCGATCCAGGAAATACGGTGGTTAGGACAAGGATGTGCTAAGAAGACTACTTGCGATATTTATTATAGCTGCAGTTTAGGAAAGCACGAGTTTGATTGCGGTTTTGTAGTCGGCAAACGACTACGTAACCTTGTCATCGGTTTTACACCTGACGATGAAAGACTCGCCGCAATCCGCATCGAAGCTAAATTTTTTAAAATTAGTCTAATTTGTGCACATGCTCCGACTGAAGACAAAGATGATGGTGCCAAAGACCGCTTCTACGATCGCCTTGACGAATTATATGATCGCTGCCCGAAAAATGACATTAAAATTGGGAAAGAGAACGTATTTGGGCCTACTGTCGGGAAGTTTAGTCTCCATAATGACACCTCCGACAATGGAATGAGACTAATCGACTTCGCTGCGACTCGAAATATGGTGATAAGTAGTACAAGATTCCATCGCCGTAACATACACAAGGCAACTTGGCTATACCCAGATCAAACGACAAAAAATCAAATTGATCATGGTGTGATAGATGGAAGACATGCATCTAGTGTACTAGACGTGCGGAATACGAGATGCAAACATCGATTCGGATCACTATCTTGTTGCAGCAAAAGTCCGAACTCGCATCAGTAAATAAAAGACTGACCGCCCACACACAAAAAGGAAACTAGGTGTTACAAAGCTGCAATCACAACAGATAGCTAGGAACTATTCCACTCGGCTCTCCGAAATGTTAGAACAAAATGCTCAACTCCCTACTATAGGCGAACAATGTACGCATATGGCTCAAGCAGTCCGCACTGCTGCCGAAGAGGTGCTCGGTTACGATCGACCTCAACGGAATCAGTGGTATGACCAGGAGTGCCGTAACGCCACAGCAGAAAAAATGCTGCATACCGAACAACCCTGCAGCCATTTGTTACGCAAGACGAAAAAATGTTGCGAACCTTTTGTATAGGGAGAAGAGAAAGGATGAGCGACGCCTTTTCGGAAGCAAAAATGAAGAACAAGAAAGGCGTGAGTGTGATGTACTACGATAGGAATGATACCCGAAAATTCTTTCAAAAAATTAAGAGTCAAATGGAAGGATTTAAGTGTGGATCATCTTCTTGTAAGGACAGCGATGACAATCTGGTAACCGACGCACAAGGCACATTGAGGTGTGGAAGCAGTATTTCTCCAATCTTCTTACAGGCGATGACGACAATAACTCCGCAATTGTAGATCATGCGCCTGAAATGCTAATCAACGACGACGGCATCGACATACCGTCCCCCGACTATATGGAGGTACAAATAGCTATAGTCCTGCTAAAAAACAACAAAGCCGCAGGTGCCGATGGCCTCCCAGCTGAGCTATTTAAAACTGGTGGCGAAGAGTTGGTAAGGTGCATGTACCAACTCGCATGCAAAATATGGTCAGAAGAAAACATGCCTGATGATTGGAATTTCAGTGTCCTCTGCCCTATCCACAAGAAAGGAGACCCTAAGATCTACACCAACTACCGGGGTATAAGCCTCCTTTCCGTTGCATATAAGTTATTTGCATCCTTAATATGTGAACGTCTTAAGCCGTACACCAACAACCTTATAGGAAAATATCAGTGTGGATTTCGACCTGGCAAATCCACCATTGACAAGATTTTCATATTGCGCCAAATCCTGGAAAAGACCCAAGAAAACCAAATCGACACCCATCATCTCTTCGTCGATTATAAAGCTGCGTTCGATAGCCCGATAAGGGAAAAATTTTATGTTGCAATGTCTGAGCTTGGTATTCCAGCAAAGATCGTTCGACTTTGTGTTATGACACTGCAAACACACAAAAAGCGCCGTCAAAATTGGAACAAACCTAGACAAGGCGATGCCTTATCATGTGACTTCTTCAACCTTCTAATGGAGAAGATTTTGCAAGAGACTAAAATCAAAACCACTGACATTATTTAAAACAAAAGTGTCATGCTGCTTGCTTATGCTGACGACATTGACATCATTAGTCGCAACACACGACCAGTAAGTGGAGCTTTTGCAAAACTTGAAAAGCAGTCAAAGATCATGGGCGTAAAGGTGAACGAGGACAAGACGAAGTATTTTATTTCCAGTGGTAGAACATCTAAGCGTCTCGAGCAATACGTACCTATCGAGAATTATAGCTTTCAATTTGGCGCCAGCATGCAGAAGACAGAAATAACTGGCGTTCTATTTTGCTTCAGGCTGAAACCGACTCCCGGTTGTAATAGCCATCAAAAGTAAAGTCGTGTTGAAATATCCAATGAAGCGGCATCTCCCACTCACAGTGTGGCATCATAACATTAGCAAGAATGTCTCTATATTTAAATCTGTCCATTAATCCGTCAATTTCGTGGAAGAGTCCAATGCCAAAACCCAAGAAAACCAAAACCATGTCCAAATCATAATTGATCCGCCGCCATGCTTCACAGTTGGCTTGCGTGGGCTTAAGGGGGGTAAGGTTTTAACAGCGAAAAAATGCGTATTTTCATGACTTTTTTTAAGATATGAATAATGTTGGATTATTTATTTCATATACATGTTATAACATTTTAAGAATCTTTGAAAAAATTTTCAATTAAAAATTTTAATAAATAAGTCCGTGACAGCGCATCTCCGGAGGCAATGTTGTTTTGCGGTGAACATCATAACTCGTTACCGGATCATGTGAAATAAAAAATCGCAATGCGTTTAAAAGCTGATATGTTTCCCGAGGTAATCACGAAGAGTTTTTAATTTTTTTTTTTTTTTTTGCAGCATTTTGAAGTGAAAAACACGATTTTTGCTATAAAATTTCGGCGAATTTGTTGTTAAGTAATGGGGAGAAAACTGGAAAATTAAAAAAAGCTCTACGTGGTTACCTGATGATTTATGTCTAGAAATAGTGTGTAAAATTTCAAAAGAATCGGTCAAGTAGATTTTGAGTTATGATGTTCACGGGCTTCAAATATGTTATTTGCGAGAAAATCGAGATAAAGTTTTTTAAAAACTGGTTTATATACGGTATACATACCGTATGTGGCCGTTAGTTTTGCTCCAATTTAATTGAAATTTTGAAACAACACTCTCGACATGTACACTCAGAAAAAGAAATGCAAAAAATGTTTTAAAGCTTTACCCCCATTAAACGATCTCCTTTCTTGCGGCGAACAGTGCACATTCCGTCAGAGTGAAACAAATTAAATTTTGACTCATCGCTAACTAAAACAGTTTTCCATTTTTCAGGCGTCCAGTTTTGATATTTTTGTGCAAAATGAAGCCTACAAATTTTGATATGATTTTAGCGAAATAGAATTGAAATAAATAAGTTCTACCTTTTTGCCAAATGTTTCTTGTTCGGCGACGAACAGTCCTTGAATCTATATTTAAATTTAACTCACTTAACAGAGCTTGTGATGATTTAAATGGATATTTTTGCACAATTTGTACAATGTGACGGTTTTACCTTTCATCTGTCTTCCGTGGTGCTCCTCCCAAATGCAATGTTTTTATAGATTTTGTTGTTTTATATTTTTTTCAAAGTTTAGCGAAAAACACACTGAATAAAAAACCTGTGCATATGTGTAAACAAACACAGCTCATACCAACAAACACATATTTTTATTTACATATCAATTATGTGTGTTTCTAAATTTTGTACGGTGCCGAACACAATCATGAATGTGTTTCGTATTAATATTTGGTTATGTACACGAACACGTTTCTATCACGTATTTTTTGTTTCGAACATACATAAACCACACAGTTTCGAGTGTAACTTTATTTTAGTTCGTGTTCTTGTACGTGTACTGCTAAAAAAAAAACAGAAGGTGAACAATGAATAAGTTCAGTTCGTGTTCTTGAACGCGTACAGCTAAAAATTGAAACATTATACTCTATATTTTAATTTAACTCAAAATATGTTAAAGTAATTAAAAAACAACACTTCGAAGCAGTTTTTGGCGCCCTCTCGTGGCGGCAAAAGCAATCAGACCAAATATTGTTTTCATATTTATTTGAATAACTTTATTATTTTTCAAAATTCGGTCTAAAATCACAATTTGAGACAATATTTTTTTTTTTTTTTATATATTTGTCCATGAGACGAACCATTGTGCAAAGTTGTTCAATGTACACTTTTTGTTTAACAGGAACTTTTGTATTTGAATGGCGCTAAAAGCACTAACAAAGAAAACCGAAAAGCTCCAACTTTGACCTTTTTGAAAACGGAGCTATGTGGAAAAAATGCGCTTTTTGGGTAGTTAAAAGGCGCTAAATCTAGCACGAAAAGCACTAAGTTGGCATCGCTGATTGTAATACATACACACAGAAAAAAAGTGTTAAAATATTGATATGATAAAGGTACGGTCACATTAGGCAAATATTTGACGCAAACTTGTTTTCTCGTATTTGCCAAAAATTTTGTGAAACAAATACAGAGTTGATTTTGTGGTCACACTAGACACATTTATTTGCCTCTTTTTGTTTGATCAAACAGCTGCCAAATAGTGGCAAATAAAAACAAGGAAAACATATTTGCCGTGCGGTCACACTTGTACAAATATTTGACTAAAAAAATTGTTTGATCAAACTGTCGAAAATTAAAAATATATTTGATCAGAAATTTCCAAATGTTGCATGAGGAGGAAAGTTTTCTTATTTTGTGCTGTGGAGCGCATTGGTGTTAGTTTTGGAAGTTTACTGTTATATTATATTCAAATATTATTTTTAACTATAATTATTTTTTTCTTTGTTTACAAAATAAACAGCTGTTTATTTTAAGTAATGTAACAGTGTGGCAAATTCTGTGTTTTTAAAATGATAAATACGCTAAAGTTAAAAATAAATTTGGCTAAGTGGTGTTTAGAGGCAATGCCCCGATCGGTATCAAATTGTCACCACTTATAAAGCATTTTATTGCGGTTCTAGGAAAATATTTTTTTTTCGACTATCGAGCCTATTTCCGAGTTATGGACTTCGAAACTTTTGCCATATACTTGGATATAATTTTGTTATTTAGTATCGTATTTCAGCACAATATATATATTTTAAAAACTTACTTGAGTGTCTTTTACTCGATATTTTTAAATTTGAAATCCATTAACCCATTATGAACCTATTTAAAATTTTGTATCATTGTAATAGATATTTTTCTTTAATATGGAATTTTATCGTAAGTAGACATACATATGTATATCATGAATAAACTGAATAAAAACTAGCTTTATTTATTTCTATGTATACTTTGACCTCTTAACCCTTTCAGGACAGGATGTATATAGTCATTTGTAAGTTAGTACAATAGAAAATCAAGTTTTTTTTTTTTAGGGAAATTAACCCATTCATAACCATATTTGAAATTATACCATTATTTATTATGCTATAGAAATAGAAATAACAACATATTTAAAAAAAAAACCTTAAAGTTGAATGTAAAATTTCTAATATATCCGATCCTTAAGTGGTTAAGAGGTCAAAATATACATTGAAATGAAGCTAGTGGATCCAGCATACATTCAGTTGTAAAATCAAACACTATATAGGTCATTTTATGAGATAATGCCACGTTTTCCCAAAATAACTTTAAAAAATCCAAATAGGTTCATAACGGGTTAATTGATTTTTTTGTGATAACAGTTTCCTTTAAAGTCAATTTTTAATGAATATTAACAAGTTGCACAACAAATGCTTTTGAAAACAAAAAGCTTTTTTTTAAGATATGACTGAATTAAATTTTAAAAGTTGACATCACTGCTGAAACAACTGTTGTTTGCCACTGTTTGCTCTTACAAATGTTTTGTAAGGTCAAATAATTATTTGTCCAAAATTGAGGAAAATATTTGGTCGTGAGTGGTCACATTAGGCAAATATTTGTTTGCAGGCAAATAATTTTGTTTGCCTAAAATCAGCTGTTTTGTTGTTTGACGGCAAATAATATTTTGTGGTCAGACTGAGGCAAACAAATATTTGGCGTTTTTTGTCAAATATTTGCCTAATGTGACCGTACCTTAAGCAATTCATTCGAGTTTATTTTCCTTTTTTTAAATTCGTGTTTTTATGAATATGGGTGAAAATAAAAGTAATGTCTGCTATGATACTACTTTGAATTGAAAATTTCAATAAAATACCCATTAACCGCAATTACAGTGAACATTTACTGCACTTTGATGATTGTTGCTATTGCCATTTCCAATCATTCGCTAAAATAATGTACGAAAAAGAATTAATTGTTCATGTTTTTTTTTTTAACAAAGACTAAATATCATAATCAACTTACATTTAAAGTAGAAGTACGTTTCACAGTAGAAATATGTTTCACAAGCTGTTAATTAAACCATTTTTTTTTATTAAAAAAAGATGCATTATTAATATCTTATACGAATACTTACAGTTCGTGGTCTCACATGCTGCAAAATTTTGATTGCTTTTATTATAATTTTTCAATTATTTAATTAAATATTAACTTACAGTTTTTTGGACACCCATAACAGACACGATAATAGATAAGAGCACTAAAATTATTTGAAGCAATTTCATTATTTTTCCAAAACTTTGTAAGTAAGTTTATATCTTGAAAAAGATTGTTTAGTACTAATGTAATAATCATTTCTTTTATGTTTTAATAGTGATGTTGCGGTTAAGAAATATGTATAATTTTATTATTTTCATAAAAACATAAAATCTTATTTCCGTTCTTTATCATCTAAATGATTGAGTTAAGAATTAATCAGGCTCAAGATTAAATGTTTTTACTTTAAATAATGCAAAAAACAGTGGCACATTTGCTTCAAAATTTATCTATATTCTACATGACAACCCTCATCAGTAACCAAAAGCAGTAGATACGAGTAGTTTGGTAAAAAGTTAACTACCAAGTGATAATCCAAGCAAGAATTCCATCAAAATAGTATTACATATACAAATATATTTGTTTCAAAGTTGTTTTATATTTTAGTTTGTTATATTGGAAGAGGATTTTGACTTTGGCTTTTTTGATTTGGCGGCTTTTGTTATTCGAGAATTTCGGTTTTTGCGATTTTTGATTTTGGCGTTTTTGTTTTTGTTATTCGTGATTATTGGCTTGCAACTTTTGACTTAGGCGATTTTCGGTTTTGGCGATTTTAGACTTTGGCGATTTTTGTTTTTATTTTGTTCTTTTTTATTTTGACGATTTTTGTTTTTTGCGAGTTTTGTTTTTTACGACATTTGATATTCACGATTTTTGTTATTCGCAATTTTCTGTTTTGTTGTTTGCGATTTTTGTTATTCGATTTTTGACATTAGCGATTTTTGTTCCTTGCGATTTTTGATTTTGGAGATTTTTCTTATGCCATTTTCGATTATTTTTGATTATAGCTTTTGCCATTTTTGATTATAGCTATTATTAATTTTGGCGATTTTTGGCTTTAGCGATTCTTGTTTTCTTAAAATTTTTAATTTGGCGACTTTCGTTATTCGCGATTTTCGATTTTGGCGATTTTTGTTTTTGCTATTTTTGTTTTTATGCATTTTTTGGATTTTGGCAATTTTTGATTTTAGCGATTTTTGGCATTAGCGATTTTTGTTTTTTTTTTTGCTATTATTAATTGTTGTTATTTTTGTTTTTCGTGATTTTTGATATCAAGATTTTCAGTTTTAGCGACTTTTGACTTGACGATTTTTATTTTTTTTTTTTTTGTGATTTTTGGCGAAAATCAAACGGGAAATAAAACACTCTTTTATTGGTTTATAACAGGCATGCCCAGAGGTTTCTTATGGAAGTGCAAGCACTAATACAAAGAAAACATTTTTTGTCATATTTTTATACATGTAGACTGAAAAAAATGAACAAATTTTATCTGAAATGAAATGTCTCAAAATGCTTTTCAATATGATATTTTGTGTTCGTCTGAATAATTTGAAAGCATATCAAGTTACAAGTGAAAAAAATCACTCCCACTTCTCGTCTGAATACATGTATCTCATTTTAATTTTTTTAAGAACTCATATTTTTTAAACTCTTTCTTTTTATTCATACTCCCTGTCCGTCTGTCTGTCTGCCATGGGTGGACCCCATTCCACCTTATCCAATTGATCTGAAACTTGGCCCATAGTCTTGTCGTGACTACAGATTAATTTTGGGGTAGTCACACACAGTCACGCGTGGTCACGCACAGTCACGGAGTGATCTAAATGTCATTTCCCCTCATCCGATCGATCCCAAACTTGGTCCATACACTTGCTGTGAAAAAAGGTTAACTTTGATAATAATATTTATGCTCTATAATTAACAAACTTGCGTTTTTGTTTGCGCATTTCAAAAAATAAATCATTATAATAGATTTAACAAGTTAAAACTTTAATTACAGTTTTACAGAATCCAGTAAATTTGCATTTAATTTATAACAGGGTAACATTAATCATCGTTAGTGCCATTAGTGTGACCACTGCGGGAAATGTGTGTGTATTAGTAAAAAAATGTGAGTGTATTGAGTTTTTCGAACTTGCAGTGTGATGTGAGATGGCTGGGTAAGCTATACAATTGGTGCTGTGCTGTGTGTGTGTATTACAATACACAGCCTATCCCTAAGTGCTTTTACAAAAATGAAAGTGCATTGAGTGCATAGGGCTTGGGCACCATTGGTTTATAAGTATAATTAATTTTTAATCGATATGATAAAATTATAAAATCTACAAATTTTCTCAACCATAGAAAATTATATATCAAAGTAATAAACAAAATAAAATTGTATTGACGAAGCATATTCATGGAAATCTCGAAAAATAAGAAATATGGTTTATAAAAAATATTTAACAATATATTATTTATATTAAATATATACATAAAACTTACCATTAAAAACAATAATATATTATTAATATTAATAGGCAAGGCGATTTCTTGTGACCGATGTAAGTTTCACAGTTTTACCCCGATTTTGACATAAAATTTATGATTTGAAAGGTATTTCTTTTTGGCCGATTTGCAGATTTTCAGATTTTTAAATTTTTTCCTTAATTTTGAGTAAATTGCATTTGAAGTTGCTACTAACACATACATAAAATTATACAATGCTATGTGTGTGTTTATTAATTTTTTTAGTGTGTTTGTGTTAATGTGTTGAATGGGTTTTCTTCATTTAAAATGAGTTGAATTGTGAAGCATACCTTTAGGGTCTTTATTAAATGAAATAATAAAATTTCCTAGAATTTGCGCTCGAATTTCGAGAGTTAGAATCTGCTAGTATATTACAAAAGCAAGAAAAACAATTTTCATTTGAGATTGATTTGTTTTCGCTTTTCATAAAAAGAAACATAAAACCATTGTGTCCAAAATTATTTTAAATCTGTAAAAAAAAGAAAATTTAGAATAAGAAATATGTTTTAAAAAACATATAAATTGTTTGTTTATATAAAATGATAACTTACAATTAAAAACAATAATCTGTTTTAAAGCAACAAAAGGAATTCTTAATCATTTAAGACAACACACAGAATAACATCAACATGAACATAACCACGTGCACAAGCAATACGAATTTGGTTTTTCTTAAAAGAAATATGGTTTAAATAATCTAACCCATAAAAACAAAGTTTTTATTAAAACTCGTTCTTTCCTTATGCATATGAGTTTTGAATCTCTCCGTGACAGTGCGTGACTTTGCGTGACTATTTATACCCTATACCACTATGTGGTTTGGGTATAATGACTTTGTGCTGCTGTTTGTAACAACCAAAAATATTTGACCTAGACCCATCTTTAATTATACCGATCGAATCAGAATCACTTTCTGAGTTGATTTAACAATGTCCGTCCGTCCGTCCGTCCGTCTGTGTGTCCATGTAATCAAACTGCAGGTCGCAAATATGAATATATTTTGATGAAATTTGGTATATAAGCTTTTATCGGCCATGGGATGAACGCTATTGAAATTGGTGAGAATCGGTCCATGTTCAGACCTAGACCCCATACAAATTACCCATATGAAATCGACATAAATTGCCATAAGATCCAAATTGTCATATAGATCTTACTCAAATTGGGTTTGTATGCGTTCATTACATCCACTAATGAGTAGTCCAAAAATGATTCCTTTGACCCCATATAGAGCTGCTTCCCGATCTTCAGTTGAATCTATTAAAAAACAAAAATATTGCACTGATTCTTCTCAAATTTTGTTTGTACATATTTTTGCAAAATACAAGAGACTTTACCAAACATGATCAGGATCGGTCCATTTTTGGACCTAGCCCCTTTATAGATATAGCATCCGATATGAACTTTTTTATATCTGCAGCCAAAAAAATTAATAAAAATCCCACACAAATTTGGTTTTTGCTTATTTTCTATGTCCAGTTAGTTGGTCTAGACCGACTATAATTTTCTTACTTGTTTAAAACTAATCTTTGGTCACAACAAGTCTATGGACCAAGTTTCAGATTGATTGGATGAGGGGAACTGGGGTTTAAATCACTCCGTGACTGTACGTGACTATGCGTGACTGCGTGTGACTATCTTAAAATTAATCTTTGGCCACAAAAAGTCTATGGACAAAGTTTCAGATCGAACGGATGAGGGAAAGTGAGGTTTTAATCTCTCCGTGACCGTGCATGACTATGTCAAAGTTAATCTTTTTTCACGGCAAGTCTATCGATCAAGTTTCAGATCGATTGGATAAGGGGAAATGGGTTTTAAAGCACTCCGTGACTGTGCGTGACTATGCGTGACTGTTCGTGACTGCCCCAAAACTAACCTATAGTCACAACAAGACTATGGGCCAATTTTCAGATCAATTGGATGAGGAGGAATAGGGTTGCCCCATGGCAGACAGACAGAACAGACATACAGACAGACAGAGAGTATGAGTTAAAAGAAAGAATTTAAAAAAAATATATGCATTGGCAATGTATAATTATACACTTTTCGCCGTTTTTGAATTAAATACAGTGGCGGACTTAAGTATAGGCACATTCTGCAAAATAAAATAAACTGATGTTTTCTTTATATTACGAAACGTAAATTTTTTTTTCATGAATACACTATGAGTGTAGAACAAATACTTTTGTTTGTTTCTTTAGCGTTACGTTTAACAAACAAGAGAAGGTAAGGTGGTTGCAGCAACTGCACGGCTCATTTTCAAACTGCTTTACAAAAGCCAACTCGTTTCTTCTGATTGAAAGCAGATTTTAGTGTTCATAAATACTAAATCATTGTTATGCCTATAATAAAGTCCGCTATACAACAAAAACAAAACTTTTCACAACATATTTTCAAATAATATTTGGTATAATTTTTTTTTTTTTTTTATTTATATTCACAAAGAAAAATTCAAAAGTATTTTTGAATGGCTTTCAGCCATTTTTTTTCGAAATTTTTTTATTAGTATCCATTTCTTTAAGAGAGAGCTATTTTCAATATTAAAGAAAATATTTTTATCCCCATCTATTGTCGTATTCTTGAACTATAACCGTTGCAATATCTGTATATTATATGTCTTTGCTACCAATTATTCAACTTTCACAACACGATGTCACCACCATATACTGTCAAATAAGTATCACGTCAGAGAATATCAGTACAAAAGGAAATGTCAAAAGTGACACTTTGAACAACACGACAAATAAAGGAAGCACTAAAACTTTAGCAAATGAAATAAATTATTTTCTAAATCAAAACTGATAATTGTTTATAATATGGTATTTGTGAAAAGTTGGGAAGATTTCGAAATAGCTGCTGAAAATATGTACATGGCCAATCCCATATCTTGTCGGTATACCATGAAATATGTGCACACAAAGGGACACATACTAATGAAAATGACAGACAATGTTAAGGTGAGTTTTGGATTTTTGTTGGAAACACATGCAATTATTTATTTAAAACCTTTTTTTTTATTTAAGTGCATACAATATAAAGCTGAAAATATGCCCGACATTAAGAAAATTGAAAAATTTACCAGCAATTTGATGGGTCACATGGCATCTAAGGAGTAGGAACTTAATTCAAATAAAACTTTCGCCAGCTTTATCGAAATTAAGTTTTTCGAGTTAAGGCAACAAACTTGTTCAGTAAGCAGTGTTAGGAATATATTTAAGTCAAAGTGGGCATAGAGTATATGTAAATAACTTTAGTTTAAATGACATTTTTTGGAGAAATGTTAGCTCTGTTTACCACTTTTTCTATGTACTGTAATTTTACGCATACAAGTAGGAACAAACCACCATCTTCATTTATAATAGCAGCAGTGGAAATGTTTATTTTAGGTTTTATTCTTTTTTTAATTATAAATAAATTATCTTAATGCTAACATTTCCATGAAATGAGCTTTTTTTAAGTTTTTATAGAAATGAAAAATAAAGATTTTGAGTATTTCTTAAAAAAAAAAATTGCCAATTTTAATGGGGTTCTATTAAATTGATCGTGTTTCATATCCTTTAAATACGGTTGGAAACTTTTCAGAAAAATTTGTAACCTTTACACTCCTGCCCTATTATTTGATATTAATATGAAAAAATAGTATATTTGATAATGAAAAAAACACATGAATCCATGTTTCATATAAATATT
This sequence comes from Cordilura impudica, assembly GCA_963682025.1. Classification (NCBI taxonomy): domain Eukaryota; kingdom Metazoa; phylum Arthropoda; class Insecta; order Diptera; family Scathophagidae; genus Cordilura; species Cordilura impudica. Next base: position 116,268,227 of record OY821519.1, read on the forward strand.
TGAATATTCTTATTTAATATGTATGTAAGTACATTATGACCAAATTTATATTTTGTGGCAAAATATCATTTTGGAACAAAGCCTCAGCCAGGAAACCAATTTTTTAACAATCTGAAAATATTTTTTAATTTTTATGTCGAAATAGCAGCTACCTTCCCATCCATTTGAAATTTCTTATCCGGATTTTAGCCAAGTGTATAAAAAGAAACGTTATGCATATTTTCGAAATTAAAAAAAAAATCGAATCCTTTATCACAACTTTATCCCGTTTTCTTAACAACTAAAACTATGCTAGACTTATTTTGATATACAAAATATGCACATATTTATTCATTTAAAAAAATCGAGAATTTAAATTTTCATAGTAAAATTTAAAAATTATTTTTCGTAAATTCTTTTAAAGAATTAACAAATTTTATTTTGTATCAGTCTTACTTTTTAGAAAACAATAAAAATTTAATTTATCATATAAATTTTTAGTATGAATGGATTTTGTTTCTTCTATATGTATCTATTCACTGAAGAGAAAAAATGCAATGCATGCAATGTCAAAATGTTTATATACAAAAAATTAAATATATATTGATACAAGCTACTATATTAAAAATAAAAGAACAAATCGTAAACTATTTCAAATATTAATTTTTTTTTGCAATTATATATTCTTCCTTTATTTACATATTTTAACAAATTTGATATTTATATATGAGATCTTATCTTTACATATAGATATTGCAACAAATAATATATAGGATCTAAAGACATTAAATAGTTTTTATTTTATTTTTTTATGATTTTTAAAGGAAAATGGGTTTGGGGTATTTAAAATATAACAAAGGCCAAATACTCATAAAATACTTGAAAACAAATTTTAATTAAATCTTAGTTAAAGCACATTTTTATCTTAAAAGAGGTTTGTTAAAAATTCGTATTCGTAATTAGTATTTAAAGTAAACGATTTAATGTTTTATTAAAACTGAGGATGGTAACACTATTTTTCATATGTCACTTGAGTCGTAATGACGCAAGACAATGATTATTAATTGATATATATCATATGGTACTCGTGTGTATATTTTGTTTTTGTTGTGTTTGACAAACATATGGTTTTTATAGAAAAAAAGTATTGTCTGTTAAAGGTGTTATTACACGAAATGTTTTTTAAATATGTACTGTCACTTTTTTTATCCATATGAAATTCCTCATGTCTGTCAAAATTGTCTTTTACATACGATTCATAATTTTTGCTATCACACGTGCATATGCATTTCCGTAAGACATAACCTCTAAATGTAAACAACAGCTGATTTAATTTGTGAATTTAAAAAAATTTATTGTTAAAAAAAAGGTTATATATTTTTTTATTGTTAAATAATACTAAACAATTTATTTTTCTTTCAATATTAATCTTTAAAATTTACTCTGTTTTTCTTTCGCCACAAGCAGTGTTGTATTTTCATATGTTTGTCATGCAAAAATAGAACCTGTTCTAATTGAAAAATGTACATGTGACTTTCCTCATTTATTGTACATAAACAATGTTTCATGTGTATCACACGATGTGTACAACTTTTGTTGTGGGAAAATTTGACAGTACATATGTAAAAAACACATCATGTAATAGCACCTTAATTAAAAAAAGCAGTCAAAACAAAATGTTAAGTAGAAAAGAAATTTAGATGGAGTTCATTTTTTACAATTAACATTACTTTGAATTAAAAACATAAAATTTAAATTACAAATTAAAAATAATATAGCGAAAATAGATCGAATATAGCATCTCCATTATATATTAAAAAATCAACCAACTTCTTTTGATTGAATGACAATTTTATGCTACAATGTTCAAAATGAAAATAAACACGAAGCAAAAAACAAAAATATCATTTTAAAATAGATTTAAACTAGGGTCGAACCAATTTAAAATTTCTTTTATTTACACAAGATTTAAAATAGGTATTTTAAGATATTTGTTTTATAGAATGTTGCTTAACAATGATTTGAAATGCTGTTTAAAACTTTTATGAATCCGGCTGAAAGTATTACACTGCGTTTACATTTGGATTGAAATTGAGGTTTCGATAAAAGTATCACAAAATGTTAACGGTATTAGATTGTGAAGAAAATTTTGTGAAAATCTGGAGATTTAAAAATGTTCATCTTCCTCACAAGAAATGCTACTTCATGAATCTAAACGTAAGCAGCCCGCTACTTTTTGGTTTCACTTTTAAATAATTAAACACAAATGCAGAATTGCCAGTATTTTTGATTAATAAAAAATCTTTAACCGTTCTATTGGTAACACCATATCTTACTTTGCTTTTCAATAATTACTTAAGCTGCGTTCACACTACGTGTTTTGCTTGTGTTTTTCTTAGATTTTTAGCACGTGTAATTTGTACACATAGTGTGAACCCTTTCAAACATTGTTTATGTACAACACATTTTGCAAGACATATGTAAATTTTTCAATTAGAGCAGGTTCTATTTTGGCAAGACAAACATATGAAAATACAACACTGCTTGTGGCGAAAGAAAAAAAGAGTAAATTATAAAGATTAATATTGAAAGAAAAATAAATTGTTTAATATTAATTAACAATTAAAAAATATATAAAACATATAACTTTATTTTTAACAATAAATTTTTCTAAATTCACAAATTAAATGAATTTACATATGGAAAATACACATAGTGTAAACACACCTTTACCAATGCAACTCTACGACGTAACGGAAAATGTCATATGAAAATCATTGGTTTGCATATGAAATTTTCATGAAATTTACCATAAAATTTTTACATGAAAATTTCATGAAATTTCTATTCTGAAGGCGAACGGGGTAGAGAAGCAAGCGGGGTTGAAAAAGTTGCACGATTTCTGTTTTTCATGTCTCATGTATTGGAATTTCTCTTTACACTCAGTTTAAAATATATATTTGTTTCCTATATATATTTTTTTTAGTAGGAAATGAATAACTAAAGACGATTTTTCCGATAAAATGTCAAAAAATTTAAATTTAAATGATTTTAATTAGCAACTATAAAAGAGAATTGGGAAAATTGCATGGAAAATTTCATAGTATTACATTATGAAATTTTCCATTAACACAGACAGACAATGTTTGTGTTCACACAAGGCAATTTTTGAGTTTGTAGGAGAGAGGGGTAAGAAGAGAGGTATTTGGTACGGAGTTTCTTGTACTAGGCAACTCGTTTTGTTGTGCCATTCGTAATTATAAACATGAAGTTAGCTGGAGCTTATTATTTGATATTTCTTCTTATATCTTTTTTTCTTCGCTGTGAAAAATTATTATTATTTCATTTATTTTATTATTTTTTTATTGTTTCATTTTTTTTACTTCCATTTTTTCACACAAGTAGATTTTTTATTTTGAACCAATAACAAATTCTTTTTACACAAACTAATAAAGTGAACTGTCAAAAATGTAAGAATTTGAAAGCAAAAGAAAACGAAAAGTTGCGGCAATAAATTTCTCTGTGTGAACATTACGCCAACTTTAAAAGAGAATTGAAAAATTGCCTTGTGTGAACAACTTAGACAATGGAATTTTTAAATTCTGTTTTGAAGTTCCTACGTAAAATCATGTACATTGTACACTGTGAATTGAAATTTTTTGACATTTTTACTTAATATCGCCGTTCTCTATATTCATTATCTTCGTTGTCAGGGTTGTCAACTTAGTGCTTTTAACTTTGTTTTTAGTGCTTTTTAAAATTTTCGACGCGAAAATTTTTTGAGCTAGTGCTTAGTGATTTTTTTAACATCAGCGACACCAAAATCTTATTAAAAAAAAAAAATGTTTTATTAAAAACACCAATTTTTCTACAGAGTATATAAATCTTAATTTTCACTTTTATTGAATGCAAGAATGCACAGTTTACCCAACTTTTGTCGCTCCCATAATACGCTCCCTTATTAAAGCAATGAAGTTGAAAGGTTTTTTTTAGCGACTATTTCATTTAATGAAATATTTTATTTAATAGTAATGATGTTTATAAAGCGATGATGAGGAAACAATAGACTTTAATCTAAGTATATGATATTTTAAATTATATATTTAAATTAATAATTCTAAATACAGAGAATGTCTAATGGTATTTTTGATTTGTTTTTTATTATTTAATTTTGTGTTAGTTATCACAGTTAACTGTATTTGATAATTATAAAAAAAAAAAATAAAAAAATTTTGTGATTTTTTAAAAACACTGCGCGTTTTTTGATCGGTTTGGTTGTTTTTGATAATAAATATTAAAGTTGACAACCCTGGTCATATGTTTACGTCAATGTTCTCTCTTAATTTCGTTTCGTCGCGTTTTTTTTTTCATTCATTTACAATCAAGAAAATTTTCACGTCATACGCGTATCTGCAATAAAAATCATTTTAAGTAGTGTTAAAATTATGAAAATATTAAAGAAATTTTAATAAAAGTGCAATAAATATAAAAACCAAACAATGAGCTATTCAAGTTGAATGGACTAAAGTCGAAACAACGATGAAATTATACAAAAAAAATATGCAAAGAAAATCTAGTCATTAAATTTTTTCTTTTCACCCCAAACCAATATCCACAACACAGTCAGCGCACTGGAGCAAAAGAGTATCTTTAACTACCTTGAATTTAACAGCAACAACAGCAACTTACAAAAAGTTGGTAACAAATAAGATTCGTCAGCAAAAAAAAAAAAGTTTAAAAAATGACGAAGAAAAGAGCGTTTAACAAATCAAAATTGTGATAATGTAATTAAAAAAATAAATTAAAACAAATCAGTAAAATCCAAACGGTGTAAAAAGCCTCCTTGTAAATATATTATATTCAATAAAAGCACAAAGAGAAAGAAAAAAGGAAAATAAATTTAGTAACAAGGGGTTGTAAATTTTTTTTGACACCGTGTGTTTTTTTGCGTGTGTGTGATATTTTTATTTTCCGTACTCCTTTACTCTGCCTTTCTATTCTCTTGCCACACCACCGTTCAAAACACTTGCCAACCAGTGCGTGTGTTTGTGGTGGTGCCAAAAGCAATAAGTGACAAGTGATTTTGTAAAAATAAACATCGACAACAAAAATGGATAACGACGACACAATACTCAACAATCGAGGTCCTCTGCCTGGTTCAGAGACCGTTTATGGCACCGATGACAACAATATGGTCATGTCCGAAAAGGTTTGTGTTTAATTTCTGTTGTATTTTTCATCAGTATTTAATTGTCATTAGTAGTTATATTAAAAGTTTTAGTGTAGTATCCAGATACTATACAAATATATTTCTACAAAAAATGTTAATAGATTTACTTAATACATAATTTTTTTTTTTTTTTTTGGTATTTTATCAAATTATACCAAAAGTATTTCAAAATTTAATTTTTGTAATACATACAATACAAAAGTTAAATACATTTGTAGGCCTTGCAATTTGAAATGAAAATACATAATAAATTAAAAATTCACAATTACACAGCTTGGAAATATGTTATCTAAATAATCAGGTTTACTAAAAATTTCTTTTAAACCCTTTTTGTATGATTTTTTTCGGATATTGTTTAATTACACAAGCCTTTGATTTTTAAAAGTCAATTAAATTAGGGTATGAAAAACTTCTGATTTTGGAATTGTAATATTTCTCTAGTATAACCCAGCAAAATTGGTGAGTTAAATTAGAGTTAGAATTGTCGGCTGATAAGAAATATAAGCAAAACAAGCCACATCATTTCAACAAAAAATACTTTGTTTTTGTTTTTAATAAATAGTAGGTATACAGTACTTCACGGATAAAGGCTTCCTCTTCAGAATTCTATAATTATAATGAAACATTTTCCTTGATCTAAAGGGTCCGCCAAATAACTTTTTTTTTGAAAATTCTATAAAAAAAAAACTACTGAATATTATCTCAAATTTCTTTTTTTATTTGAAAGTACAATCCTTCCGGTTAATAATGGAAAATAATTTCATTCAAATGGCTGCCTCGGCTGGCCATGCAGTAGCCTACACGATCTGTCCAATTTTTAAGCACATTATCGATTGTGTGCAGCTGTATTTCACCAATGGCTTCACGAATATTGTCCTTTAAAGCGTCAATTGTCTCTGGTTGTTGGCGTAACACTTATCTTTGAGGGCACCCCACAAATAATAGTCCAACGGTGTCAAATCGCAGCTCCGAGGTGGCCAAACGACATCAGCTCTGCGGCTGATAATGCGATCTTCAAAAACAGGGCGCAAAACATCGAGTGTAGCTTCGGCTGTGTGGCACGTAGCGCCGTCCTGTTGAAACCAAATGTTGCCAATATCCTCCTCTTCAATTTTTGTGAACAAAAATTCGTTCAACATGGCCCGATAACGATCGCCATTGACTGTAACGGCCACTCTTTGCTAATTTTCGAAGAAAAATGGTCCAATTATGCCTCTGGACCAAATCCGCACCAAAAAGTGACTCGTTTTGGGTGTATCGGCTTTTCAATGTATGCGTTTTCTGCGGGTTTTCTGTGCCCCAAATGCTACAATTTTGCTTGTTTACATACCCGCCAAGATCAAAATGAGCTTCATCTGAAAAGATGATTTTTTTTTTTTTTGCAAAATCGGCATCTTCTGTAAGTCGATCGCAGGCCCACTTAGCGAAGCGAAAACGCATTGGATGGTCAGTTGGCTCAACTCTTGAACCAATTGGACTTTGTATGATGTCATTCCAAGGTCTTTATGCAAAAATCGTCTCAATGATGCCTCCGAAATGTTCAATTCTTGAGAACGACGGAGAATTGATGTTGATGGCGCTTCACGCACACTTTCTGCCACAGCAGCAATATTCTCGGGTGTACGCACTGCTTTTCGCGCTTTGGTTTATCGATGAGGATGCCAGTTTCACGTACATACGGAGCTGACGGTGCTTCTCTTCTTCCAAAATCCGTACGCAATTTTCGCACACATTCTGCAACATTACCATGATTTTCAAAGTAATGTCGCAATATTTCCCAGCGTTGTTCAAGCGTATACACAACCATATTCGTTCAGAGGAAGGATAAAACTAATTATCTGTCAAATCAGGCATGAGCTAAGTGTTACCGTTCACGAAATAAGCACTAGTTGAAAAAAACAAAAACTTTAGATGGCGGACCCTTCATTTACTTTGTGTACATATTATTCTTTTATATACATCCCGCTGCTGAGGAATTAAAAAAACTATTCCACTTTTTATTTATTTATTTAGCCATAATGCTATAAAATAAAATAAAATTAAATAATGTTACTACATTTGTTTTACATTGTGATTTTACGTTTAAATATAAAAAAAGTTTTTTTTTCATTCTTTAATTCTAATGGAATTTCATTATATAACAAGTCCATTATAAAATAATAAATTTGGTAAAAATTTGTTCTTCCAAAATTTTACCTAAAATCGTTCATATTGTTTGGTTGTACATCTGCTACATAAACTAGTTGCTTTCGCAAGTAGTTCGGCAACGTTCCATTTTTCATCTTAAATTTAAATATCAGAACATTCATCACCAGTCTTTGATTTACTGAAAGCCACTGCAATTTTTTAAGTTGATTGCCTTGCATTTAATAAAGCGGGCTTGGTGGCTGGTAAACCAAGTTGTTATTGTTTCAAATATATAAGATCTTTATGCCATTATCATTTTTTATGGGGAATTATATTTTGTGGTGCAAAAATGATAACGGCTCTGAAAATCGAAACGAAATTAATTGAAATAGTACAAGAACCGGAGAATTATGAATCTTCACAAGAATATGAAAATTTTGTAAGCTTTGATGACGATTTACCCTGCTTTGGACCGCTTACCGATAAAAAAAAAAAATAATCGCAATGTTTTTCAGTATGAAGGGTTGTCGTCAAGTAAAAAAGAAGAAAGTAAAGGTCTCAAAGAAGCTTACTCCGTACTGGGTGTTTTGAAGACGCTGGCCTTCGCTAGATATGCCATATAATAAATTTATGCATGAATTGGATGAAATGGAAGTTTCTTTTTGAAAAAGAAATTAGGAGACTATACAGATGAAAATAATTCTGTTTTTTTTTTTTTAAATTAGCAATTTGTGGTTTTGAATTTAAATTTTTATACCCTATAATGACTATAATGATTTTGTGCTGATCTACCGAATAATTTTAAACTAAACCCATCTTTAGAATCACAGCCCCCATATGAAGCTGAATTTTGTGTGTAAATGTTTTTGCAAAAAATAAGTGACCTTACCAAATATGGTCACCATAGCTCCATTTTTCGACCTAGTCCCCATATAAATAAAACATCCGATATGAACTTTTTCATACCCGAAGGCAAAAAAATAACAATGATATTAAAATTTGGTTGATGCTTATTTTCTATATATACTTAGTTGGATCTAAGAGATAGGGTCTCTAAACGCATGTTATAGGGTATCGTATAGTCGGTCTAAATCAACTACAATTTTCTTACTTGTTTTTTATACCCTATAGCACTATGTGGATTGGAAATATAATGACTTTGTGCTGCTGTTTGTAACTACCAAAAATATTTGACTTAGACCCATATTTTATTATACCGATCGACTCAGAATCACTTTCTGTCCGTCCGTCTGTGTGTCCATGTAAACTTTGTAATCAAACTATTTATATATTTTGATGAAATTTGGTATATAAGCTTTTATCGGCCATAGGATGAACGCTATTGAAATTGGTGAAAATCGGTCCATGTTCAGACCTAGTCCCCATACAAATGACCCCTATGAAATCAACATAAATTGCCATAAGATCCAAACTAGCACATAGATCTTAGTCAAATTGGGTTTGTACGTGTTTATTGTATCCATTAATCAGTAGTCCAAAAAAAATGTCTATAGGGCAATTTTTAGTCATAGGCCCCATATAGAGCTGCTTCCCGATCTTCACTTAAATCTATCAAAAAAAAAAAAAAAAATATTGCACAGATTTTTCTCAAATTTGGGTTGTGTATATTTTTTCAAAATATAAGCGACTTTACCAAGTATGGTCAGGATCGGTCCATATAAATATAGCACCCGATATGAACTTTTTCATATCTGCAGCCAAAAAAATTAATAACAATGGCACTCAAATTTGGTTTATGCTTATTTTCTATATCCAATTAGTTGGACCGAAGAGATATGGTCTCTAAACGCATGTTATAGGGTATCGTATGGTCGGTCTAAATCAACTACAATTATGTTACTTGTTTTTTTTTTTTTTTTTTTTTTTTTTTGTTAAATTGTGTTTTTTTTTAATTTTATTTTTCTCTATGTTCGAAAATATTTATGTTTTTTTTAGTCAAGCTATTTTAATATGTACTAATTTGAACTGAATAAAACGATGACCTTTTATTATATATAGACTTGTTTATTGTTGTTTCTTTTCAATAAATAAGTAGTATAATCATTTAAACTATATTATTCATAACTGAAATGTGGACTCAGTTAAGAGAGAATTCTGTTAAGTGAGTTAGCATTAGTATTGTTTTTAATCAAGATTTTTAAGTAAGTTTCTGGCTTAAAAGCGTCCAGTTTATGGTATTTTCCATGATCGCATTTATTCGTGAATTACTGTATTTAATTTAAAAAAAAATAGATATTTTAAGATTGCGCTTGTTATTGTGCTTGGAATCTTTTCTTTTTGATATTTACAAATATTGCCAAATTAATATTAGGAAATTTCAACGTTATCTAAGTTAATATTTCTTAAATTAGCACACAAAAACACAAAAACGCCGGGATACATTTTTTCAGATCTACTTATCGGGTAGTTCCTAAAACTTAGCTTTTAGGCTTTTATATTGACTATACCCTATACCACTCTGTGGTCAGGATATAATGAATGTTTTTCCTTAAGCTTTTTTAAGAAGTTGCGAAATCAATTTTTGCAACCACTGTTATTTTGAATTGAGTTTAATTTTTTAAATTCTATTTTATTAAATACGGCGGGCTATTCTTTGATATATGAATTCGCACGAAAAAATTTCAAGACCGGTCTGTTTCAAATTCAGTACAAGAATGATTTTATTATAAATTTGACATATAGTGATGACAATTCAATATTAAAACTTATTATAGCCGAAAACTTAAATAAAAATACTAATACTTAAAGGAGTAAATTCATAAAATTCAATAATATTAAAAGAAATATAAGCTACAAAAATATAAAATGATCAAAAATATAAAATGATGAAAAAATAATAATAAAATAATAAAATACAAAAAAATCCATGAAACGACTAAACAATGAGCTTGTTTTGATGTATGTAAGTCTATTACATTGTATTTGTAACTGTAGTAAGTAAGACGAAAATAATCGACTTTGATGAACCTCGCTTCCAGGGTAAAACGATTAGAATCACACAGACGGTGAAATACCTTGGGGTGATTCTCGATAAAAAAAACTTACTTGGAAAAACCACATCGAGAGCAGGGTCGCGAAGGCTCATCGTGTATGGGTCATCTGCAGAAGAGCTATAGGCTCAAAATGGGGTTTAATCCGTAAGATAACATATTGGCTGTACACAAGGGTCGTTAGACCTATTCTAACCTACGCATCCATAGTCATATGGACATCAATGAACAGGAAATGTTACATTTAACCACTCCAAAAGATACAGCGTCTCTGTTGCATAGGAATCAGTGGTGCAATAAGGACTACATCTACGAGGGCTTTAGGGAATATTCTATCTATACACCCAATCGAGATTAGAATTAAATATGAGGCAGCTCTGGCCATGTTACGACTAAGGGTAACAGGGGAATATATCACCGACCACATGACCAGACACCAGACTATTTTAGACCAAATTCCGGGACCCAACACAGTGAATATTAGCTGTGATAGAATCGCGGAAGTGTCAACAGATATACCCTGCAGTATACGGATACCAGACAGGGAAAGTTGGATGAACGGGAATATTCTACAGAACCTTCCAGGGTCACATTACTATACGGACGCCTCTAGTCTGCATGGTAAGACTGGGATAGGTTTCTACGATGATAACCGTTCCACAGGGATATACCTCCGTGTTCGGGACCACAACTCCGTCTTTCAGGCTGAATTGGTGGCGATAAAGGAATGTATTAGGTATATTAACGCACGGGATACCCCAAGTCCCGGAGACGTGAAAATATTTACGGACAGTCTAGCGGCTATCAGAGCGATATCCGCAGACAAAACTAGATCAAGGACTATCCTCGAGTGTAAGGAGGAGATTTCAAACTTCTCCAGAAGAGGCAGACTTGAAATCGTTTGGATCCCAGGACACAGTGGTATAATGGGAAATGAGATTGCTGACAAACTGGCCAGGAAGGGCTCTTTCCTGGAAACAGTAAGTTTGGAAAACCCAATACCTTTCAAGTCTCTCAAATTGGAACTGGCAGACTGGGTGACCAATTCACATGTATCAATTTGGGAAGAAAATGACGTGGGTAAGGTTACAAAGATATTATGGGGTTCTCCCAACGCAACAAGAACAAGGGAGATCCTGAATCTGAATAGGGTAGAACTTAGTAGGTAATTGGCATCCTCACTGGACACTCTGAGCTGAGGGCTCACCTATACCGTATAGGACGGGCGGAATCAGCCGTTTGTAGAGCTTGCGGAGAGGATGACGAAACCCTAGAACACTACCTCTGTTACTGTCCTGCATTTGCGAGAACAAGGGTCAGATATCTATCCAACGACATCTTACCAGGCCTGACGGGTCTAGGGGGGATAAGCTGGAAAATACTCAAGAAATTTGCTGATGAGACCGAATTTCTAAGTTAGTAAGAGGGGTAGATAACCGGAAAGTAGAGATGTAAAGCGCAGACATAACGGATATGAGCTACGTGTATACATTAAACTACTGCACAATTCAACATTTTCTGCAAAAAAGTCATTCTCAAAAATTTTATGCATGGCTATGTCATGTCAACTCAAACAAGGTGTTATGCCATGTCATGCTAACTCAAACATACTGTCTTAGCATGTTATTGCAACTTAGCTAAGCTGTTGTACGTTGTTGTGGTCAATACCATGTCTTTTAATGTTTTTTCTGCATCATGTTTTTCACAGCCTCGTATGAAAATATTGATTATTCTTTAACATTTTTTAAATAAAGATCCTTAATCAAATCAAATAAATAATCGATTCAAAAATTTTCAAATTGAAAAAAACTTTTATTTCGAAATTAAACTTTATTTTTATAATCCATGTGAAACAAAAATCATTTTAAATCCAACTAATGACAAATAAAAAAAAATATTCAGTTTTTAATTTTTTCCAATAAAAGGTTTACGGTTATTTTTCTGCTCTATTCATCATTTGAATTCATAAAGCCACATATATTTTGAAAAAATATATACAAACCAAATTTGATAAAAAAAAAAACTGCGCAACATTTTTGTATATTGATAGATTTAAGTGAAAATCGGGAAGCAGCTTTATATGGAGGCTATGACAAAGAATTGCCATATGGGCTTTATTTTTAGAAAACTGATAAATGGATGTAATAAACACACACAAACCCAATTTGACCGAGATCAAAGGGGTCATTTGGATGGGGACTACGTCTGAACATAGACCGAATTTCACCAGTTTCAATAGCGTTCATCCTATGGCCGATAAAAGCTTATATACCAAATTTCACTTAAATATATTCATATTTGCGACCTGTAGTTTGATTATAAGACTTACATGGACACACAACCGGACAGTAAAGAAATGTCGCATGTGTCGCATGTGTTGACATGTTAATTTTCCATGTTCATGTGTGCAAAATCACTGTAAAAACTATGCATAGATTTGATTTGAATTTATTCGACTGTGTCTATATATGTCATTGTCAAACATGTATGAGCGGCATAGCATGAATTAACACTTGCATGATGTGACACATGTCGCATGTTGTATAGTTCAACAATTGCAGGTCTTTAGTATACATAGCTCCTCTTATCAACCTAACCTAACCTAACCTAACTGTAGTAATCGCAATATTTTCAAGTTGTAATAAGGAGTATTTTGTTTCAAATTCGTAAAACTCAAAGTTGGCCCAAACTGCTAGAAATTTGAATAAAATTTTTAAAGCGAAATAAACTGTAACCTCTTAATATTGGGTTTAGTTTATATTTTAACTGTAGCAAAGATGAATGAATTCCAAGAAGAAAGATTTTTGTTGACAAATGGAATGCAAATCCAAATTAACAAGTACACATTAATGCAAAGAACTTGAAAATTACCAGAATTATTGTAGTATATATTCTGTAAAGCTTTTTTGAAACCTAATCTATATCGGGGAAGCAAGGAACAACAGCATAATCAACAAGTAAGAGTGTTAAATTCGGCTGTGCCGAATCTTTGATACCCTCCACCTCGGTTTGAGTCTTGATAATAAATGTAAATGAAAAAGTAAACAATTTGTTAAACTTAATACCAAATTATTTCAACAAATTCTTTGGGTTGATTTTCTTCTTTTCATTATTTCGGATTTATTTCGGTGTTTGCTTTTTGGTCATCGTGGTTGCTGATCGGCATGCATTTTGGTTATACACCTATATGCATGCGTTTCCGGTTATATGACATAACTTCTCGTTTAATTTAGTTTTTGCTAATTAAATAGCTCGCCCTAACCTCCATTGCAAAGGTAATGGTTGTGTAGGGTGGCTATATGCATTAAATCGTGCTAATTGGAGATGGCTGTATAGTTTCTTTTAACTGGCCAAATATTTCTTCATTGTGGCCATATAGGTCGGATGGAGTAACAAAATAATAACCAAAAAAAAAGCTCTCTCAACTTTTTTTTTAAAATATTGCCATATTTTGAAAACATAGAGAATAAATTTATAATAATAAATAATCAAATTAGGGATGAAAAACGCAAAAAACGAAAAGTCCCAAACATTTTAAATAAAATAATTTAATGTTATCTTTATTTTCTGAAAAACTTCAAATTTTCATCCAAAAAAAAATTGTGAAATTTTATATATAAATAAAAATAACATTCTCATAAAATTACGTTTACTTATGTAACAATTTTTATGTTAGCAATTCTTAAATATCATTTGAGGTTTTCTTAAATTCATTGAATTTAAATTAATATCGACAAATCTGTTTTTCTATTTATTTAAATTGTAAAGGAGTGGCATCTCTGTCAAAATAAGCGAAAAACACAAAGAATAGAAAAAAACAAATTGCTTCGTGTTTGACACGATGATTTTATGTTTATGTTTAATATCTTTATTTTTTTTACTAATATATCTGTTTATTTATTTGAAAATGAAATAATGAATTGAATATGCTATTTAATTATTTTTTTATTTATATAAAAAAGTTTTTTAATTAAAGCAAAATATTTTCACTATTTCATGATTTTTATTTATGTATGACGACATTTCAACCTAAAAATTTAAGTTTTTATCGATTGGATAAACAACACAAAAATGGTTGTCGTTTAGATAACAACAACAGCTGACTTTAACAATAGCGAATATCGTTTCAAAATTTTACTGATAATTTTGCAATTTTCTTTTTTTTTACAATTCGACTATCGTTAAAAGAAGTTACTGAATCGCGGTACTGAAAAGTTATTAATATCTCCTGAATGGCAATATTTTTTTTAAATGTAAACATTTTTAAATGTAAAGATATTTCTAAATTTAAAATTATTATTTCCGACGTTTTGATATGATTTTCTGAAACTCAATTAATATTTTCTAATTTATAATTGGAAATTTTATTTTCAGTTTTTATTATAATTGATATTTTCTTAAATTTGAATGGAAAATTTAAAAAGTGAAATTTTGTATTTATGTGAATAATAATGCTTTATTAATTATAAACAATTTTTAAAAATTAGATGTAATCGCAATCAGATATTTTATAGGTAAAGCAGAATAATAATTCTATATAACTATGTAGAACTGTTTTGTAAGCAAAAAACTCATTGACGAACTCGGTAACTCTATTTTGTAAAGACAACAAAAAGTTAACCCCCCAATCTCACATCACACTGAAATTGTAAAATCGTTGTGTACGTATTATCAACGAAAAATTGTTCGAATTAGTCGAATCCATCGCCATTAATTTTTATGCTCAAACATCTGACTGCAATCTCATTTTTAAAATGTTGTCGAAGCGTAAACTTGAAAAAATTTGTATACTTCTCTCTCTTATTTTATTTTAAGTAGAGTTACCAAGTTTATTATACAGGCACATGTTTGAGGGAAATTGTTTACATTTATTATTATTAGTATTATTTTAATAATAGTTAATAATATTTATGCTCTATAATTAACAAACTTGCGTTTTTGTATGCGCATTTCAAAAAATAAATCATTATAATAGATTTAACAAGTTAAAACTTTAATAACAATTTTACAGAATCCAGTAAATTTGCATTAAATTTATAACAGGGTAACATTAATCATCGTTAGTGTCTGCCACTATTCGCACGAAAAATTTGGTGCCATTAGTGTGACCACTGCGGAAAATGTGTGTGTATTAGTAAAAAAAATGTGAGTGTATTGAGTTTTTCGAACTTGCAGTGTGATGTGAGATTGGTGGGTAATATGCCAAACTTATGTTCATATTTGTAAAAGAATAATGAAAAAAACGTATGAAATAAAAGACCAACCCGTGTATACTCTTAACATTGTTCTGTATGATATCTAGTTAAAAATATTAACATTCATGTTAAAATAGAAATAACTATTGCAAAGCTAATTAGAACAAACAAAAATTATGGCGGCATCTACTGTGGCATAGTCACGCTGAGCAAAATGAAGTGACACTCTGTTAATACAAAAGAAATGTATTTTCCCCACAACAAAATACTGCAGAATTTTATGTAACTAAAATAACCGATTTATTTCTAACATGCAGTTACTATGAATATACATACATACATATATATAATATATGTACATTATTTGTATTATTTAATATGTGTATGTATGTATATTTAAATATTACACACAAAAAATACAACATCAAACGTTATTTTTGTGTTTTTCTCTTTAAATAAATTAATACATAAATTTTTTTCCTAAATTTACATTTGGGCAATTCACAACAGGTGTTGTATATTGTATGTTGTATTGAAATACACAATACAATCATTTGTTGTGAACACTCAGTTGTATTTTCATATTGTAAAACGCTTTCTTTAGTAATTTTCGATCCAACGAGGAAAGATCGCTTCGTCGCTTCTGCTATTTTGTATAAGAGAAAACACTTGTCAGTGTTTGCTTTTTGGTCGTGAGATATACCCTGGAGTTTTAGTTACGTACCTCTTACATTTTAATTTATAATGAAAAAAAAAAAAATGTTAAATGTTTTGGTTGGTACTGAAAGAGAAAATATGTACATACTAAAAATATAAACATTAATTTTTATATAAATAAACTTATCGATGTATTTGCGTTATATGCATTATTTGCCATATTTTATTTTATAATTATTTATGCTGATAATATTCTATGTATTTGTTTTTTCTTTTTCATAAAAACTGGCATTCACTTGGAACTGATATGTTATGATACAATATACAACATTTACTAAACATAGCAAATGAAGTTGGATCGTGTATCAGATTTTTCAGTGAAAATTACCGACAACAATTTTACACTATTGTAAAGTGATACACGATACAAGAGATACAACGATACATTACCCATTGTGAATTGCCCAATTGTTTTTTTTATTAACAACTAGGTATTTTAGCATTATTTGCTTTAGATGTTGGTGAATTTTTACTCCCTTTATATTAACTCGTAGTGTCTGCTTGTCGAAAAAATTTTGGATCGATTTTAACCACTTTCCCGTGACCCAATCGATCTGAAATTTTGCAGGCAGGCTTGTGGCAATGACAGAAATGATGTAACATATTTTTTTAGTGATGCCAAAACAATGGAAACTTTTAAATTTTTCTACCAGAGTTGATAAAAAATGTACAAAGGGTTTGTTTTTGTTATATTATTACCATAACGACCACAAAAACAACAAGTCCAGCTATGAAAACAATGCAACATTTAGAATAACAACAAGAACAATATAGAAATATCATGTTTTTCATTTTTTTTTACTTTTTCAGAGATTTCCCTGGACCTGTTCTACCGATTTTAATGATTTTTGAAGTAGAAATCTTTCCATGAATTTGGTGAATCATTCTCACTAAAAATGATCACTGTAGCTGCACTATTGAGGGCGTGATCGCGACAAGAACAACATAGAAAATTGTTTTTTTTTCAAGACTTTTTTAGTTCTTCATTCAAATCTCGGGCCCTAATCGACCGATTTGGACGATTTTAAATAGCAAACTTCTCAGGATGTTAGTGAATCATTTTTATGTCAACGAGTACCCTAGCTGCCGGATTGATGCCGTCATCGTGATTTCCACAGACGGACAGACGGACAGACGGACATCGCTATATCAACTCCGGTTGTTATAAGGATCACAAATATATAAATTTTATGGGGTCCAAAATTTTTTTTCTAATTATTACAAACGGAATGACAAACTTATATATACCCTCTACACACTGGAGTGGAGGGTATAACAACTCTACAACAGCAACAATGGCAGTCATATGTTTTTCAAATAGGAAAAAACTGTTTATGTGTTAGTTTCGGTCATTCCCCAGTATGCATTGAAATATTATTTCTCCAATGTTGAAGAAAAGTTAAGTTCTTAAATTGATGTCAAATGTAATTCTCAACTTGGGTTGAACAATTTTTCTCCTTGTTTGCTTTCAACTTGACATCAAGTTGAGACTTAACATTTTTTCCAATCTTTGAGAAACATTTTTACTCTCAATTGGATTTCCAACACTTTTCTCCACTTGAGACCAAACATTTTTTCAACTTGAATACGATTTGTGTTAAGTCTGAGATATTATTTAAATATGTCATAAATAACAAGTAAGAAAATTATAGTCGGTCTAGACCGACTATACGATACCCTATACCATGCGTTTAGAAACCCTATCTCTTAGGCCCAACTAACTGGACATAGAAAATAAGCAAAAAACAAATTTGAGTGGGATTTTTATTAATTTTTTTGGCTGCAGATATGAAAAAGTTCATATCGGATGCTATATCTATATGGGGACTAGGTCCAAAAATGGACCGATCCTGATCATGTTTGGAAAAGTCTCTTGTATTTTGCAAAAATATATACAAACCAAATCTGAGAAAAATCTGTGCAGTATTTTTGTTTTTTAATAGATTTAAGTGAAGATCGGGAAGCAGCCCTATATGGGGCCAAAGGGATGATTTTTGGACTACTCATTAATGGATGTAATAAACACATACAAACCCAATTTGACTGAGATTTATATGATAATTTGGAACTTATGGCAATTTATGTCGATTTCATAGGGGTAATTTGTATGGGGGCTAGGTCTGAACATGGACCTATTCTCACCAGTTTCAATAGCATTCATCCCATGGCCGATAAAAGCTTATATACCAAATTTCATCAAAATATATTCATATTTGCGACCTGCAGTTTGATTACAAGCTTTACATGGACACACAGACGGACGGACGGACGGACGGACGGACGGACGGACGGACATTGTTAAATCAACTCAAAAAATGATTCTGATTCGATCGGTATAATTAAAGATGGGTCTAGGTCAAATATTTTTGGTTGTTACAAACAGCAGCACAAAGTCATTATACCCAAACCACATAGTGGTATAGGGTATAATAAATTAAATTAAAAAATGCCAAAAAAGTACAAATAAATCATTGATATATTTTTAATTATTTCTGCTTTTTGTCGAATTTTTCAAAAAATGTACAACTAATTAATTCATTTATTTTTAATTCTAGATTTTAAAAAATGTACATAATATGTACATTTAATGTTAAATATGTACATAGTAATGTTAAATATATAATGAAATTAAATTGAAACATTAAAAAAAGTACATTGTTTTCATTTCTAAAATTAGTATAATATTTTTTAATATGGCAATTCCGTACCTTCCATTTGATACCGATTGGAAATATTTCTTTGCTATCAAGTTGAGAATCACAAATTTCTCAATTTGATAACTATGAAAATCGCCATATAAAAAATGTGCCTTTTAAGTTGAGAAGACTATATTCGAACTATTGAGGGCATTTGAGAATTAACGTTGGAGATTTGGGAAATGTATTTGATCTCAAATGCACCTCAAGTTGATAGCAAACAAAAATGTTTATTGGGACATTTATTGTAGGGTCGTTTGCACACACACAAAAAATAGAAAATAAATTGTCAATAAGCAAAGCAAGTGGCTTCGAAATTCGATGATGCCAGTTAATCATTTTTTGTTCACGCGGAATTTATAATTGGAGGAATTTTTTTCTCGAGAAATGTATTTTCCGTGAGAAAGAAATTCCTTGAGAATATTCATAATTGGGATGAATAACTTTTAATTGGAACTTTTTAGTCAGAATAAATCATAATTCTAGTTAGATATTGGTTAATATTTAATTAGAAAAAATATTGTGGTGGCATCTACGCAATTATTGAGGCAGTCACGGAAAAATTAAATTCAAGTCTGTTTTTTTAAATATAACAAAAATGGATTTTCCCTTTAACAAAATATGGCAGAATTCTTTATAAATGAAATGCAAAATGGAAAATCAATTTTGTGCTAATTCTTAACAAAATTAATAAAATATATTTATATGTATTATTATATTTATTAATATTTGTAATTTTATTTGACACAATTTCACACACATTTTTACAGATCAACTGTTTTAATTACAAAAAATATTGTGGTGGCATCTACGCAGTTATTGAGGCTGTCACGGAAAAATTAAATGCAAGTCTGTTTTTTTTAATATAACAAAAATGGATTTTCCCTTTAACAAAATATGGCAGAATTCTTTATAAATGAAATGCAAAATGGAAAATCAATTTTGTGCTAATTCTTAACAAAATTAATAAAATATATATATGTATATGTATTATTATATTTATTAATATTTGTAATTTTATTTGACACAATTTCACACACAGTTTTACAGATCAACTGTTTTCAACTGATTTAGAAGTTTTCTGTTTTTGAAACAGTAGTGCCAATTTGTAACATTTTGTGATGTAATGAAAATCGCAGAATAATAAGTTAATACACAATAAAAAATATTAAATTTTTAAGTTTTATATACATATTGCAATAAAAAAAACTTTGGTAAATTTACATTGAAGATGGTCAGAAATGAATGAGAAAAAATATATAGGCATTTTAGAAAAGCACATTTAATATTAAACTTTATGCACAAAATATATGGGTTTTTGTTGTTTCGAATTTAACTGTGGCTCTAAGTGAAAAGTTTTAGACCGATCGTATATTACATCTTGAGGATCCTCACCTAATATTTTCAAATATTTTAAATTCTTTTTAACTCATTTAACCTCATTACGAAAATAGTAAAACAGTAAATATGGAAAATCCACGCACCTCAAAAAATTGTTTTCTATGAAATAAATTAAAGAAATTTCATATTATACAATTTTCTTTCAAAAATGTATCAATTATAGCAAATTTGAAATTTGACATATAGTATTTGTACATATATTTGTATAGATTTCGCAGTATGAAAAGAACTATTATTTCTTTATTTAGAATATATGTAAGTATTGCTCGCAAAAAATTGCAACATCATGAATGAAACACATAGACGACTGCTGGCAGCAGCATTTGTAGTCGTATAGTCAGCTACTTGATTTTTCTGAATACGACAGCAACATATAATACAAATGCATTTTTATTTAAATATACAATTACTTTTACTTATTTAAAATGCATTAGTACAACGTAAAAATAAATAAATTAGTTTAACGCCTTTTGATTATTAATGGAATTATAGCCTTTCATTTTGCGATTTTTTTTTTAAACAAAATAAAATATTTCATAGCAATAACTTCTTTTACATATTTTGTTATATTGTCAACACTATTTTTGTTTTGTAGCCAACAAAACACACTTGCAGTTTTTTTTTCTATTTGAAGAACATATGACTGCCATTGTTGATGTTGTAGAGTTGTTTTTTATACCCTCCACTCCAGTGTGCAGAGGGTATATATAAGTTTGTCATTCCGTTTGTAATAATTAGAAAAAAAAATTTGGACCCCATAAAATATATATATTTGTGATCCTTATAACAACCGGAGTTGATATAGCGATGTCCGTCTGTCCGTCTGTCCGTCTGTCCGTCTGTGGAAATCACGATGACGGCATCAATCGGGCAGCTAGGGTGCTCGTTGGCATAAAAAATGATTCACTAACATCCTGAAAAGTTTGCTATTTAAAATCGTCCAAATCGGTCGATTAGGGCCCGAGATTTGAATGAAGAACTAAAAAAAGTCTTGAAAAAATATAATTTTCTATGTTGTTCTTGTCACGATCACGCCCTCAATAGGATAGCTAGGGTGATAATTTTTAGTGAGAATGATTCACCAAATTCATGGGAAGATTTCTACTTCAAAAATCATTAAAATCGGTGGAACAGGTCCAGGTAAATCTATGAAAAATTAAAAAAAAAATGAAAAACATGATGTTTCCATATTGTTCCTGTTGTTATTCTAAATGTTGCATTGTTGTCATAGCTGGACTTGTTGTTTTTGTGGTCGTTGTGGTAATAATATAATAAAAACAAACCCTTTGTACATTTTTTTGTGAACTCTGGTAGAAAATTTTAAAAGTTTCCATTGTTTTGGCATCACTAAAAAAATTTGTTAGATCATTTCTGTCATTGCCACGAGCCTGCATGCAAAATTTCAGATCGATTGGCTCACGCGAAAGGGGCTAAAAATCGATCCAAAATTTTGTCGACAAGCAGACACTACCAGTTAATATAAAGGCAGTAAATAAAGGGAGTAAAAGTTCACCAATAATTTAAAAAACAAATTTTTATGTATTAATTTATTTAAAGAAAAAAATAATTAAATGAAATAGTAATAATAATAAAAAAAAAATAATATACAATACAAAAAAAAGAATATATAAATAAAATAAAATAAAGATAAATGCATTCATAGCATTATAATACATATAAAAGGTCAATGTTTTCTAACCGTAACCGTAACGAGTCAGTTGTTTTTTTTACATGAAAATAATTTAAAACAGTTACCGAACGTAACCGGAACGTTCCAATACTTTTCATGTGAAAAAAAGGCTGACACGTTACGTAACAGTTACATGTCGCTAACTTGTTCTTTACACAGGCTACTGCTTTTGCAGCCATATATAGTTTCGTAAGCATAACTGATAAAATTGTTTCTATTATTTTTTGCTGTAAGTAATAAATTATAAATATACTGAATTTGCAAACTAAAATGGATACATATATTGGAGGTGCTTTAATACAAAAGAGTTAACGAAACAAAATCAAAAAAAAAAAAACAACTCTACAACATCAACAATGGCAGTCATATGTTCTTCAAATAGAAAAAAAAACTGCAAGTGTGTTTTGTTGGCTACAAAACAAAAATAGTGTTGACAATATAACAAAATATGTAAAAGAAGTTATTGCTATGAAATATTTTATTTTGTTTAAAAAAAAAATCGCAAAATGAAAGGCTATAATTCCATTAATAATCAAAAGGCGTTAAACTAATTTATTTATTTTTACGTTGTACTAATGCATTTTAAATAAGTAAAAGTAATTGTATATTTAAATAAAAATGCATTTGTATTATATGTTGCTGTCGTATTCAGAAAAATCAAGTAGCTGACTATACGACTACAAATGCTGCTGCCAGCAGTCGTCTATGTGTTTCATTCATGATGTTGCATTTTTTTGCGAGCAATACTTACATATATTCTAAATAAAGAAATAATAGTTCTTTTCATACTGCGAAATCTATACAAATATATGTACAAATACTATATGTCAAATTTCAAATTTGCAATAATTGATACATTTTTGAAAGAAAATTGTATAATATGAAATTTCTTTAATTTATTTCATAGAAAACAATTTTTTGAGGTGCGTGGATTTTCCATATTTACTGTTTTACTATTTTCGTAATGAGGTTAAATGAGTTAAAAAGAATTTAAAATATTTGAAAATATTAGGTGAGGATCCTCAAGATGTAATATACGATCGGTCTAAAACTTTTCACTTAGAGCCACAGTTAAATTCGAAACAACAAAAACCCATATATTTTGTGCATAAAGTTTAATATTAAATGTGCTTTTCTAAAATGCCTATATATTTTTTCTCATTCATTTCTGACCATATTCAATGTAAATTTACCAAAGTTTTTTTTATTGCAATATGTATATAAAACTTAAAAATTTAATATTTTTTATTGTGTATTAACTTATTATTCTGCGATTTTCATTACATCACAAAATGTTACAAATTGGCACTACTGTTTCAAAAACAGAAAACTTCTAAATCAGTTGAAAACAGTTGATCTGTAAAACTGTGTGTGAAATTGTGTCAAATAAAATTACAAATATTAATAAATATAATAATACATATACATATATATATTTTATTAATTTTGTTAAGAATTAGCACAAAATTGATTTTCCATTTTGCATTTCATTTATAAAGAATTCTGCCATATTTTGTTAAAGGGAAAATCCATTTTTGTTATATTAAAAAAAACAGACTTGCATTTAATTTTTCCGTGACAGCCTCAATAACTGCGTAGATGCCACCACAATATTTTTTGTAATTAAAACAGTTGATCTGTAAAAATGTGTGTGAAATTGTGTCAAATAAAATTACAAATATTAATAAATATAATAATACATATAAATATATTTTATTAATTTTGTTAAGAATTAGCACAAAATTGATTTTCCATTTTGCATTTCATTTATAAAGAATTCTGCCATATTTTGTTAAAGGGAAAATCCATTTTTGTTATATTTAAAAAAACAGACTTGAATTTAATTTTTCCGTGACTGCCTCAATAATTGCGTAGATGCCACCACAATATTTTTTCTAATTAAATATTAACCAATATCTAACTAGAATTATGATTTATTCTGACTAAAAAGTTCCAATTAAAAGTTATTCATCCCAATTATGAATATTCTCAAGGAATTTCTTTCTCACGGAAAATACATTTCTCGAGAAAAAAATTCCTCCAATTATAAATTCCGCGTGAACAAAAAATGATTAACTGGCATCATCGAATTTCGAAGCCACTTGCTTTGCTTATTGACAATTTATTTTCTATTTTTTGTGTGTGTGCAAACGACCCTACAATAAATGTCCCAATAAACATTTTTGTTTGCTATCAACTTGAGGTGCATTTGAGATCAAATACATTTCCCAAATCTCCAACGTTAATTCTCAAATGCCCTCAATAGTTCGAATATAGTCTTCTCAACTTAAAAGGCACATTTTTTATATGGCGATTTTCATAGTTATCAAATTGAGAAATTTGTGATTCTCAACTTGATAGCAAAGAAATATTTCCAATCGGTATCAAATGGAAGGTACGGAATTGCCATATTAAAAAATATTATACTAATTTTAGAAATGAAAACAATGTACTTTTTTTAATGTTTCAATTTAATTTCATTATATATTTAACATTACTATGTACATATTTAACATTAAATGTACATATTATGTACATTTTTTAAAATCTAGAATTAAAAATAAATGAATTAATTAGTTGTACATTTTTTGAAAAATTCGACAAAAAGCAGAAATAATTAAAAATATATCAATGATTTATTTGTACTTTTTTGGCATTTTTTAATTTAATTTATTATACCCTATACCACTATGTGGTTTGGGTATAATGACTTTGTGCTGCTGTTTGTAACAACCAAAAATATTTGACCTAGACCCATCTTTAATTATACCGATCGAATCAGAATCATTTTTTGAGTTGATTTAACAATGTCCGTCCGTCCGTCCGTCCGTCTGTGTGTCCATGTAAAGCTTGTAATCAAACTGCAGGTCGCAAATATGAATATATTTTGATGAAATTTGGTATATAAGCTTTTATCGGCCATGGGATGAATGCTATTGAAACTGGTGAGAATCGGTCCATGTTCAGACCTAGCCCCCATACAAATTACCCCTATGAAATCGACATAAATTGCCATAAGTTCCAAATTATCATATAAATCTCAGTCAAATTGGGTTTGTATGTGTTTATTACATCCATTAATGAGTAGTCCAAAAATCATCCCTTTGGCCCCATATAGGGCTGCTTCCCGATCTTCACTTAAATCTATTAAAAAACAAAAATACTGCACAGATTTTTCTCAGATTTGGTTTGTATATATTTTTGCAAAATACAAGAGACTTTTCCAAACATGATCAGGATCGGTCCATTTTTGGACCTAGTCCCCATATAGATATAGCATCCGATATGAACTTTTTCATATCTGCAGCCAAAAAAATTAATAAAAATCCCACTCAAATTTGTTTTTTGCTTATTTTCTATGTCCAGTTAGTTGGGCCTAAGAGATAGGGTTTCTAAACGCATGGTATAGGGTATCGTATAGTCGGTCTAGACCGACTATAATTTTCTTACTTGTTATTTATGACATATTTAAATAATATCTCAGACTTAACACAAATCGTATTCAAGTTGAAAAAATGTTTGGTCTCAAGTGGAGAAAAGTGTTGGATATCCAATTGAGAGTAAAAATGTTTCTCAAAGATTGGAAAAAATGTTAAGTCTCAACTTGATGTCAAGTTGAAAGCAAACAAGGAGAAAAATTGTTCAACCCAAGTTGAGAATTACATTTGACATCAATTTAAGAACTTAACTTTTCTTCAACATTGGAGAAATAATATTTCAATGCATACTGGGGAATGACCGAAACTAACACATAAACAGTTTTTTCCTATTTGAAAAACATATGACTGCCATTGTTGCTGTTGTAGAGTTGTTATACCCTCCACTCCAGTGTGTAGAGGGTATATATAAGTTTGTCATTCCGTTTGTAATAATTAGAAAAAAAATTTTGGACCCCATAAAATTTATATATTTGTGATCCTTATAACAACCGGAGTTGATATAGCGATGTCCGTCTGTCCGTCTGTCCGTCTGTGGAAATCACGATGACGGCATCAATCCGGCAGCTAGGGTACTCGTTGACATAAAAATGATTCACTAACATCCTGAGAAGTTTGCTATTTAAAATCGTCCAAATCGGTCGATTAGGGCCCGAGATTTGAATGAAGAACTAAAAAAGTCTTGAAAAAAAAACAATTTTCTATGTTGTTCTTGTCGCGATCACGCCCTCAATAGTGCAGCTACAGTGATCATTTTTAGTGAGAATGATTCACCAAATTCATGGAAAGATTTCTACTTCAAAAATCATTAAAATCGGTAGAACAGGTCCAGGGAAATCTCTGAAAAAGTAAAAAAAAATGAAAAACATGATATTTCTATATTGTTCTTGTTGTTATTCTAAATGTTGCATTGTTTTCATAGCTGGACTTGTTGTTTTTGTGGTCGTTATGGTAATAATATAACAAAAACAAACCCTTTGTACATTTTTTATCAACTCTGGTAGAAAAATTTAAAAGTTTCCATTGTTTTGGCATCACTAAAAAAATATGTTACATCATTTCTGTCATTGCCACAAGCCTGCCTGCAAAATTTCAGATCGATTGGGTCACGGGAAAGTGGTTAAAATCGATCCAAAATTTTTTCGACAAGCAGACACTACGAGTTAATATAAAGGGAGTAAAAATTCACCAACATCTAAAGCAAATAATGCTAAAATACCTAGTTGTTAATAAAAAAAACAATTGGGCAATTC
This sequence comes from Cordilura impudica, assembly GCA_963682025.1. Lineage (NCBI taxonomy): Eukaryota > Metazoa > Arthropoda > Insecta > Diptera > Scathophagidae > Cordilura > Cordilura impudica. The sequence continues at coordinate 116,294,963 of OY821519.1, forward strand.
ACAATGGGTAATGTATCGTTGTATCTCTTGTATCGTGTATCACTTTACAATAGTGTAAAATTGTTGTCGGTAATTTTCACTGAAAAATCTGATACACGATCCAACTTCATTTGCTATGTTTAGTAAATGTTGTATATTGTATCATAACATATCAGTTCCAAGTGAATGCCAGTTTTTATGAAAAAGAAAAAACAAATACATAGAATATTATCAGCATAAATAATTATAAAATAAAATATGGCAAATAATGCATATAACGCAAATACATCGATAAGTTTATTTATATAAAAATTAATGTTTATATTTTTAGTATGTACATATTTTCTCTTTCAGTACCAACCAAAACATTTAACATTTTTTTTTTTTTCATTATAAATTAAAATGTAAGAGGTACGTAACTAAAACTCCAGGGTATATCTCACGACCAAAAAGCAAACACTGACAAGTGTTTTCTCTTATACAAAATAGCAGAAGCGACGAAGCGATCTTTCCTCGTTGGATCGAAAATTACTAAAGAAAGCGTTTTACAATATGAAAATACAACTGAGTGTTCACAACAAATGATTGTATTGTGTATTTCAATACAACATACAATATACAACACCTGTTGTGAATTGCCCAAATGTAAATTTAGGAAAAAAATTTATGTATTAATTTATTTAAAGAGAAAAACACAAAAATAACGTTTGATGTTGTATTTTTTGTGTGTAATATTTAAATATACATACATACACATATTAAATAATACAAATAATGTACATATATTATATATATGTATGTATGTATATTCATAGTAACTGCATGTTAGAAATAAATCGGTTATTTTAGTTACATAAAATTCTGCAGTATTTTGTTGTGGGGAAAATACATTTCTTTTGTATTAACAGAGTGTCACTTCATTTTGCTCAGCGTGACTATGCCACAGTAGATGCCGCCATAATTTTTGTTTGTTCTAATTAGCTTTGCAATAGTTATTTCTATTTTAACATGAATGTTAATATTTTTAACTAGATATCATACAGAACAATGTTAAGAGTATACACGGGTTGGTCTTTTATTTCATACGTTTTTTTCATTATTCTTTTACAAATATGAACATAAGTTTGGCATATTACCCACCAATCTCACATCACACTGCAAGTTCGAAAAACTCAATACACTCACATTTTTTTTACTAATACACACACATTTTCCGCAGTGGTCACACTAATGGCACCAAATTTTTCGTGCGAATAGTGGCAGACACTAACGATGATTAATGTTACCCTGTTATAAATTTAATGCAAATTTACTGGATTCTGTAAAATTGTTATTAAAGTTTTAACTTGTTAAATCTATTATAATGATTTATTTTTTGAAATGCGCATACAAAAACGCAAGTTTGTTAATTATAGAGCATAAATATTATTAACTATTATTAAAATAATACTAATAATAATAAATGTAAACAATTTCCCTCAAACATGTGCCTGTATAATAAACTTGGTAACTCTACTTAAAATAAAATAAGAGAGAGAAGTATACAAATTTTTTCAAGTTTACGCTTCGACAACATTTTAAAAATGAGATTGCAGTCAGATGTTTGAGCATAAAAATTAATGGCGATGGATTCGACTAATTCGAACAATTTTTCGTTGATAATACGTACACAACGATTTTACAATTTCAGTGTGATGTGAGATTGGGGGGTTAACTTTTTGTTGTCTTTACAAAATAGAGTTACCGAGTTCGTCAATGAGTTTTTTGCTTACAAAACAGTTCTACATAGTTATATAGAATTATTATTCTGCTTTACCTATAAAATATCTGATTGCGATTACATCTAATTTTTAAAAATTGTTTATAATTAATAAAGCATTATTATTCACATAAATACAAAATTTCACTTTTTAAATTTTCCATTCAAATTTAAGAAAATATCAATTATAATAAAAACTGAAAATAAAATTTCCAATTATAAATTAGAAAATATTAATTGAGTTTCAGAAAATCATATCAAAACGTCGGAAATAATAATTTTAAATTTAGAAATATCTTTACATTTAAAAATGTTTACATTTAAAAAAAATATTGCCATTCAGGAGATATTAATAACTTTTCAGTACCGCGATTCAGTAACTTCTTTTAACGATAGTCGAATTGTAAAAAAAAAGAAAATTGCAAAATTATCAGTAAAATTTTGAAACGATATTCGCTATTGTTAAAGTCAGCTGTTGTTGTTATCTAAACGACAACCATTTTTGTGTTGTTTATCCAATCGATAAAAACTTAAATTTTTAGGTTGAAATGTCGTCATACATAAATAAAAATCATGAAATAGTGAAAATATTTTGCTTTAATTAAAAAACTTTTTTATATAAATAAAAAAATAATTAAATAGCATATTCAATTCATTATTTCATTTTCAAATAAATAAACAGATATATTAGTAAAAAAAATAAAGATATTAAACATAAACATAAAATCATCGTGTCAAACACGAAGCAATTTGTTTTTTTCTATTCTTTGTGTTTTTCGCTTATTTTGACAGAGATGCCACTCCTTTACAATTTAAATAAATAGAAAAACAGATTTGTCGATATTAATTTAAATTCAATGAATTTAAGAAAACCTCAAATGATATTTAAGAATTGCTAACATAAAAATTGTTACATAAGTAAACGTAATTTTATGAGAATGTTATTTTTATTTATATATAAAATTTCACAATTTTTTTTTGGATGAAAATTTGAAGTTTTTCAGAAAATAAAGATAACATTAAATTATTTTATTTAAAATGTTTGGGACTTTTCGTTTTTTGCGTTTTTCATCCCTAATTTGATTATTTATTATTATAAATTTATTCTCTATGTTTTCAAAATATGGCAATATTTTAAAAAAAAAGTTGAGAGAGCTTTTTTTTTGGTTATTATTTTGTTACTCCATCCGACCTATATGGCCACAATGAAGAAATATTTGGCCAGTTAAAAGAAACTATACAGCCATCTCCAATTAGCACGATTTAATGCATATAGCCACCCTACACAACCATTACCTTTGCAATGGAGGTTAGGGCGAGCTATTTAATTAGCAAAAACTAAATTAAACGAGAAGTTATGTCATATAACCGGAAACGCATGCATATAGGTGTATAACCAAAATGCATGCCGATCAGCAACCACGATGACCAAAAAGCAAACACCGAAATAAATCCGAAATAATGAAAAGAAGAAAATCAACCCAAAGAATTTGTTGAAATAATTTGGTATTAAGTTTAACAAATTGTTTACTTTTTCATTTACATTTAATATCAAGACTCAAACCGAGGTGGAGGGTATCAAAGATTCGGCACAGCCGAATTTAACACTCTTACTTGTTTTTTTTTTGATTTTGTTTCGTTAACTCTTTTGTATTAAAGCACCTCCAATATATGTATCCATTTTAGTTTGCAAATTCAGTATATTTATAATTTATTACTTACAGCAAAAAATAATAGAAACAATTTTATCAGTTATGCTTACGAAACTATATATGGCTGCAAAAGCAGTAGCCTGTGTAAAGAACAAGTTAGCGACATGTAACTGTTACGTAACGTGTCAGCCTTTTTTTCACATGAAAAGTATTGGAACGTTCCGGTTACGTTCGGTAACTGTTTTAAATTATTTTCATGTAAAAAAAACAACTGACTCGTTACGGTTACGGTTAGAAAACATTGACCTTTTATATGTATTATAATGCTATGAATGCATTTATCTTTATTTTATTTTATTTATATATTCTTTTTTTTGTATTGTATATTATTTTTTTTTTATTATTATTACTATTTCATTTAATTATTTTTTTCTTTAAATAAATTAATACATAAAAATTTGTTTTTTAAATTATTGGTGAACTTTTACTCCCTTTATTTACTGCCTTTATATTAACTGGTAGTGTCTGCTTGTCGACAAAATTTTGGATCGATTTTTAGCCCCTTTCGCGTGAGCCAATCGATCTGAAATTTTGCATGCAGGCTCGTGGCAATGACAGAAATGATCTAACAAATTTTTTTAGTGATGCCAAAACAATGGAAACTTTTAAAATTTTCTACCAGAGTTCACAAAAAAATGTACAAAGGGTTTGTTTTTATTATATTATTACCACAACGACCACAAAAACAACAAGTCCAGCTATGACAACAATGCAACATTTAGAATAACAACAGGAACAATATGGAAACATCATGTTTTTCATTTTTTTTTTAATTTTTCATAGATTTACCTGGACCTGTTCCACCGATTTTAATGATTTTTGAAGTAGAAATCTTCCCATGAATTTGGTGAATCATTCTCACTAAAAATTATCACCCTAGCTATCCTATTGAGGGCGTGATCGTGACAAGAACAACATAGAAAATTATATTTTTTCAAGACTTTTTTTAGTTCTTCATTCAAATCTCGGGCCCTAATCGACCGATTTGGACGATTTTAAATAGCAAACTTTTCAGGATGTTAGTGAATCATTTTTTATGCCAACGAGCACCCTAGCTGCCCGATTGATGCCGTCATCGTGATTTCCACAGACGGACAGACGGACAGACGGACAGACGGACAGACGGACAGACGGACATCGCTATATCAACTCCGGTTGTTATAAGGATCACAAATATATATATTTTATGGGGTCCAAATTTTTTTTTCTAATTATTACAAACGGAATGACAAACTTATATATACCCTCTGCACACTGGAGTGGAGGGTATAAAAACTGCGAAGTATGAACTTAGAAAATAATATTGTTCATGTTATTACCGAAAACAGTGGTACGTCCACTAGAGATGTTGCAAGAAAATGCTTAAAAACCCGGAAATAAATCAAAGGTCCTAAAAATCTCAGGAAAACAAAAGCAATTCATAAACACTAAAGCAAGAAAGGTGTAAGAACTTTGTTATGGATGCAGACTTCAACATGTTTCCTAGTCCTCAATATTATACAGCTTTTGAAGCAGAAATTCAGATTGCGAAAATTCTATTGACACTAAAAAGTTTGGTTCGAATATATTTATAAAGCAGCAAAAAATCATATTAATTTATAACAAAAGGAACTAATAATGCGCAAGTGCACATATACGAGTGTTTAAAAAAGCAATTAATTCCTTTTATGCAAACGATGCGTCTACTCTATTTTCACCTGATTTGCTTTGGGGAAATAATATTGAATAACTTAAAAAATATCTATAACTTAAAAAATATCTATCCTGCCACAATGTCGGTCAATTGAAAGATATTGGGATCTAGTAAAAACTAATTTGAAGAAGAGCAAACAGACCGTTATTAAATTAAAGGTTTTAAACAAAGGTGGAGGAACGCCTGCAAGGCCATAACATGTAACACTGACACAAGCTTGATGGAGCAAATTGAGAAAAACTAGGAACTGTGTAGACATTTTTTTTTAACGCTCTCATTGGCGTCCATAACGTTTCGTAACTCTTATCACGTTAAAGTGTCGTGTGGATTAGATATTTTGTTCGTTAAAGAGGAAGAAATTACCAAGATGTTGGTGTCCATTACCTATTTAGGTTCTGAAACCGTTAACTTCCGGATGGAGCAGTACGTTTTTAAGCGCTGTCCTTCCGGTGTCAATATAACTTGGGAAAAATTAGTTTTGGCTGCTCGTGTTATTGCCATTGGTCAACGTGCTGTCTTGAAATTCGCCAAATATAGTGACAACACTCCAATTACTGACCATTTCATTCCTGAAGCATGCACCAATCTAATTCAATCTGCTTTCCGTGAACCACGATCAACAGCCCATCATAGAAGCCTGCTATGTTATTTCACCAACACTGATTCGTCATTACGTTATATCGATATTGCAATTCGGTACAGCAACAAATCATCCCATTCCACGGGTTTATGTCTTGGATCCTGTCACTAAAGGTTTACCGTCTTCGTAGTGCCATCTCCCGTAGTGTTCAGTGGCCCATTGTTGTTGATTTGTTCTTCTATCGTGGTCCCGAGGAAGCTGAAAAGAAAGATACGGCTGTTTATGAAGCTCTGCCTGCTCCTGAGGTTGAGGTTGTTTAACACACTGAGCTGAAGATTGGAATGAAGATACTGTCAAATCCTAATAGGGTAATGATTCTAACTTCTAAACTGATTTAACTGAAATAAAAGCAAATTTTATTTCTAGAAATTTGAATATAATTGATATTATTTTTGTTTAAATTTAATTTGATGACTTCATTATATAAAATTAAAAAAATAATAAATTTAAATAATTAATTTTTTAAGGCGGAACAACTTGCAAATTACTTTTTTGTTTTCTTAAGGAAATTAAAAAAAAAAGTTTTTGCTACAGGAATTTGGTATTTGAAAACACCGTAAAAATTAATATCTTAAGATCCCATTATATTAATTGTTGTAATATCTAGTCGATAAGATCTCAAAATATACGTATCATGTAAATATAATCTGCCAATAAAGGATGAATAATTAAATAAAAAAAATTAAAACACCGTAAAAACTGTTATTCGAAACCAGTATAAAAGACCGTGAAACCGGTAATTCGAAATCAGTTTAAAAACCCAAAAAGCGGTTTCTTAAAAATGTCGACAATAAAACTGCAGAGTTGATTTAAAAATAAAATTTGCATTTCTTTGCAAGTTTTAAAATTTAATTTATTCTTTGACCTTCCAAACTTATTCGAATTTATATCAATAATGTGCATTTCACTTAATTCTAAATCATTACAAATAGGAATATTTTCGATTGAGTTTGAAATTTAATCAGGCTCAAGATCATTTCACGATAAGTGATAAAAGTGGATTTTAATCTTATTATTTTATTTGCAATCAAGGCATACTTCCTTTAATTATTTTATGAGTCTTTTATAAAATAAAAGAGCAACAGCTCAAAAAAATTTAGAAAGAACAGAGCGTTCTCTTTATTAAATTAATTAATTTTTAAAGATTTTTTTTTTTCAAATATTTATGAATTCATTGAATTCAGAATAATTTTTTATTAAGCTCTTTGATATATCTGTACTGTTGTAACACCTCTTTACCAGTTATAAACAGTTTTGCTAGCAAGGTATCAGAACCAACAATAATAAATTAAATATCTAGAATATTAATAGGTAAGGCTATTTCTTGTGACCGATGATTTGTTCCACAGTTTTCTACCGATTTTGACAAAACGCATCTTATTTGAAAAGTATTTCTTTTTAGCTGTCCACCAGACTTACAGATTTTTAAATTTTTTGCATTTTTTTTTTAGTTATGCTCATTTAAAGTTGCTACTAACACATACATAAGATTATACAATACTATGTGTGTGTCTATTAAATTTGTTAATAGCGGTATTCATTCTTGGTGTTAAATATACAACCCTGTTATATTTACAACGATTTTATACTACAAAGTGTGAACGTCTAAAAGACTTTGTGTTGTGTATTGTAAACTAATGAATCAGCTGTTTTTTTTTTTTTTTTTTTTTTTATCAATTTGAAAACTTAAAATATCAACAAGAATTTGCAGATAAGTAAAATGCCCAAAATTACGGAAAAAGAAATAATTATAAATTTTTTAGAACAAAATGCAGTTGACGAAATAGAATTTGCAGAGATTCTGGATGTTGAAGGTACGGTAGTACTTGCAATAATAAAAACAATACAAAAAAAATATAACTACTCTCCTTTTGTAGATAAGTACATGTGAAAATGATGCCATTAAACACATTTTAGATGAATTAGTTGATGATATTATTTTAGTTAAAGTGTACCGCCGCGGAGCTTGGAACTCGGTTCCAAAATCAATGAAGTGCTCACTAAACCCAATTATATGATAAGAGATTTTTGCAAATGCTGAGGGTTAGTCGAATTGAGTTTCATACACTGGTGTCTACGATTTCTGGAGATTCAGAATTTAATCAACCAACCCCATCAGTGTTGCCATAATTTGAAATTGAAAAGATGCTAAATTGCAAAAAAAAAGATGCTAAAACGTACTGGAGTCAAAATAAAAGATGCTAATTTTTTTTTTAATTCCATTACCTTTTGATTGAAAAATTAAGTACTTATTAATTAATTCTTTGGTTTTTAAATGGAAAAATGAATATAAAACATAAGTTTCGATTTATATTTTTAAAATTTTTAATAAAATTATTTTGATTAAATATTTTAAATTAAATATTTTTAATTTTAGAGAGATTTATTTAATTTCAAATATAACAGAATTTACATTATCAAAAGATACGAGTATATCTATAATATTAATAGGCTAGGCGATTTCTTGTGACCGATGTTTTGTTTTACCGTTTTATCCCGATTTTCATCAAACGTATATTATTTGAAAGGTATTTTTTTTAGCCGGATTGCAGATTTACAGATTTTTAAATTTTTTCCTTTATTTTGAGTAAACTGCATTTAAGTTTGCTACTAACACATACATAAAATTAAATTATACAATATAATAAAAATGTATTTTTTTTGTGTTGATTTGCGAATTGGCTATAATTGATTAGCATACCTTTAGGGTCTTTATTTAATGAAAAAATAAAATTTCCTAGAATTTGCACTCGAATTTCGAGGGCTGGAATCTGCTAGTTACAATAATTGGTTTATAAAAACTAATATTTCTGTGATGTCTTCATCTTCAAGTTCTTCTTAGCTCTGATATTTTTCTGACGATCGACTTTCAACGACATCGCTCGGTATATTGTAAGTGTACCAGCACCCATTTTTCAATTTCAAACCTTCTTCTATACGTATTACAGAACATAGCAACTTGGATTTTATTCTGTTGCAAAGTTTGCTTTTAACTAAAGTCATTAAATTAAACGAACGTTCAACTCCGGCTTTTGAGAAAGACAAAAGAAAAAAGTCAATACAAATGTGGATAACTCTTTAAATGGACTTTCGCCAATAGAATTTTTGTTTACTTCAATCCATAAAGAGGTCGTATTCAGTGTTGTATCCCAATATTGTTCTTTGAGATAACTCAATTGGATTTGAATTTTTTCTGTTTCAGATAATCTAAATTTAAACTCTTCTAATATATTGGTTATCGATTTTTTTACCCGGTTTAATGTGTTTTGTATTGAAAATTTTGGAATTTTTTTTAATGCAATTATATTTTTTGGCAATCGACTTTTTAATTCATTAAAAACTGTTGATGCTGTTTACATTCTTCTATTTCAAAATGTTTTGCTATATTTGTTGAAAGAAACGAGCGGATTGTAAAAAGAGTAGTACACAAATTTCTCGTATTACACTTTGAGAAATTTTAACATATCAATACCATTAAAATTAAAATTATATATTCAAAAATAATGATAAAAAATCAAAAAAAAAAGATGCTAAAAGCAACTTTTTATTAATAAAAGATGCTAAGTTAGCATCTAGCAACTTTTCATAAATTTTGGATGCTAAGCAACAAGAGTTGCTAAATCTAGCAACAAAAATGCTAAAATGGCAACACTGAACCCCATTCATGTGAACAATTTCCAGTTGAGTACCAGTTAGCAATTGTCCTATACAGACTCGGGTCATCTGGAGAAGGGGCTTTTCATTATTTTGATACATTTCTTTTTATTATTTTGATTCATTTACCACAAAATGAAAAATAAAAAAATAAACAATTGTTTTGACAGTTCAACAATCAGCTGTTTCAGTCTTGTAAATGTTTAGTCTTGTAGATGTACTATAGCTTTTACCCTTGTACTTTTAACACAGCGTAGTAAATTTCAATTTCACACATTTTGTTGTTGTGGTGTTGTATATAGTAGTAATTTTACTATATCTACAATATTTACAAGGGTTACAAGGGTACTTTACTGCCAAGCGTGAAAACCCTTAATTTGTTTGAACAAAATGGGTTTGTTTTCTTCATTCACAATAATAATTGTGTTGAATTGAAAGGGCGTTGAATTGTGAATTGGCTAAAATTGATTAGCATACCTTTAATAATTTATTAAATGAAAAAATTAAATTTCCTAGAATTTGCAGTCGAATTTCGAGGGCTGGGACCTGGTAGTTATTATAAATAATCAACATCATTACTGTCATGAGCAGACATGAAAAATTTTCTGACTTTAACTGTGAGAATTCCTGGGCATCTGTTAGCCAATTTAATCTATTTTTGGCACAATTACATTAGGCTGCTGCGTTAATCCTCATACATTTGTTTAACCTTTTGGCACAAAAAACTGCTAATTAAAATTATTCATTAAAAAACTAATATTGTTAGAATCCAAAACAAAGAAACAGAATATTAATCTAGTTATTCATTCCATTTAGTTTCAAATATATGATTATATAATTATATGATGTTGGTTAATATGTAGTTGGGCTTGTTCATATTTTTGTTGACAGTTCAAATGAATTTATAATCCTTATTATGATAATAAGTGTAATCCATTGAAAACTTTATGTTCTCATTAAAATTGTAGTGTAAAAATTTAATTTGGATAAAAATTCATCATTCTTTTCTTTTTATGCGGAAATTATTTATTAATCCTTATCTGGCTGTATACGAAATTTGACTTTAACATATTTTAACCAATTTTTTTATACTCATGATAATTAGACATGTTACTACAAAGCTTTAATAAGGGTTTTCACGAATGTTATAAATTACAGTAGGAAAAGGAGGAAATTAAGGAATTTTACTTAAAAAGTAAATATTTAGAACTTAACAACAATAATATGCATTAGGGTGCGCCTTGCTTATATGGGCCAAAATTTTTTGTGACATTTGGATCGTAACTCCCCCTAGAAATGTTCTCCTTAGTGAAGAAATATAGTGTGCGAAAAATTAGTGCGATCGGATAACGGGAAGGCGTGGCTCATCCGCCCTAAAGTTGGTAAAATACGTAAAATTTCTAAAAAAAATTTACACAAATGTTAATTTTTTTTATGTCAGTGCAGCAAGCTAATATATTTTTAAGTGAATCATAATGTACTATTTGGTGATAAATCTGAATCTGTCAGCAAAATAAAAATAACACATCAACTTTTTAAGTTATTCTATTTTTCTTGGAAAATATGCACGTTTTTTAAACCTGGGAAAAGAAAGCAAATCTGAAAAAGTTATAACCATTCTGCTTTAGGAAAATATTTTAAATAATCTAATGTTTTCACAATTAGTAATTCAACATAAAAACTTATACTACAGTCAAACCTCCCAATGCAGACATTATAATTTTATAGAAAACTAATAAAGTTTAAAAAAATATATATGTATTTTTTTAAGATCACCTTATACATATTTATTATCTTTTTTAATTATGTTGAACAGAGAAATTTTTAAATGTATTTTTTATTTTTAAATAAAATTTTCATAATTAATCATTTTTGTACTTTATTTTATTTAAGATTTACATATTATTTTAATAGTGTTGATTTGGTTGTATTAGGATTTTTTTTTCTATAATCTGCAACAATTTGCATTATTAGTTGCTTCTCTTCTTCGTCTCGTGACAAGACTTGATTAAAGTCTTCCATCAGTTTGACTTCCCGTTCTGCAGTGTCATTAACAACTTTCAGTTTGCTTACTATATCCAAACCAATATTGTAACAGGTGTCATTCTTCCATTCTTCTGGTACTTTCTTAAGAAAATCCGTTGGAATAGAAAATCTTTGTAAATTTTTTGTTGTCACTTTCATTAGGTTGATTTAAGGCAGCTACCATAAGTTTTTTTCTTTTATAAGAAATTTGATCATCGAAAAAAGCCAGCGCTGCAGGTTCTGGTGATAAATACCATAAATGATTGCAGAATTTCCGCAGTAATTCTCGACTTAGATTTTCATCAATTAAACTATAATCATTTAAGTTTTTTAATAAAGTCAAATCTTGATTAGGAGCTTCAGCAGCAACTGGGGCTTTTATCCAAGCTTTTAAATATATTTTTACTATAAAAATACATATGTCTCTAATACCATTCTTCTCAGAGTCAGTCAAAATAAACTCTTCCCGAAATAAAAATATTTTTAAACTAAACACTGCCTTTAAAATTCTTTTTGTTTAATTTAATCCAGCCATTTCTAAATCTATGAAATAGTGTGACACTTGGGCCAGAAGACTTTTGCATTTTTTCATCAAAAACGCCCCGTAAAAGTATTTCGAATATGTGATGACGGCACGGAAAATATATGAGATCTTTATCTAATCTTTGCTCTAAAAGTACGCATGCGGCTTTTATTCGTCCTAAGTTGGATGCTGTGGTATCGCAGCAAAGAGCTTCTACCTTTTCTTCTAGAACCCATTCTTTCAGTAAATTACAGACTCTTCTGAAATTTTTTTAGAAAATATCTCAATTCAACAATTTTCTGTATAATCATATTATTATTTTACATCAAATTTTAAGAAAAATATTTGTTAAAATCTTTGTAATATCCCAGCGAAACTTATTAATATCTTGTAAAGATATAGAAATTGAAAGTTGTAACTACTTATTTTAAAATATTTACTTAACTCATTACTTTAACACGTGGAGGTGATTACTGGTAATGATATATCATTACTAGAAATGATATAAGTTATGGCTTGTTTGCCAAAGTTATGCTGGGATACTCATAACCCATTATAATTCTTTTACATACCTTTCAAACCGGCTTCATATTTCTCACGAAAACGCTGTATTTTTTTTTCTTGTCGAAGGGCTCTTCTTTCTTCTATTTTTGCTAAGAAACAGTCACTACCTATCATTAAACCAGGTCTTCCTTTTTTCTTTGATTTATCAAAAATAACTTGTCTTCTTCTATATTCATCATATCTAGGGCATTGGATTGAGCGATATCAAACAAATCATCAAATTTTTCTGAGAAATCTCTCTCACGTTTTTCCTGCAATAATGTTCGACGCTTGCAATTTTTCTGTAACTTCTTCCATTCAAGGTATAAACTCTCAACTTTTAAAATGCATTTGTCAACAGCTCTAGTTAGAATTCGTGCTTTATTCCATAACACATCTATTTCTTTTACGACAAGGGAAGCACCTGGTCTCAGTTCTAGTTTTACTTTGCGCATATTGTAAAATAATACACGCAAAACTTGCGCATTTGATGGTAATTTAGCACCGATAATTTGGCTTACATCATAATCAAGAACAAATAAGTTTTCTTGTCCTCTTGTATTCATATTTTCTTTTAACTTTTTTATATTCACTATATTATTACAAATTTTAAATTTATTCTAAGATTTGTTTCAATTTTTCACTTTAATATTCACTGACTAGACTAGACACATCCGCAAGTGTAATAACTAACCTGTGTAATAACTAACAATGAATGTTATATAATCAAAAAGATTTCATTCTTATTTGGGGATTTCCCGTTTTATATAGTAAAAAGTTTGTTTGTTTAAAAAAAATGGTTTTAATTGTAACTTTTTCAAAAAATTTGTTCACGTAATAGAGTTGCCAGACTTTGATTGTTAACGTTTTAGTTGTTAATACACTTTTTTTTTAACTAATTGACAATTTATTTTCCATAAAAAATGGTTTATGTTGTTTTTAATAAAAAAAATGGTTTGAGTAGTTACTTTTTCAAAAGAAATTTTATTTCTATTAAATATCAAAAATGCATTTTTGAATGAAAAAATGGCATAATTAAAAAACCTGATGTGCTAAGATAATTTAATTCACATATTCGGATTCAGAACACTAGTTTCACCTTAAAATAGTTCAGTTTGTTGCATAGGCTTACCCCATAATTAACATTTGTGCAAATTTTATATGAATTTTTTGGATTTTAAAAACTTTAGGGCGGATGAGCCACGCCTTCCCGATATTCAATCGAACTTTTTTTTTTGCACATTGTATTTTTTCACTAACGAGAACATTTCCAAGGAGAGTTACGGCACAATTTCGCAAGTTGAAAAATAAGGCGCACCCTAATATGCATTTATGAAAAGTTTACACGCGTTATAAAGTTTCTCCTTGGTTTCTTCACTTTAAACAAGAGTTAAAAAGTAACTTTCCTTGAGAATAAATTAAAAAATTTAAAACCTGCTGTTGACATTTTAACCGTGGTAAAATATTTAACATAATAAGAACAACGAGTTATTTATGATTTTAATATTTCCATTTGATCAGATAGTGTTTAAAGTCTTGATTTCAGCGATTTTAAAACGAAACAGCTGTTCTGTAAACACACAAGTTCTCTAAATTTCAAATTGATAACTTAAATGATCCTTACTATATATATGTAACAAAAAAAAAAATTTTGCAAGTTGTAAAATTACTCGTGAACTCCCTTAATAATATGACGCAACTGAACTTCTTTTTTCTACAAAAGAAAAAAATCCCCAAAACTTGATAAAAATGAATGCATCATACATAAATGATGGTTAAATAATCAGTAGCGGATACTGAGTATCAAGTATGTGCATTTTTTTAGAAGCACCCACCCTATTTTATAACAGTATCTACTCGTTTTATTTGGGATGGGATCAAGTCAATTAAAACATAAATATGTATTTAACCAAAAATACAACCTTAAACCTTTTCTTTAATTTTTTTTTATTTCCAAAAATGATTCATTCTTTAAGAAAATTGTCCGATAACAACACGTTTCCTTAAATAATAAACTTTTTTTTTATATATTTTTTAAAACAAAATATTCATTTAAATTCGTAAGTACGATTGTAAAATTAAGCAAATAATAGATAATGAAGTAAATTATTGTCGACATAAGGTTTGTAAAAGTATATATAAATAAAATAATTAATTTTTTTGATCATGTTAGCCCATATATGAACAATATATATATTAATACGTGAAGGTAAATTTTTAGTTCCCTTTTTAAGCAATATGCGGGCACGGAGGAGTGTGAAAATTGGCATAGTTATAGTTCATATTGAGGAGAAGCTGAGAATGATAAAATTTATGTTTAATCTGTCTTAAAAATATATTAACTTAAATAAAATAAAATATTTATAATAATTCGTTACACCCTGTAAATGCGAATGATTTAAATTATGTATCAGACGCTCTGTGTTGAATTGTGAGTTGCTAAAACTGATTAACCCATGTGGACCCAAATATAAATTAGAAGAAAAATTTTGAAAATAACTTTATTTCAGTAACTATTAGAAGCTAATTAAACATTTTACAGTAAAAAATAAAAAAAAAAAATCTTCGTTCTGGAAAAAAATGGCTGTCCTCAAATGGGGCCAATGGGCTTATGTGCGAAAGTTTTCAAAATATCCTTTTTCGATGCAGAGTGTTTTGATGCATTTTTTACATTGCCAATGGGCTTTACTGTGGCATACGGCGCATCGTAGTTGGCTTGTCAGCTTTTGAGGGAAGTGCCCAACATTATCTAGATTCATACCTGACACCCCTGATGAAGGCTTGCGCCGCCTTCCATCAGCTTTTTCACTGTCTAAACATCTCAAGTAATTTCTGGCTATACTTCGGCGAAACTGGAGCTGGTCCATATTATCTCCGGCAGTCAATAGATGAAGACGCCAAGCATTAGCCACAGATAAATCTAGCATATATGTAAATATAACCCACCACCATTTTTTGCCTCGTACAGCTGATCTGTATACTGCAACTGATTGGTCAGCTTGATCGACACCTCCCATGCCTTTGTTGTAATTCTGGAAGACAAAAGGGATGTTCACGTCTACCTTTCGTTTTTCTGAAGTGCTCCATCTTTTCACCTTGCCCAGGGGATAAACAAAATCGTAATTTGTACCCATGGTACATACGCTATTGCCAAGCCATCGCACGAACAAAATTTGATTGGCTGTATCAAATCGGTAGTCAAATTCTGCACGACCGTTCTTTTTCATATTCCGGTACCGGTAGCACGATAACCTGCTTCACGTAAATCTCGCAGCAATGCATGATTGGTGAAAAAGTTGTCGATATATATGATATGCTCATGTGGTGCAACATTTCCTTTATTCTTGACCACTTTCGATCCTAACGGCTCATTACTTGTTTCTCCTGCTGATTTCCCACAATATACGTCGAAAGCATAACAATAACCATCTGCACTTGCAATCATCCAATTTTTGTATCCAAACCGTACAGGCTTGCCTCTTATGAATTGCTTTGCTGAATGACGTCCAAAATATTTTATCATTGACTCGTCTATTGAGAGATTTTCGTGAAATACGCCCCACCGCTGGAACTTTTTGATTAGCAAATCAGCAAGAGGTCGTATTTTAAACATCTTATCGAGGGATCCGGAACCAGCCTCATTGTCGCAGAAATGCAAAAAAAAATTTATTTCCATAAATCTGTTTCTAGACATTGCTTTTGAAATAATTGCAATACTGCAGTCTTCATCTAGACTCCAATATAATCGCTCTCGTGGAAGTGAATGATATCCACTCAAGATTAGAATACCAAAAAGTATTTTGAGCTCATTCACACTGATTTGGAAGTTATGATTATTGTGTTGTGAAGCATACAACTTTGTGTTCAGGATGATCATGTCAAAAACTTCTTCATCAAAAAGTTTCTCAAAAATGTTGACTGGTGTTTGACCTGTGAGCTCATTTTCAATATTTTCTTTTCGCAATTGTACGTTGTTTTCCCCTGAGGACTTGTTTGTGTAGGAACCGTCACATTTACGCCAACGTGGTTCCTTCGTGTCCAATTTGCAGTATCTTTGTAAGGGTTCATCATCACTGCTATCCCATTCATTATTGTTTCTATACTCAATCACTTCAACTCTCCCTGGGATCTCACGCGGAAAACCGGTTTCCTGGATGTTATCTTCATCACCTTCTTCTTCATCCGTGAGAATACTCGGGTCGGGAGGAATCGTCACTAAAGGTGGAAACACAACTGGGACGAATGACGAATTTCGCACAGCTCGACGAATTTGTCGGCAACAATTCGTTGCGTAAATTCGTCGAATAAAATACAATTACGACGAATTCACATAACAGCTGTAACGTCATTTAAAATTGTTTTTAATTTATAATATGTACATTAGGGTTATGACTAATTTTTTACAAAATTTTACCTATCATTACGTGATAGGCAATACTAAACTAATAATAAAAATCGTGTTTGCAGGTCATTTTGCCGGAAAAACCTGCCGCACCAAATGCAATTTCAAAAAACTCACTGAATTTTTTTTTCTTTTTTATATTTTTTATTAATTTAATACACTAAATCCTCGATTTGAGTCGTTTCGATTTGCGTCTTTCTTGAATTTTCCTGATTTCAGAGTTGCGTCGTTAAAATTTTTATTTGCGTCGTAAAATTTTTTATTTGCGTTACTTAAATTTAATATAAAGGGAATGCAAGGAAATGTTTAATTTTAGTACTAATTAACAAAATATTTATGAATAGAAAAATTAATTTCGATTTGCGTCGTTTTTGTTGGGTCCCAAATAACGACGCAGATCGAAGTTTTAGGTATATACATAGTAAAAAAAATTATTTAAACAATGTAGATTTTGATTATTTATTTATTATTTGAATATTGTATGATATAAATTTAAGATTTAAAGTGCGACTATTTTTGCAGAAAGGAAAATGTCCTGAACAACTTTTATAGCACGCTGTGCGCAAATATTATTACGCTGCTGATTTATTATTTACGACTTCTGCATAACCCCATGCCTTATAAAACACTCATTACCTTTTTTAAATTTAGTAATTCAAAATTGTCTTCGTGGAAACAATGGTCTGAGAACCCTGCACTACATATAAATTGACATATTTTATATATTTAGTTCTGCTCGGTATTTTGGAATTAGGATAAATGCTGATATTGCCAGAATTTTTCTAGAATTCCACCGAGCATCGAAATGAAGATAGTGGATCTAGATTTTTTTATTCAGTTGTTGTAGATATCAACATTGCAGAGATCGTTTTATGAGATAATGACAAGTTTTGGATTTTAAATTTAAAAATATCAAATAAAAGGCACTCATGTGAGCTTCAAAATGATATATATATTACTCAATTCCGATACTAAAAAGTTATATACAAGTCAATGTCCAAATTTTGGAGGTCCATAACTCGGAAAATATCTCGACCGTCGAAAAAAATTGTTTGCTAGAATCGCAACAAAATGTGTTATAGGTGGTGAAAATTTGAAACCATTCTGGGCATCGCACCTAAAATACACAAAGGTCTTTAAAACGTAGAAGCAATATTTTAAATCAAATATAAAAATATAGACCCAATTTCAACGCGTTTGGTGCGGAAACTTTTTTGAGAACAGCGAAGAAGTTAGATTACGTTTCTTAATATTTTTTAATAGCCTTTTTGGCTAGGGCATGTAAAATTTGATATTTGCAAAAAAAAAATAAATAAAAAGTCATAACCCTAATGTATATAAATAAATATTGGAAGAATATGAATAAAAGAATTTTTAACTTGGTACGAGTTATTACAATTGTAAACATCATGTTCACGATGGTAAAAGCCTTAATTTTTGTACGCGTTTAATTTTTTAATTCTAAAAAAATTACATAAATTTTCATTAATAAATTAATTTTATGTCATTTTTGTTTACATGTTGTAGCTGATAGTGTGACCATGTTTAAAAAAAAGAAGCAATAAACGAAGAAGTATAAATATTAACAAAAAACTATGTAAAAGAAAATTATATAATTAAAAATAGATTTTATTTATCTTATAAGTTATAAATAATATATAAAACAATTCTTAAAGACAAAAATTACTTTATTAACTAAAACATTTGAAAAACTAAAATAAAATACGGTCACTCTACACCAATTTATTCGTCGTTCGTCGGCGTTAGAAATTGAAATAAACCTATCGCAGAGTTCGTTACGCACTACGTATTTCGTTCGACGCACTGATTGTGTGCATTTTCATATACATAAATGTGTTTTATTTCTGACGACGAATATTCGGAACGAAAAATTCGTCGTTCGTCCCAGTTGTGTTTTCAACTTAAGTCATAACTAGCATCATAATCACCATCTTCGTTAAAAAGTGCTGTCAATAGCTTCCTCAAGGCCTCGATAATTATTTAAGAAGTTAAACGATCGCTTCGCCATTGTTAAGAAGTCAGTAATATTACCAATATGTATGAAAACCTTATGACAACTAATTATTTTTCAACTTCGAAAACTACCTTGTTATACATTCAAATCAAAGGGGATTCCCCTAACTGAAGATAACTTGCTATAATACATATGAAATATATATAGTTGCTGTTATTTACTTATAGGTGTTGCAATATATATAGAAGCTGTGTGCCTGAAACACACTTGCAAAAAGTAAAGAAAAAATATTAGCTATCTGCCCATTGGACCCATTCGGGGACACCATACTAAAATATGTCCCCTTTCGGTCAAACATTGTCATATACTCTCTATTTCAGGATAATTTGAAAAAAAAAATACTGTATGTAAATAAACCAGGCTGAAAATGTATAACAGTACCCACGGAAATATAAAAAATAATTACGTAGCTTTGGTCCATAACCTAGGTCACCAAAGAAATAAATTCAACCAACAATTTTAATCACTTTAAGCATTGAATCATAAAAGCTAATATTTTATTTTGAAGTCACAAACAGAATACATCGTGCACAAACTAAATTATAGGGGCATATGAAGAACCGTCCTCATATGAGTACGCCGGGTCCAAATGGGTTAACATACCTTTAGGCTCATTTAAATATACATAAATTTTTTATATAGATTAAAAAAACATTAGAAGACAAAAATTTAATGAAAAAATAATATTTCCTAGAATTTTTACTCGAAGATCGAGTACTAGTATTCAATAATTATATTAATTTAAAATGGCTTGTGAAGAAAGGCATTTTTATAATAATCTGAAACAGGCTTTTTAAACAATTGCTGATAAGGCAAAAGTTTCTCGCAAACGGTTTCTCATGTTATTAAAAATTATAACGAAGCTGTTACTATTAAGAGAAGTGCTTTGTGTACAGCAAAAGGCTCACAAAATGTACTATAAAATCGCTTATTATTGCGGAAAATCTTAATATATTTTCATACAAAACAATTAATTTTGCAAAATAATATATAATATGTTTATTTAAATAACATTCCCAATAAGTATTTGTAATTTTCAGGAACCGTTAATAACAGTTACCCAGAAAATTTAAACGCAAAAACTCTCCATGTTAGAGTCAACGTAGACCTATACCAATATATTCATACTGAACTGCTCTTTCAGAAGAGTTATTTTTCAACGAAAATATAAAAGATCGGATGAAACTCTTAAAAATGGAGTTTTATTTTGCCATCATACTAATCTAAGAGCAGAGAATGCTCTTGCCACGCTTACTTGGGTTGCAGGAATACACTAAAGTTTTTTAATTTATATAAGCACGTTAAAATAAACAAATAAATTACTACACAAACAGACTCAATAAAAAAGTGGCTGTAGAAAAAGAAAAAAATGAGTTTTATTTTAGAGGAAAAAATAAAACTCTTCAAAAGAGAATAAATAAAACTCATCAAAGAAATTTTATTTTATGACGGCAAAATTAAACTCTTTTTAAGAGTTTCATCTGATCCTTTATTTTTATGTTGAAAAATAACTGTCTAAGATGTGTTTTTTTAAAGTCACAAAATAACTGTTCAAAAATAAATGTTTTGATATCACTTATAACCGTTACGCCCCCTGGTAATTTTTATTAAAATCAGTTATTTCGTTTAAAAGTTATTGGGATTTATTAAGCTTAATTTAATAATTTTTTATTTATTCTTTAATTAGATCAATTAAAATTTAAATGAATAATTCATAATTAAAAAAAAAAAAAACAAGTAAGAATGTTAAATTCGGCTGTGCCGAATTTTTTGATACCCTCCACCTGAGTCTTTAATTTTTAATTTCCAATTTTTAATTTTTAATTTTTAATTTTTAATTTCCAATTTTTAATTTAAAATTTTTAATTTTTAATTTTTAATTTCCAATTTTTAATTTTTAATGTTTAATTTTTAATTTTTAATTTCTAATTTTAAATTTTTAATTTTTAATTTAAATTTTTAATTTTTAAGCTTTAATTATTAATTTTCAATTTTTCGTTATTGATCATTCATTTTTCATCTTTCATTACTTATTTTTCAATCTTAATTTTTCATGTTCCATTTTTCAATTTTCATTTTACACTTTTCATATTCCATTTTTCATATTTCAGTTTCCATTTTCCATTTAAAATTTTTTTTTTTTTAATTTTTCATCTTTCATTTTTTAATTTTCGTTATTAATTTTCCACTTTCCATTTTTAATTTTTCAATTTCCATTTGCCATTTTTCGTTTTTCATTTTTCATTTTTCAATTTTCATTTTCCATTTTCCATTTTTCATTTTTAAATTTTAATTTTCCATTTTTAACTTTTCATTTTTCAATTTTCATTTTTTATTTTCCATTTTTAATTTTTCAGTTTTCGTTTTCCATTTTCCACTTTCCATTTTTCATTTTCCGTTTTCCATTTTTCAATTTTCATTGTCTATTTTTCATTTTTCAATTTTCATTTTTCATTTTCCATTTTTCAATTTTCATTTTTAATTTCCCATTTTTCCATTTCCATTTTCCATTTTGCGTTTTCCATTTTTCATTTTTTAATATTCATTTTTCAATTTTCATTTTCCATTTTTCATTTTCATTTTCCATTTTTCATTTTTAATATTTCAATTATCAATTTCCATTTTCTAGTAGTCATTTTTCATTTTCCATTTTTCAATTTTCATTTCCCATTTTTCATTTTCCCTTTTTCAATTTTCATTTTCCATTTTTCAATTTTCATTTTTCATTTTTCATTTTCCATTTTCCATTTTCCATTCTCAATTTTCTATTTTCCATTTTCCATTTTTCAATTTTCTCTTTTCTATTCTCTATTTTTCATTTTCTATTTTACATTTTCCATTTTCTGTTTTTCATTTTCCATTTTTAATTTTTATTTTTCATTCTCCATTTTCCATTTTATTATCCATTGGAAAATTTCCATTTTTCGTTTTCATTTTTTCTTTCATATTGGCGATTTTTTTTTATTATAACGTGATAACGATAAAAAAAAAATATGTGGCAATACTACTAACATGAGCTATGTTCTGTGTTCTTGGTATTGTTAATATAAATATATGCATATTATTGTTGTGGCATTTTTTTATGTTGTTGTACAATTATTATGTTCAACCACTAAACTGTTACAACAAACACACTGGGTTTTATGTTTTTTTTTTTTGAGATATCTACATATTTTTGCTCATATCTAATCACAATGATGCCTGATGTAGCCGATTTTCAATACCAACCTGCTGGGAATTATGGCAAATAATATTTTTGTAACCTTATCCAGTTAGATGGCTTTTTTTGTGAATGAGCGTGATTTCAACAGACATACGGACAGACGGACGTCGCTATATCGACTCGAGCTGTGATAAGGATCAAGAATATATATAGTTTATGGGGTCGGAAATTAGTTTTTCGATGCGTTACAAACGGAATGACAAACCTATATATACCCTCTGCCACTGACGTGAGGAGGGTATAATAAATCAATTTAAATGCAATTATATAAAAATTTATTGTTTCAAATAAGTAATAGCACTTTACAGCAGTCATTCTGTGGGTGAAAATTACAAATCAAGGATGAAAGTAAAACCTAAAATGGGTTTGGCGTTCTCAGGTCAAATTTTTTTTATGTTCTTTTATATTTTTTCCTTATCTTGATATTTGTTTGCTAAATTTTTGATTTGATTCTTCAGCAAATCAAGTTGGACTAATTTTATCGAATAAAATCTTTAAAAATTCTATTTCCCCCTTTTATTAATCAATTCTTTTAATAACATAACATATTCAGGGTGTATGATTATTATTTATTAGTAAAGTAGAAGAGATGCATACGTATGAGTGATATTTTTAATATTAAATCAAACATACAACAGTATTTTTTATTCTATTTTTAAAATGTATATATTAATAATAATTCTTTATTTAAGCCTTTTTCCTACATTGGCCTAGTACTTTAAAATTTAGATGCAATATATAAACCAGATGGTTTCGTAGGGCCAGCAACGCGGACCGGGACCAGCGAGTATCTTATAAAAATTTAATTCTTTTAGTATTTACTTGAATAACATGTACTTTTGAAGACTGCACCACTTCTACGGGACATGCAGTAAAATAAATTTCATCATCCTCGCTCTGAGTTCTAAAGCGCTTTTGTATTTGACGGTCTTTTGCTATGATACACATTTTTAACGTCGCCCCATAAATGTTCTGTAGAGTTAAGGCAGAGGACTGAGCAGGCTATGACATGACCACAACGATTATCCACGATTCCTCTATTGTATGAGAAGCTTCTACATAGCATTACTTTTGCAATGCTATATTTTGTGTTGGGCATGGTACAGACATGGTACAGGCATGTTTAGAACCAGTTCCACCAAATAAACGATTTTGCTTTCGTATTTTCACAATAAGTTCCTCGATTTATTTTCGATAGCAAAAATATTTGACCAGCATCATTTTCTGAGTCAATCAATTCGTGCGTCTGTCCGTCCGTCTGTGTGTTCATGTAAACTTTGTAATCAAACTACAGGTCGTAAATATGAATATATTTTTTTGACGAAATATGGTATATTTCGGTATATATGGCTTTAACGTTCAAAGCCCGAATGCATGTTCAGACCTAGTCCCCTTACAAATGGTCCCTGTAACATGCCAGAAGAACCAAATTATCATACAGATCTCGGTCATAGTGGGTTTGTGTGAGTTAATTACATCTATTTATCAGGTGTCCAAAAATTAACTCTGTATGATAATTCTTAGTCATAGCCCCCATATAAAGCCGCTTCCCGATCTTCAATCAAAAATAAATTTATTGCACAGATTTTTCTCAAATTTGCTTTGTGTATGGTTTTGCAAAAAATAAGTGATTTTTCCGAATTACTTAGTCCTCATTTAAATAAAGCATCCGATATGCTTATTTTCTATATCCACTTAGTTGGCCCTAAGAGAAAGGGTCTCTAAACTCATAGTATAGGGTATCGTGTAGTCGGTCTAAACAGACTATAATTTTCTTACTTGTTTTTTTTTTACGCTGCTGAAGCTTCACCTCATCCACACTCAATGTTTACGCTTGTGCCCACGCGTTTCGTCCCACTATTTAAAAGAAATCATCCTCACATCACTTTCTCCGTACACACTTTTTACTTTTTTTAAGAACTCATACTTTTGAAACTCTTTCTTTTAACTCGTGCTCTCTGTCTGTCGTGGGTCAACCCCATTCCCCCTTATCCAATTAATCTGAAACTTGGCCGATAGTCTTGTTGTGACTACAGATTAATTTTGGCGTAGTCACGCACAGTCACGTGTGGTCACGCACAGTCACGGAGTGATCTAAATGTCATTTCCCCTCATCCGATTGATCTAAAACTTGGTCGATAGACTTGCTGTGAAAAAAGATTAACTTTGACATAGTCACGCACAGTCACGCATAGTCACGCACAGTCACGGAGTGATTTAAAACCCATTTCCCCTTATCCGATCGATCTGAAACTTGGTCGACAGACTTGCTGTGAAAAAAGATTAACTTTGACATAGTCACGCTCAGTCACGCACAGTCACGGAATGATCTAAAACCAATTTCCCTTTATCCGACCGATCTGAAAAGATTAACTTCGGCATAGTCACGCACAGTCACGCGTAGACAAGCACAGTCACGGAGTGATTTAAAATCTATTTCCCCTTATCCGATCGATCTGAAACCTGGTCGATAGACTTGCTGTGAAAAAAGATTAACTTTGACATAGTCACGCACAGTCACGGAGTGATTTAAACCCCATTTCCCCTCACCTGATCGATCCGAAACTTTGTCCATAGACTTATTGTGCATAAGGAAAGGAAGAGTTTTAATAAAAACTTTGTTTTTATGGGTTAAGTTATTTAATATTTTTTTATCTATTCAAAAATATATAAATTAATGAAATACATCTAACATCTTCTATTTTGTGTTTTACTTCTTAAATCCCGTTGTAAGTACAAATTGGACTGGTAAAAATATTGAGCACCAGCTCTGCTATTATTTTGAACACTATATTACCATTCCAACTAATACATTACATTATAAATTTCGAAACATTTTGTTACAATACATTTAAAGCGGGAATATCTTTACAATTCATTGTTATCTAAAAAACTGCAACTCTTCTTTAAATCTAAATGTTTTCATACTCATATTATGACAAAAACTTTTGCCAAAATCTTGTTTTTGTTGTTTTATAAGAACCATATAAAACATAATTTTTGGTCATTGACATTAACATTGGCAACAATCAAATGTGTTGGCAATCTTTTATAATAGATTTTATATGCTGTAGTAATCGATACGTGTAGAATCCCAAACCCACCATTATATGGTTTTATTCGAGTTATATTAAGTACAACTATTACGTGTGTTAGTTATTGCTGGTAATGGGTTAATTTTATATACAATATTTAACGATATGAAACGCTTCAACTTATTTACCACCTTCACATAAAAGCCATGGGAATGCATATGTATTGGTTTAAATTTTGTATTAGACTTTTATCGATTTTTAATTATATTCATTTTATCATTTCATCTAAAGTAAAATTAAGTTTGCCACTTTCAATATAATTAATTATTTTTCGAAAAATACTAATTAATTGATTTGTCAAGTCTATATTAATATTATTTTAAGATAAGAATGTTTTTATACCCTATAGCACTATGTAGTCAGGGTATGAGTTTATGCTGATGTTTGTAACTACCAAAAACTACCGTTTGACTCAGAAAGTAATTCTGAGTGGAACATCGATGTAGCGATGTCCGTCCTTCCCCCTATATGTCTGTCTGTCCGTGTGTCTGTGTGTAAAAATCGTAACTAAACTACAGGTCACAAATGTAAATATATTTCGATAAAATTTTTTGTATGGGCTTTTATCAGCCATAGGACGAACGTTATTGAAATTGGTGAAAATCGGTACATGTTCATACAACTGACCTCTGTGGGATCGACCTAAATTGCCCTAAGATCCAAATTATTATTGGATCTTAAGTTTGAGTATGTTTATTACACCCATTAATCAGTAGTACAAAAATAGCCCCGGTAGCACTATTCTTAGTTATACCCCTCATATAAAGCAATTTTTACTTAAATCTTACAAAAACAAAATTATTCTACACAGATTTGCAAAAACTAAATGGTCATGATCGGTCCATTTTTTCACCTAGTCCCCGCATACGATTTATCGATTTATTTCATATCGGCAGATAACAGTTTTAACCCTTTCTAAACCCATGTTATGTATAGGGTATCGTTAAATCGGTCTACACCAAATATAATTTTCTTACTTGTCTTTTTTTCTGTCAAAACCACGTAATAAAAAACGTCATTTGTTTTTTATTGTATAATGTTATTCAAATCTGTTTATACGTAATTTTTTAATGGTTAAACGGAAGTGTACGACTTTTTATCAAAGGTAACCAAATTGCTATTTTTAATTATTTAATTCAAAGATACTTTTGTTCATAGTTGCAAGTAGTTTGAGATTTGTTATTTGATACCCTACACGAATCATATTTAGCATATGTCGACAGAATATACAACTTTTCAAAAATTTTCTTATACCTATTAAGTAATAGGGGTTTTTTTTTAGAGTTTCAGAACTTTAAATTAAATAAGGTACAGAAACATATTGTTAATATCCAATAAACTGGCTTTATAGGATAGATAATTTTATGCCATTAATTTTTAAATATGATTTGGGCCATGTGGTCCTGCCACGGCTGGCGCGTTATGGTGCAATCTGAAAATCCAATTTTCACACATTTTCGCAGCACTTGCGGCCATAATTCGCCAATAACTCGTCGAATATTGATTTCCAGGTGTTCAATTGTATCCGGTTTATCGGCGAAGGTTAGGTTAGGTTGGAAGTGGCTGCTGATCCAATGACCAGCACACTTAGACTCTGGGGTCCGTTGTGATACCACGGGACGAATGGGTGTTCCCCTCAGTCCCCACCGAAGAACCAGTTCGAGCTTCTAATGAAGCCCCTAAGATGTGAAATTTCCACGTTTGAGAGGTCAGAGAGATCGTGAAGAAACGGCGATCCCAATGTCCGTAGTCTTGTTCTGGATAGCGCCGGGCAGTGGCAGAGGAAGTGTTCTACGCTCTCTACCTCCTCCACATCCAAGCAGCTACGACAGAAATGATTTGACGAGACCTTAAGGCGCTCAGCGTGTCTCCCTATAAGGCAGTGCCCAGTAACAACAGCAACTACCGTTGAGATCTCCCCACGGGGGAGTGATAATAGCGCATTTGTACGCTTTCGATTCAGAGCAGGCCAGATTTGTCTTGTGATCCTACACGTTAATCCATTAGCCCATCTGTTATTCGTTATGCCAGCGGTGGGAAGCCGAAGTTCAAGCTTGCACGATTCCAGGGGTGTACCAACACATTCCAAATCCGCTGGAACCTGTAAGGTAGTACCCTGTCTTGCCAGGTCATCCACTTTGCAGTTTCCCTGTATGTTCCTGTGCCCTGGGACCCATATGAGCCTGATGTCGAACTGCTTGGCCATCTCATTTAAGGAACATTGATCGCATGGATTTTACCGCGGCTTGACTATCAGAATAGATGTTGACTGCGGTCGTAGACAGAATATTCCGACCCAACCAGTCAGCAACCTCCTGTATTGCCAGTACCTCCGCCTGATATACACTGCAGTGGCCTGGTAACCTTCGAGCCAGATTTAGTCCAAGCTCCCCTGAATGGACTCCAAAACCAACCTGACCGCACAATTTCGATCCGTCAGTATAGAAATTTACGGAACGCCTACTGCCTGGTGTCCTTCCAGACCAAGATTCCCTGGTCGGTATTAGTGTACAGTAGTGACGTTCAAATACGCTCCTTGGAGTAGTGTAATCCACGTTCAATGGCAAGTTCCTGTCATTCAGGATCACCCCGTGGCCACAATTGTAGCCCCGCCATTGTAGTGTGCTTCTTAATCGAATGGCCGATGAGGCCGCCGACTGTTTCCCTAATATGTCCAGTGGTATTAGGTGTAATAGGATGTTCAAGGCATCCGAAGGTGTAGTACGAAGGGCTTCAGTGATGCACATGGAAGCCATTCTCTGTACCCTTGCGAGAAGGTTGTTATTGGTGGCCTTCTCCAAAGCAGGCCACCAGACGATGACTCCGTACAGGAGTATTGGACGGACCACCGCTGTATAGATCCAGTGAGCAATTTTCGGACTAAAGCCCCATCGCTTACCAATGGCCTAACCTAAAACCTAACCTAACCTATCGGCGAAGGTGAGTAACTTTACATAACCGCAAAGAAAATAATCCAATGGGGTTAAATCACACGATCTTGATGGCCAATTAACAGGGCCATTACGTGAAATTATTCGTTCATCAAAAGTTTCTGTGAGTAAAATAATTTCAGCGTGTGCTGTGTGGCATATAGCTCCGTCCTGTTGGAACCACATATCAGCAAGATTAATGCCACAAAAATCCTATAATCTTTTCTCTATACCGTTCATCGTTGATATTCGTACACACAGAAAAAAAACGCCAACCGAATTGTTCTAACGATTAATGACTGAATTTTTGACTGTATCAACAGAAATTTTATAATAAACCATTTTTTAAACTCTATCTTTTAACTCAATCTCTCTGTCTGTCGTGGGGCAACCCCATTCCCCGTTATCCAATTGATCTGAAACTTGGCCCATAGTCTTGTTGTGACTACAGATTAATTTTGGGGTAGTCACGCACAGTCAAGCTTGGTCACGCACAGTCACGGAGTGATCTAAATGTCATCCGATCGATCTGAAACTTGGTACATACACTTGCTATGAAAAAAGATCAACTTCGACATAGTCACGCACAGTCACGGAGTGATTTAAACCCCCTTTCCCCTTATCCGATCGATCTGAAACTTGGTCGATAGACTTGCTGTGAAAAAAGATTAACTTCGACATAGTCACGCACAGTCACGCATAATCACGCCCAGTCACGGAGTGATTTAAACCCCATTTCACCTCATCCAATCAATCTGAAACTTGGTCCATAGACTTGTTGTGCCCAGAGATTAATTTTAAAATAGTCACGCAAAGCCACGCACGGTTACGGAGAGATTCAAAACTCATATGCATAAGGAAAGAAAGAGTTTTAATATGAGTTTTATGGGTTTGATTATTATTTTGATAAAATTTTTACTGTCAAGACAATATAATTGTAATTCCAATCAACTCAAAATTCGATTTCGCTTGGCAATCAATTTGGTAGCCACAACGAATCTGTTTTCTGTGTGTAACATTCTGTCCATCAGATTTTTGAAGACATATATACCAATGACTCCGCCGGTCCATAAAGTGAACAGTAACGTTCTGTGGATGTAATGATGTTTGGACAAAAGGTTGTGGATTACCTGCACTCCAAATACGACAATTTTGCTTATTTACGTACCTATTCAACCAAAAATGAGCTTCATCGCTGAACAAAATTTTGTATGGAAAATCAAAATCAATATCAATACGATGGTCTTTTGACTTCAATTGTTGCAAAATTTTAATCTTACAAGCTGGTAAACCTATACCCTTTCCTAAAATCTTCCATAAAGTGGATGGACGCGTCGCCATTAACTAAGATGGCGTCGAATTGATCGATGCGGGTCTTCTTTAATGACTACAGCTTGTTCGGTGCGCACTGTTTGGCATCTTACGGGATGCATATCTATAAAATCAAAAGGCTACGCAATTTCTTGTGACCGATGTTTTGTTCTACCGTTTTATTCCGATTTTGAACAAACGTATATTATTTGAAAGGTATTTCTTTTTAGCCGTTTTGTAGATTTACAGATTTTTAAATTTTTCCTTTATTTTGAGTAAATTGCATTTAAAGTTGCTACTAACACATACATAAAATTATGCAATGCTATGTGTGTGTTTATTATATTTGTTAATGTGTTTGTAATAAAAACGAGTTTGTTTTTTTGTGTTGATTTGTGAATTGGTTACAATTGATTAGCATACCTTTAGGGTCTTTATTTAATGAAAAAATAAAATTTTCTAGAATTTGCACTCGAATTTCGAGGGCTGGAATCTGCTAGTTATTATTAAGAGTAAACATGGTGCGAAAACGATCCTTATTTTTTCGAATTAGCCGCTCTGATGGACTATTAGGACTACCATAAAATGGACGAAATGAATCATAAGTTTGACGTGTAATTCTATCCATGATGCAATGGTAAACCAAACTAAACAAAAGGCAACATCGGTTGTCAAATAGAGCAATGTTACCAACTGAAAGTTGTGAATCTCTAAAAAACGTCCTTTATATAAAAGAGAAAGTTTGTATGTTTGTTTATGGTTTATAGGAGATTACACCTCTGGACTGATCTTCTCTAAATTTTCACAGTGCGGTGTGACACCTTCCAAAAGGAATTTTTAATATGAAATATCTGGAGTAACATAGTTAGTCTGAGTAGACGTTCGTAAAATAGGCGGGATCGGATTAGTGGGCGCGGCACCTCCCAATAGTATGATAGCATGATTTTTAAACTTTGTGTAAGTTGATTGAATACTAATGTGAGTAGTTGTGCCGTGGGAAGGATTGGACCAGTGGGGGTGGCACCTCCCATACAAATTAAAATATCTGGAGTACGTGCAACCTCCCATACAAGAAACAATTATTTATATAAGTAGTCGAACAAAAAGTGTTCAGTATCAGTGTTCAATATCACACTTCTATAAGTCTAGGATAGATAGGGTTTTGAAACTGTCTATGAGTCCAAAAATTATTAATGTCTTGACAACGCTCGACGGGGTTTACTAGTATCTCTATAAAATTTGTTAAAACACATTTTTAAAGTTGGGGCCAAATCACCGCATTCGATGTCGAGTAAAATCAATCGAAATTCAATATTTTGGTTTATTATTTAGAAAAGACTACCAAAAATCAGCCCTCGTTTAATTTTTACTCTTAACTAGGGCCCATAGTTCGTTAACTGTGACAGAGTAAAATAATTCTTAGTATTTTATTTTAGAAAAAAAAAAATTTCGATAACGATGCGGTAATTTGGCCCCTTGGCTTTAGTCGAGTATTAGCCGACCAGTTTTAAAGTCACAATTTATAATCCTGCGATATAATCCGATATTGATTCCAACGGTAGTCGACCTTGATAGGAATTAACATTCATTTGATTTGATTATGTTATGTCCGCTTGATAAGAAGTTCAAAAAAAGAGCTATTGATTATATGTATGTAGATTGTGTTAATTCAGTCAAGGTTATTTGCGAAAGTGTGTCATAAATGATTTTATATTGTCCATATCATATGGGTGGTTTATAAATGTAAATGCATTGTTTCGTAATCATTTAATTATGTAATTGCTTGCTTTATTTTATTATTTTTCGTTTTTTTTTGCACCGCGGTATAACCTTATATGTATTTTAAAACTTTTAACATTTATTAAAATTTGTCTATTACTTTATAATTTTTGTCTTTGATTCTTATTTTTTTTGTCTTTTTTTATTTTTTACTTTTTTTCAGAATGAAGAGGTTGTCAGCATCGTGAGTTTTTATTTGGTTTAAAATTTACAAACTGTTTTATTTTGTGTATATTTTTCCCAAAAAAACATTTCTATAACTAACTCTTGAATTTCTTTGGTTAATTTTCGGTAATGTATGAAAAATGTTTGTTTGTTTGTAATGTTAAATGTTTTATACCACTTAGTATGTATGTAATTCGTATTCGTAAATAATCGTAGATTTCTGTTTGAAAATATTTTTTCTGTTATTAAATCGTCGTTATTCGTCTTGTAACATGTTTAAAACCAGAAAAAAAACATAAATTAATGCATGCCACTTGTATCAGCCAACAAAATTACACTTTTCTAACATAAAATAGTTTTACTCTGCTTTTGTCTCTTTCATTTATTTATACAAATTAACTTTTTTGTTTCAATTGTACAATTTGGTAATATTTGTTAACTTTTTTTTTTTTTGTTATTTATCTAATTTCAATTTTATATATTTTTTTCTTTTTTTTTTTTCTTTTTTCTAAAACACATTTCTTAAGTTAACCCATGAAAGACCCCATAAATTTTATAATTAACATCATTAATTATTCTAATTTATTACGTAGAAATAAACAACAAAATCAGAGCGTTTACTAAGAAAACTTTCGATTATTTTTATCAAGAAACTAGGGATATTAAAACGAATTATTCCAAAATCGGACAAAAATCTATAACTTTTGATTGGATTGGAATTTTGATATGCGGTTTTTCTTTGTTTGGTAGGTGAGACTTTAGCCTTTAATTTTAGCTATAAAACGTAATTCTCGACCGAAAATAAAAAAGTTACGGAGGGTTTAAAATACATTTTCATTTGTAGTTGAATTTTAGTACAAAAGTGAAGTGTTAAAAGGTAAAATAAGGTTTTTTTTAATATAATGTCTTAATTTTTCAGTTAATTTTACAACTAATACCTTTTAACAATTTTTTAAGTTAATTTTTTCAGAAAATGCCAAACTGTGGCCCCCGTTAACTTTTTAGTCCTAATGTGCACAAGGGCCAAAGGTTAAAATATAATTTATTAAGCAGCGAACGTAAAATTTACCTTATATTGGTTCAAGATAGAGAAGTTTCAATGAAAAACTCGTATGTTTTTGCTGTAGTTAAATTTTTTTTTATTGTCTTTTTAAATATTTCTATATCAATTTTTATGGTAAATTTATGAAATATAACAATTTTTATTGTAAATTTACAAAGTATGTAAATTTTTAAATCAAGAAAATTTTTTAACTATATAAAAAAAGTGTAACTTATTGTTAGTGTAATGAAAAAGTACTTTAAATCAACCAATTTTAGTAAAAATTTCTTCTAAATAGCCTTGATTTTCATCTTCTAGAAGTTGTTTAGCTTCTTCGTCTAATTCAATAGAGGTAGTTTTCCATTTTTGACGAATGTTGGACATATATGAATCTGAAGTGCACAACAAAATAGTGATAAGGTCTTCATTAGTACAACATCTGGACATTTTCCTTGTGTTGTGCTCGCGAAGGAATCTGTAGTCTTTGTTCCTTTTTTCTTGCGCCTCTTCAGATAGATCCCCTATTGGTAGCATATTGTTTTGAATTATTTGTTCCCCATGGTACAAAATTTTATGAGCTGTGGATGGCATATATCTACAAGAGTATTTTTCATTATAAAGTATAGCTGTTTTATTGGCGTACTCTCCAAATTTTTTTGCATTTATCTTTCTGCTGCATGCTAGAACTTGTAATATGATTTTGAATCGTCTTATTAATTCATGATCTACACCTGTGAGTGGATCCATCACATCCCCATTTAGAAATTAAAGTAATGCTGCCATTACCAATTTTTTTTTCAATGATCAGTATCAAGCGTATTTAGCAATCGTTCTGCAGTATGTTCGTTCTGCAGTATGTTCTGCATTCTTTTTTGGCAGAAACTAAATCTTGATACCCTGGAAAAATCCCACAATTCTTTTCATTGGTTCGCTTCCGCAATTCCTTATATTGATTTTTGGTCAATTTCAAATCCAAAAATAGGGCGAACGCTTCTTCCGGCGTAAATTTCTTATCTTCAATTGGTGTGGGAATGCTTTTCAAAATTCTCGTTGTGCGCCTTGGGCTCGCTTCTACTATTTTTTCAATTATTTGAATTTTATTTTTTTATTTTGGGTTGGTTGAATTTGGTGCAAAAATGAATCCTTAATAATTCTTTGAGAAATTCCTTCATTGATATTCTCCAGCTTGCGCCTTCGAGATCTTTCACTACATCGTCAATTGGTTTTGCTGGTCGACCCTTTTTTCCACTTTCGTTGGCAGTTGTAGATGCACTCTCAAAAATAAGTTCCTTTATTAACCAGTATTGGTAACGTTTGTACATCTTTGCCTTGCTATGAGAGCATTCAATGTACCGTCTTTTCAAATTCGATGCAAAATTAGTAATTTTTCCTTTGTGCATTTCAATGTCTTCTAGGTTACAATACTTAAAGAAGTCGTTGCTCACTATATGCAAAATTACATCGTCTACATCATTTCGTTGAAAATAAATATGTGCCAGATCTCTGTAACAGTACTTAGCTTTACTTTTTCTTGCAATTATGTAAAATAAAAATTTTTATATTTTATTACCACTTTTAGAAGCATAAAAAACTCACACCCTAACCCCTTTTAAAATGTGAAGCATACCTGCTCATATCTTAAAAGGCTATTTTTTTTTACCATTTACAAATTTTTATCTTTTAATTCCACTTTTAGAAGCATAAAAAACCCACACACTAACCCCTTTTAAAAGGAGAAGCATACCTGTTCATATCTCAAAGGGCTATGTCGCAATAGTTTTTTTTTACCATTTACAAATTTTTATCTTTTAATTCCACTTTTAGAAGCATAAAAACCCACACCCTAACCCCTTTTAAAAGGTGAAGCATACCTGTTCATATCTTAAAGGCTATGTCGCAATAGTTTTTTATTTAAATTGTTTCCCATTTTGTCAGGTATTTAAACTATATAACTCTTATTCAGACTATTAATTTTTTTTTAAAGATACCTATGTAAATGTACCTGTAACAATTAAGCGCATTATATCTCAACCCTTTTTTATAAGTATATAACAACTCCTGACAACTCTACCGACACGCAAAAAAATACACCGCGGTGCACCGGTACGACCAACTTTTGTATTCATAACACTCAGACGGACGGACGGACATCGTTTAATCGACTCAGAAAGTGTTTTTGAGTCGATCCGTATAATAAAAGATGGATAAAGGTCCAATATTTTTGGCAGTTACAAACATCACCTCAAACTTAATATATCCTAACCACATAGTGGACAATTTTTGTATTCATAAATTTTGCAGAAAATATCTAACCTTGGGTCAGAAAAATTGTTCTAGTGCACACGGGCGGAAACTGGCGGGTGTATAATGGGGTATAGGAGTATAGGGGAGGGTTCGGACTATAGAAGAGTGCAAGATTTTTTCTGACTGCTTTTGACTGGCAGGAGTTATGCTCTATTAAGTAGGAGATTTTCGGAAAATTTGAACCTTTTTTAAATTTCGGAATGACTCAGTGATTTTACATTTTTAACCTTAATAGTATGGAAGCCACAAAATTATACAAAATTTATTTCACTTCAAAATCTTTTAAATCAAAAAAGTTACAGTCATTCAAAAATAAAAATTTACAAAGAAATTTTTAATTTTAGCAAAATACTGAGAAAGCCCATTTTCGAAGACCCTGTTAGCTGTGATATAGTTGAGATAGAGTCGCCATTTTTTGGCTCCCGAGGTTTACTAGTATTTACTTTCAAATGAATAACATAACTTTAAAATCGGTAACAAAAAAAAAAAAAAATGATTTTTGGCCGCCTTCTCAAAATATGGTCCACTGTGCGTCGTGCCATACTGAATCGAAAGCTGCCTTGGCGTCCAGTAATACCATTCCAGTTGATTTTTGAAGATCAAAATTTTTGGTTACCAAGTTTTAAATTCGAACTAAAGATTGTGATGTGTTATGTTCCCTTCGGAATCCATATTGATGTTGAGGATAGATATTGTTTAATTCAATAAAAAGCATTAACTTTTAATTGATAATTTTCTCAAATATTTTACTTATACAGGACAATAGGCTTATTGGGTGAAAAGATGAAGGATTATCTGCAGGTTTATTTGGCTTTCGTATTGGAATAACTTTTGCTAGTTTAAAATCGCCCTATTTTAAGACATGCATTGAAAATAGTTAAGAATAGGGTCGATTTTTTTGGAAGATACTTTAGAATTTTGTTACTGATTCCATCGAGATTCGTTGTAAATTCGTTTGCTGATCACCTATATTAAAAGAATTTGAGTGACTGTATGCAAATGTTTGAGCCATCAAATTACATTTATCAATGTTACTGGTGTATCTAGTGTTATTATAAGTTAAAATGGGAATGGTGTTTCTTTTTTTTCCTAATTATCTTTGTTGGATTCCAGAATTGAGTTGAACCCTTATCCTATTTAGTCAATAAGTTATTCCAGTATATATTTCGTAAATTTTCTAATTCTTCACTTATTATTCTACTAAGGATCTTCATTTCATTTAAATCAGTTAAATTGCGGAGTCTTTGCCAGTTTCTGCGAAAAGTATTCCTTTGTTGAATTAATGTTTTCAAATAAGTAGGTAGGGGTTTTGTATGCGAAGATTGGGTTTTTCTTGGAACGCTTATGTCAATTGCCATATTAATGAGATTCTTAAATTGCATAACTGCCAAATCTATCTGTTCATCGGAAGCAATGTTCCCCAAATTGGGAATGTTGGTATTCGTATTAAGATAATTACCAAAAACTCGCCAGTTCGCTTTTTTATAGTCAAGTTTAAGAAAACTAGTCCTCGATATTTGATCCGAGAGTTTTACCTGAACCGGTAGGTGATCAGAATTGAGATCATTAATAACAGTTGCGGGAGAAATAATTTCCGGTATATTTATTAGAAAAAAAATCAAGAGTAGAACCTTGTCTATTGAAACTGCTGGGCACATATGAATTATCAAATGGATAAACCATGTCAATACTATATGATACAAGCTTCTCATTTAGGGTGTTTCCCCAACAGTTTGCCCTTAAACATCCCCAATTTTGATGTCTACTATTGAAATCACCACCGAGAATTAATCTATTGCTAACACTACAGAGCCTACGTATATCCGAAGCAAAAAGTTGCTTCCTGTTACCATTGGTACCTGCTGAACCGCACGGAAAATAACATGAAAAAATATCTACGCTACCAAAATCGGTAAAAATTTTGACTCCAATATTTTCAATAAAATGAGTATTAACAATAGGTAATAAAACGTTCTTCTTAACAATTACAGCAACGCCGCCTCCTCTAGAAGAAACTCTATCGTTTCTGTAAACAACGAAGTTTTTGTGCTTTATAGAAATATTTGAGTTCAGCCATGTTTCCGATACTAAACATATGTCCACTTTGTGGTTATTTAAGAAATGAAATAGTTCCAAACTTTTGTTGCCTCTAGCATTCCATGTAATAATATTGAGTTCATTTGCCATTATGTGAGTTGCATGCGAGGTGTGTGATAACCTCGAATTGATCGGCCTTATTCCGACAGTTGCGAAGGTTGGTAATTAAGCTTTTTATTTCTTGTAATGTGAACAAGTCATTGTTATTATTGTTGATTGCATTATTGTTGTCGTTGTCATTCTGGCGAAGAGTATTGGGAAAATTTGTTTTATAGTTGACAGGGTCCAAAGTATTATGAGTACGAGAAATATAACGTCTTGGTGCTGGTTTTGAACGTTTTCTGATTTCTATATACGAA
The DNA here is from genome assembly GCA_963682025.1 of Cordilura impudica. NCBI lineage: Eukaryota > Metazoa > Arthropoda > Insecta > Diptera > Scathophagidae > Cordilura > Cordilura impudica. Next base: position 116,332,233 of record OY821519.1, read on the forward strand.
GCCTTACTGGGACAGACTGCAATTGGCACGTTTTAAAATCCATTCTTTACAATCTGCAGTTTTGTGTAAACCGGCACATATTGCACAGATTGTTTTGACCTTGTACCTATTAGAACCATGGCCAAACATCTGGCAGTTGTAACATTGCGTTATTTTGGTTTTTCTGGCTTGTTGAAACTCCCAGTTGATTCTGACATAATCTAATACGGAGTAATTTTGCCTTAAATCTTTCATTGTTATAGATTGTCGCTCAAAATATACAACGTAAATAAAATACTCATTGTTATAGTTGTTCTTTTTAACTACTAGCTTTACGTCTAAAGGTGCTATTACACGAAATGTTTTTTACATATGTACTGTCACTTTTTTTATCCATATGAAATTCCTCATGCCTGTCAAAATTGTCTTTTACATACGATTCATAATTTTTGCTATCACACGTACATATGTATTTCCGTATGACATAACCTCTAAATGTAAACAACAGCTGATTTAATTTGTGAATTTAAAAAAATTTATTGTTAAAAAAAGGTTATATATTTTTTAATTGTTAAATAATACTAAACAATTTATTTTTCTTTCAATATTAATCTTTAAAATTTACTCTGTTTTTCTTTCGCCACAAGCAGTGTTGTATTTTCATATGTTTGTCATGCAAAAATAGAACCTGTTCTAATTGAAAAATGTACATGTGACTTTCCTCATGTATTGTACATAAACAATGTTTCATATGTATCACACGATGTGTACAACTTTTGTTGTGGGAAAATTTGACAGTACATATGTAAAAAACACATCATGTAATAACACCTTAAACACTTTAGGCCCTTGTTTAAGAGTTTTTTCTTTATTACTGTAGGGTCATGCTTATCAAGACCAAAAATTATAGCTTTGTAGGATTTTTCACCTTTGGTGGCATATGTGAAGAACTCATATGAGTCAGTAAGTGCAGAGCATAATTTGTCAAAATCTTCTTTAGAACGGCGAAATAGTTTCAAACCAATAGAAATTTTTCTGATAGAGTAATCAGTTATTTTATTTCTTTTACATATTTCATGAAGTTCTTAAATTTTACACTTTAACACAGTGATTGGAGATATAATAACTTTTGTTAGTTTTTGTACACAAATTTCAGCAAATTTCAACAAAATCAGATTTAAGGAAAAAACAAGTAAGAAAATTATAGTCGGTCTAGACCGACTATACGATACCCTATACCATGCGTTTAGAGACCCTATCTCACAGGCCCAACTAACTGGATATAGAAAATAAGCATAAAGCAAATCTGAGTAGGATTTTTATTAATTTTTTCAGCTGCAGATATGAAAAAGTTCATATCGGATGCTATATCTATATGGGGACTAGGCCCAAAAATTGATCGATCCTGACCATGTTTGGTAAAGTCTCTTGTATTTTGCAAAAATATATACAAACAAAATTTGAGAAGAATCAGTGCAATATTTTTCTTTTTTGATAGATTTAAGTGAATATCGGGAAGCAGCTCTATATGGGGCCTATGACTAAGAGTTGTCCAATAGGGATCATTTTTGGACTACTCATTAATGGATGTAATATATACATACAAACCCAATTTGACTAAGATTTGTGTGATAATTTGGATCTTATAGAAATGTTGATTTCATAGGGGTCATTTGTATGGGGGCTAGGTCTGAGAGTGGACCGATTCTCACCAATTTCATCCCATGGCCGATAAAAGATCAAATACCAAATTTCATCAAAATATATTCATATTTGCGACCTGCAGTTTGATTACAAGCTTTACATGGACACACAGACGGACGGAAGGACGGACGGACGGACGGGACATCGTTAAATCGAATCAGATATTGATTCTGATTCGATCGGTAAAGATCGGTGTAGGTCAAATATTTTTGTCATTATACCCAAACCACATAGTGGTATAGGGTATAATAAATGGGCCTGCCACTCCCACTTTTTGTGAAAAGCCCATGTTTTGCATTTTTATATCAACAAATCGTTGAAACTTGGTTTGCCACATCCACTTTTCGTTTAAAAATCATATTTTCATTATTTTACTACTTGGTTTGTAGATATTAAAATTTAATTCTCTTTCTGTGAAAAAATTTGGGTGTTGTTTTTTAATAGCCATGCCATTTTTAAACTATTTTTTTTTAACTCAATCTCTCTGTCTGTCGTGGGGCAACCCCATGCCCCCTTATCCAATTGATCTGAAACTTGCCCCATGGTCTTGTTGTGACTACAGATTAATTTCACGCACAGTCACGGAGTGATCTAAATGTCGTTTCCCCTCATCCGATCGATCTGAAACTTGGTCCATACACTTGCCGTGAAAAAAAGATTAACTTTGACTTAGTCACGCACAGTCGCGCATGGTCATGCACAGTCACGGAGTGATCTAAATGTCGTTTCTCCTCATTCGATCGATCTGAAACTTGGTCCATACACTTGCCGTGAAAAAAGATTAACTTTGACTTAGTAACGCATTGTCACGCACAGTCACGGAGTGATCTAAATATCATTTACCCTCATCAGATCGATCTGAAACTTGGTCGATATACTTGCTGTAAAGAAAGATCAACTTCGACATCGTCACGCACAGTCACGGAGTGATATCATTTACCCTCATTTACCGCTTCCCCTCATCTGATGGATCTGAAACTTTGTCCATAGACTTGTGGCCAAAGATTAATTTTAAGATAGTCACACACAGCCACGCACAGTCACAAAGATATTCAAAACTCATATGCATAAGGAAAGAAAGAGTTTTAATAAAAACTTTGTTTTTATGGGTTAGATTATTTAAAAACAAAGTTATAATATTTGAATTTATAAAATTTTTATATTTGATATACATAATTTTTTCATATTTAACGCAATTAATCAAGTGCCACGACTCTTAATTTTTTTTTTTTATTATTTCTAAACAAATCAATTTTTAAACTTTAATTTAAAGAAAGCAAACTTGTTTCTATATTAAGCAAGTTCTAAAAACTCAACACCTTTTACAATTGTATTTCAGAAAGCATCAACTGATTTTAAGAAATTATCAATTGCATTTCAGAAAGCATCAATTGTTTTTATGAAATTGTCAATTATAATTCAGAAAGCATTAAATGTATTTCAGAAATTATCAAATGTATGTGTTTCAGAAAATATCAATTGAATTTCAGAAAATATAAATTGAATTTCAGAAAAATAGTCAGAACGCCATAAAAACATATTCTTTAAGTATCACATTGCATTTATAAAATTTCTTGTAAACTTTGAATGTGTTTTTTCGAAATCTTGTCTTCAAAATTTGGTGCCACGATGCAGCCAAGCTTTATTCCCGATTCCTGTCCTTGTTTTTATATTGTAGCTGATTAATAAATGTGAAGACCTCTTCTTCTTACCGTTAAGAGTCCGCCCTTGTTAGTGCATAAAAAGTAGGTTCAAATATAGTTAAACATTTTCTATGACTGCAAATCACTAACAACTTTTCGATTCCGAATATCCATTGCTGTTTTTAGAAATTCAATTGTTATTATCTAAAAAACGTTTGATTATTTCTGAAATTCATTTGATATTTTCTAAACTGCATTTGATAATTTCTGAAATACATATGAAACTTTCTGAAATACATTTGATAATTTCTTAAAATCAATGGAGGTTTTCTGAAAATCAATCAATCATTTCTGAAAATCATTTGATGTGGTCTGAAATATAATTGGAAAAGTGGAGTAGAATTAAAATCAAATAATTTGTTGATTTAAATTTTTTTTTTTTTTTAACATTGTTCTATATTTGTAAAATAGACGTCACTAAAGATGCTACTGAATAATTCAATGGAAAAAAAGGCTGCTTAACTTATAGTACACCAAACCCCCCGATTTGAGTTCATTTTCCCATTAAAACAAAATACCTTTGAAAAAAAATTAATTATCAGTAATTCTGCAGCGCCATATAATGGATATTTAATTTCATTAATTATTATACAAAAAGTACCTTTTTTAAAAAAATATATTTTATTAAATTAAAAAGTAAATTTACTTAAAAAAGTAAATTTTCTTCAAAGAAATTAAGAAATTAACTTTTAAGTTTATTATTTTTTATAAAAATAAAAAATCTTATTTTCGATCTTTATCATTTTAATGATTGAGTTTGAAATTATTTAGGCTCAAGATCAAATGTTTTTACTTTAAATAAAGCAAAAACATTGGCACATTTGTTTCAAAAAATTGATCTATACTCTGCATGACAGGTTATACAGCTGTTTCGGGAAGAGTCACCAACCCTCATCAGTAACCAAAAGCAGTAGATAGTTTGTTTGGTAAAAAGTTAAATTCATATATATTTGCTGAAAACAACCAAATGAGCATTCAAGCAAAAGTTATACTATTTAAGCCTCTTCCAATATAACAAACTAAAAATATAGAACAACTTAACCGTTAACGCTAAATGTAAGTTTAGCAAAAACAAATTGTTTTTCTTGTTTTTTCAAGACAAAAACAAACATGTATATTGTAGTATGCAATGAGTACTCGTATACAAAACATATTTGTTTCAAAGTTGTTCTATATTTTTAGTTTGTTATATTGGAAGAGGCTTAAAATAGTATAACTTTTGCTTGAATTCTCATTTGGTTGTTTTCAGCAAATATATATGAATTTAACTTTTTACCAAACAAACTATCTACTGCTTTTGGTTACTGATGAGGGTTGGTGACTCTTCCCGAAACAGCTGTATAACCTGTCATGCAGAGTATAGATCAATCTTTTGAAACAAATGTGCCAATGTTTTTGCTTTATTTAAAGTAAAAACATTTGATCTTGAGCCTAAATAATTTCAAACTCAATCAATTAACTTTTATTAAAAATGGTACCTTTTCATAAAAAATATTTTTCTTTAAAATTACATTTTCTTAAAGAAGTACCTTTTCTTAAATGAGTACCTATTGTTAAAAAATATATATTCTTTAAAGATACCTTGTCTTAAAAAAAAATTATTTAAAAACTACCTTTTCTTAAAAAAATACCTTTTCTTAAAAGTTATATTTTCTTAAAAAAAGTACCTATTCTTAAAAATTATATTTTCTTAAAAAGTACCTTTTCTTAAGAATTATGTTTTCTTAAAATAGTACCTTTTCTTAAAAAATTATCTTTACTTAAAAAAGTATATTTTTGTAAAAAAAAATTTCTCAAAAAGTACATTTTCTCAAATAAATACCTTTTCTTAAAAAGTACCTTTAAAAAAAAGCCTTTTATTAGAAAAGTTAATTTTATTATTTATTATTCTACCTATTCTTAAAAAACACCTTTTATTAGAGACTTCCTTTACTTAAATGCCACTAAAATAATCATTGAAGGGAACATTACCAAACAAAAGTATAATATTATACAATTTAAGACTTACAAAAAATATAATTATTCAGATAAAATATCACATCAAAAGTTTTTTCGTTATCGCCATACTAATAATTTTTCTCAATCATTAAATTGCATCTAAAATTATTGATAAAAACGTCAGAAGTAAAGTAAGTAAATAAAAATAAAACAGATGTGGAACTTAAGTAAAATACATGGTGTTCACGAATATTTAAATAAATTTGTTATGAGGCACAGTTTTGTTAACCCTTAATTTTTTTCAAAAGGTCCAATAATTGAGTGTAGACTGGATTCAAATTGTCAATGTCAGATCGTAAATTCACACTGGATCTTCGTCTCTGATGAATGTTAATCGACTCCAATATAATCCGTTTATGGTATTGTTTTTGCGTTGCCATCATAGTCGTTGAGTCATAATCAAAACTATGACCAAGGGAAATGGAATGGTGGACAGCTCCATTTTGAATTTTTTTTTTTTTTTTTGAACATTGAACATTTGAACATTCGCAATTTGTTAATACGGTATGATCAAAAATTGGATATTGGTTACCGACCGTATTCAAATGTTAGTAGAATCCTACCAAATTTGTATCCAGGGCTACCACATTTGATGAAATATGGAGTTGTATATATGTTCAAATGTATAGATTGTACTGGTGAATATTCATCTGACAAAAAATTTCAAACTGGAGCTGTCCACCATTCCATTTCCCTTGGTCATAGTTTTGATTATGACTCAACGACTGTACTGGCAACGCAAAAACAATACCATAAACGGATTATATTGGAGTCGATTAACATTCATCAGAGACGAAGATCCAGTGTGAATCTACGATCTGACATTGACAATTTAAATCCAGTCTACACTCAATTATTGGACCTTTTGAAAAAAATTAAGGGTTAACAAAACTGTGCCTCATAACAAATTTATTTAAATATTCGTGAACACCATGTATTTTACTTAAGTTCCACATCTGTTTTATTTTTATTTACTTACTTTACTTCTGACGTTTTTATCAATAATTTTAGATGCAATTTAATGATTGAGAAAAATTATTAGTAAGGCGATAAAGAAAAAACTTTTGATGTGATATTTTATCTGAATAATTATATTTTTTGTAAGTCTTAAATTGTATAATATTATACTTCTGTTTGGTAATGTTCCCTTTAATGATTATTTTATTGCTTTGGTGCTGATGAGGGGATCAAATAAATCCCGAAATATTCAATAAAAATCTGGTTATGTAAAGAATTTGATCCATTGACAGAACTCGTGTTTTATTGAAAATAAATTAACTTTAGTTTCACAATTAAATAATTACCTTTTCTGAAAAATTATCTCTTCTTAAAAATGTACATTTTCTTAAAAAAGACCTTTTATTAAAAGAAATACCTTCTCTTCAAAAAGTAACTTTTCTTAAAAAATAATCCTCTTGAAAAACCCACCTTTTGTGAGAAAAGAATATTTTCTTAAAAAAAACTACCTTTTCTTAAAGAACTACCTTTTCTTAAAAAGTTCATTTTATTAAATAATTACCTTTTCTTAAAAAGTAAATTTTCTTAAAAAAGTGAATTTACTTAAAAAAGTTCATTTTCTTAAAAATTAATTTTCTTAAAAAAGTATAGTTTCGTAAAAAATAAATTTTCGTAAAAAAATTAATTTTCTTTAATATAATTTTATTAAATAATTAATTATCTTATCTAAAAAAGTACTTATTCATAAAAAAATATCTTTTCTTAAAAAATTACCTTTTCTTAAAAAAGTTCATTTTATTAAATAATTACCTTTTCTTAAAAATTTACATTTTCTTAAAAAATATTATTTCTTAAGAAAATACCTTTTCTTTAAAAAGTGACTTTTCTTAAAAAAATATTTTTTTAAAGTTACCTTCTTGAAAAAAGTACCTTATATGAAAAAGTATAATTTAATAAAAAACTACCTTTTCTTAAAAAAATTACTTTTTCTTAAAAAGTTCATTTTATTAAATAATTACCTTTTATTAAAAAGTACATTTTCTTAAAAAAGTAGCTTTTCTTAACAGAGTGCCTATTCTTAAAAAAGTACATTTTATTAACATATGTATACCTTCTCTTCAAAAAGTATCTTTTATGATAAAAGTACATTTTCTTAAAAAAGTTTCTTTTCTTCAAATATACCTTTTCTTAAAAAAGTATCTTTTATGATAAAAGTACATTTTATTAAATAATTACCTTTTTTAAGAAAACGTATCTTTTCATAAAATAGTACCCTTTCCTAAAAACTAAATTTTCTTAAAAAGTTCTTTGCTTTTTAAACTCTTTTTTTTAACTCATACTCTCTGTCTGTCTGTCGTGGGGCAATCCCATTCCCCTTATCCAATAGATCTGAAACTTGGCCCATAGTATTGTTGTGACTACAGATTAATTTTGGGGTAGTCACGCACAGTCACGCACAGTTACGGAGTGAGATAAATGTCATTTCCCCTCATCCGATCGATCTGAAACTTGGTCCATACACTTGCTGTAAAAAAACATTAACTCTGACTTGGTCACGCACAGTCATGCATGGTGAGATTCAAAACTCATATGTATGAGGAAAGAAAGAGTTTTAATAAAAACTTTGTTTTTATGGGTTAGATTATTATTATTATATTCAGCCCTGTTCTTGAAACGTTATTTGAATAAGAGTGAATTTAAAATCACATGAAATTGAAATTTTGGGTTTCTTGAAACCACTTTTTTATTTATTTAATGGAAACATATGTTTGAGTTAAGAACCATATGTTTGAGTTAAGAACATATGTTATCTAGAAACCGAGGTGCATAACGGTTCTTTATTCAGTTTCGCAAAAAACTTTTAAGTATTTTGTGTATGTTTTTTTCTTAAATTTATAGAAAAAGTATAAAGAAAAATATTTTCTTTTAAAATAACAACTTATTTGTTCATTTAATTATTTTTCTTCTTCAATTTCATTCAATTAAAAATGACTTTTCTATTTTTAAAAAGTTAGGCATCACCAAAAAAATTTCGATATTCAAATAAATTGGATTTGACTGGCATCACTACTGTTTGATGAAAGAATTTTTTTTAATTCCTTTATTTGCAATAATTAGTGCATAAAGAATCTATGTTATAATTGAAAAAATTATAATGGAAAATAGATTGTGTAAATAAAAAGTTTTTATTATAGTTATAGAACAGCATCATCGCAAAAAGTGTGTTTTATTAACATCGACCACTTATTACGGTTTTTTTTTTTTTAATCAGCGCAAAATGTAGACGTTTTTAAAATCGTTTTTTTTTTTTTCATAAAATTAATTTTTTAAAATAATGACAAGGTTCAATAAAAAACATGTTAGAGTTTGAATATCAATTAGTTTTTTTTATCTCTTAAGACCTGCTTAGAAGAAAAAAAGGGCATTTGTTTTGATTTCACAAAGCCTTTTCTATGTGAATTTAAACGAGAAAAAAATATTCTTATTGAAATTAGAGAACAGCAAAAAACTCGTAGATTTAAGAATTTTTTCATTTACGAGTTTTTTTTTTTTTGTGATAGTGGTTTCAAGAACAGGGGTGATTATCTAAAACTACATACTTCTTTACGAAAATTGTTGAGTTAATGACGCAAGTCATGGTTTTGGTGTATTTATGATCTTTAGTATTAAATAGTATATTATCTTAATTTTCTGGACGTCCTGGAGATATTATTTTTATCTTTTAAAAAAAATTTAAGAAATACGCACTCGATATTCACATTTTTTTTTTATTATTTATTTAAACTATCTTCGTTGACAGTTAAAAATATATAAATAACAGTTAAAAATATATAATAATAACTTAATAGTATTGCTGCAATTATAAACTAATTATAATATAAGGAAAGGGGTGATTAGAAATGTACCGTTTTAAGGGAAAAAGATAGAAAAAACCAATTGAAAATATTACATTTAAGAATTGCTAACAGAACCAATTTGCAAAAATATGCAATGTTTTGAAAATATAAAATTGTTAAAGGAAGTCAAAGCCTACACTGTTTTGTAGTTTGAAAATTAATTTTAATACTAATAAATTAATAAAAGAAAATATTCAACTTTGATTTATTATAAAATCCAAATATTGGCATATTTAATATATTTACGCTCATCACTGACACACCGATTTACTGGCTCACTAACTGAGTCTGCAACGTTGCATACGCGTCTTTAATTGTTGGCTCAATATAAATGTTTTATGAACTTGATAACACCAAACAATGAACTCGAACCAAAAGTTTGAAATATCAAATCGACTTGTACTGTACGATAACTTTGAAACAACAATGTTATTTAAAATTAAATTTAAGTTAAGTAAACATTATCAATACACAAATGATATAACTTTCTGCCGAATTCCGATTTTTCATAACATGCTATTACGCATGTAATAATCATACTTGTAATGAAGTGAAATTTTTTTTGTATTTATTTACAAACTTTTTTTTATAATCTTTAATACGCTTTAAACATACTTTTATGAATAAGTTTTGTTTCAAAATTGAAACTAGTTTTTCTTAAATCAAGGTCAAAATATTTTATTCAAATGTGTCTGGGCATTTTGTGTTTAAACTGCAACTGATGTCTCATTCATAAAATTTTTTATTTTTTTATAGTTTTCTTTTATGATATTCGTACACACAAAAAAAAACTAGAGGTAACATTGCCTTAATCATTGTTCAAAAACACTCAGCCCAATTACGAATATTCTCAAGGAATTTCTTTCTCACGGAAAATACTTTTCACGAGAAAAAAATCCTCCAATTATAAATTCCGCGTGAACAAAAAAATTAATAAGTGGCATCATCGAATTTCGACGCCAGTTGTTTTGCTTATTGACAATTAATTTTCTATTTTTTTTTGTGTGTGCAAACGAAAATAAATTTATTTTAAAGAAAAATTAAATAAAAAATGAATAGCATAGCTATGATGCGTGCACTCGTGGAGGAAATTGGTGTTGTAGAACAACAACAACGAAATGGCTAAAGGATTGCTAGAAGTCAATTGCGGGCTGATCTATGGAAAACACAATCAATGCCTGAATTGGCTCTCATTAAAGTTAACAAAAGTTGAAGTTTGGCTTTATTTGTGGTCTTCAGCCTACAAGATTAATAAAATATTATTTTTTTATTTAAATTTTGTTTTATCAAAATACTTCTTACATTTTTATATATAACTCCCGTCTATTTTGCAAGGGAAATTTTTTGAGGAAAAAAAAACCAAATTCAAGTGCATTGAGAATAACTACTTTTTTCCCATCGAATTTTTTTCCGAAGGAATTTTTATTCATAATAGGGGAAAAGGGAGAAGTGAGAAATTTCATGCGGAATTTTTGTTTAGAATTGGGCTGACTATGTTCGAAAAATCACCTATTTAATAGGTAATGTGGTAATACACTGTTGTTAAAATATTGCAAAAAGTCAGTTTTGAGTTGCCCTAGCTTTTATGTAGAGAATAAAAGGGGCCCTTTTATTATTTTTTAAAAAATATTTTTCCTATTTCTTCATAAGAGTGGGCGGAAGGGCTAATGGAGTTAGCTCTAGGGGAATAGCAACGCTAAGTGCTATTCCTAAATATGGCATTGATTATATCCCATATCAACTGAACTCGACTATGTCTCCAATTCCACATGGCTATTTACAATTTAGGTCAACGATTACTTTATCTTCTACAATTTTTGACTCATTTTTTCAAGAGTTTTTGTTCTTGGGTTACAAGCGGATGTGAAATATGCTGATTTGAGTAAAGCGAACTATATTCAACGCGAACTACTCGTGTATTCATTGGTCGAATGGTGTAATATTAACTTGATGGAACTGAATCTTAAGAAATATAGAAACATATTATTTTTTTAACAATTGTATTAATGGAACTGGATCTTGGTGTTCTTTTTTATATATACATACATTTATTTATTCAATAATATTTTATAAAGCTTTAAATGTTATGTCCCCACGCCTTTGAAGATTCTAATAAAGTGTGTTTTTTGGAGTTACAGAACTTTAAATTAAAATAAAGCAAAGAAAAATATTTTTAATATCAATAAAACTGGTTTTATTATATAGATAATTTTATGCCATTAATGTTTAAATATGATTTAGACACTGTTGCCGCCAAGGCTGGCGTGTACATGGCGCGCAGTCTGGAACTCAATTTTCACACACTTATCGCAGCATTTGTGGCTGTATTTCGCCAATAACTCGTCGAATGTTGATTTTCAGGTGTTCAATTGTCTCTGGTGTAGCGGCGTAGACGAGTGGCTTTACATAAGCCCAAAGCAAATAATCTAATGGGTGTTAATTCACACGATCTTGGCGGCCAATTAACAGGACCATTAATTATTCATTCATAAAAAGTTTCTTTGAGTAAATTAAAGAAGATTAATGCCAGCTAATTGAGGTACGAAAAACCTTGTACTCATTTCTCTATATCGTTCACCGTTGACAGCTTTTGAAGACAATAACTCCGCCGGCCCACAGTGGGTGAAAATCGTTTTTCATTGGCCAAAATTCTGTAACTTTTGAACCGATGAAAATATTTTAGTAATTTTTTTAATGCATAGATATTTAGTTGAACTTGAGTCAGTTTTAATTTTATTAAAATTGATTGAGTACTTTTGAAGGAATTCTAGGTCAAAGTTGAACTTTTATTTTTTTTATCTTTTATTGTGAAATATCGGTTTGTTTTTTTATTATTTATTAAAAAAATTTATATTTCGCTTTTAGTAATAATTATAAGAATTTTTTGTTATAATGGGATTTTTTGATGTGTAAACATCTATATGCGCATGGGGGTAAATTTCTATTTCACAATTCAATCACAAAAACAGCGTAACATGTGAGCCGTAAGACAAAATCGGTGTGACTTATGATTGTATTGGTGGAAAAAATAAGATATGTAATAACCTGTTTGAAAATGAAAAATGAAAATGGCCGAATTAACACTCATATTTGTTAATTTTTCGCTTTTCAGTTTTCGTTTTTAATTTTTTGTTTTTCATTTTTTATTTTTAATTTTTTCATTTTTCGTTTTTCATTTTTTATTTTTCCTTTATTACTTTTAATTTTTTAATATTTTTTTTCATTTTTTGTTTCGCATTTTTAATTTTTTATTTTTAATTTTTAATTTTTAAATTTTAATTTTTAATTTTGAATTTTTATTTTTTATATTTAGTTTTTAATTTTTTATTTTTAATTTTTAATTTTAATTTTAATTTTAATTTTAATTTTAATTTTAATTTTAATTTTAATTTTAATTTTAATTTTAATTTTAATTTTAATTTTAATTTTAATTTTAATTTTAATTTTAATTTTAATTTTAATTTTAATTTTAATTTTAATTTTAATTTTAATTTTAATTTTAATTTTAATTTTAATTTTAATTTTAATTTTAATTTTAATTTTAATTTTAATTTTAATTTTAATTTTAATTTTAATTTTAATTTTAATTTTAATTTTAATTTTAATTTTAATTTTAATTTTAATTTTAATTTTAATTTTAATTTTAATTTTAATTTTAATTTTAATTTTAATTTTAATTTTAATTTTAATTTTAATTTTAATTTTAATTTTAATTTTAATTTTAATTTTAATTTTAATTTTAATTTTAATTTTAATTTTAATTTTAATTTTAATTTTAATTTTAATTTTAATTTTAATTTTAATTTTAATTTTAATTTTAATTTTAATTTTAATTTTAATTTTAATTTTAATTTTAATTTTAATTTTAATTTTAATTTTAATTTTAATTTTAATTTTAATTTTAATTTTAATTTTAATTTTAATTTTAATTTTAATTTTAATTTTAATTTTAATTTTAATTTTAATTTTAATTTTAATTTTAATTTTAATTTTAATTTTAATTTTAATTTTAATTTTAATTTTAATTTTAATTTTAATTTTAATTTTAATTTTAATTTTAATTTTAATTTTAATTTTAATTTTAATTTTAATTTTAATTTTAATTTTAATTTTAATTTTAATTTTAATTTTAATTTTAATTTTAATTTTAATTTTAATTTTAATTTTAATTTTAATTTTAATTTTAATTTTAATTTTAATTTTAATTTTAATTTTAATTTTAATTTTAATTTTAATTTTAATTTTAATTTTAATTTTAATTTTAATTTTAATTTTAATTTTAATTTTAATTTTAATTTTAATTTTAATTTTAATTTTAATTTTAATTTTAATTTTAATTTTAATTTTAATTTTAATTTTAATTTTAATTTTAATTTTAATTTTAATTTTAATTTTAATTTTAATTTTAATTTTAATTTTAATTTTAATTTTAATTTTAATTTTAATTTTAATTTTAATTTTAATTTTAATTTTAATTTTAATTTTAATTTTAATTTTAATTTTAATTTTAATTTTAATTTTAATTTTAATTTTAATTTTAATTTTAATTTTAATTTTAATTTTAATTTTAATTTTAATTTTAATTTTAATTTTAATTTTAATTTTAATTTTAATTTTAATTTTAATTTTAATTTTAATTTTAATTTTAATTTTAATTTTAATTTTAATTTTAATTTTAATTTTAATTTTAATTTTAATTTTAATTTTAATTTTAATTTTAATTTTAATTTTAATTTTAATTTTAATTTTAATTTTAATTTTAATTTTAATTTTAATTTTAATTTTAATTTTAATTTTAATTTTAATTTTAATTTTAATTTTAATTTTAATTTTAATTTTAATTTTAATTTTAATTTTAATTTTAATTTTAATTTTAATTTTAATTTTAATTTTAATTTTAATTTTAATTTTAATTTTAATTTTAATTTTAATTTTAATTTTAATTTTAATTTTAATTTTAATTTTAATTTTAATTTTAATTTTAATTTTAATTTTAATTTTAATTTTAATTTTAATTTTAATTTTAATTTTAATTTTAATTTTAATTTTAATTTTAATTTTAATTTTAATTTTAATTTTAATTTTAATTTTAATTTTAATTTTAATTTTAATTTTAATTTTAATTTTAATTTTAATTTTAATTTTAATTTTAATTTTAATTTTAATTTTAATTTTAATTTTAATTTTAATTTTAATTTTAATTTTAATTTTAATTTTAATTTTAATTTTAATTTTAATTTTAATTTTAATTTTAATTTTAATTTTAATTTTAATTTTAATTTTAATTTTAATTTTAATTTTAATTTTAATTTTAATTTTAATTTTAATTTTAATTTTAATTTTAATTTTAATTTTAATTTTAATTTTAATTTTAATTTTAATTTTAATTTTAATTTTAATTTTAATTTTAATTTTAATTTTAATTTTAATTTTAATTTTAATTTTAATTTTAATTTTAATTTTAATTTTAATTTTAATTTTAATTTTAATTTTAATTTTAATTTTAATTTTAATTTTAATTTTAATTTTAATTTTAATTTTAATTTTAATTTTAATTTTAATTTTAATTTTAATTTTAATTTTAATTTTAATTTTAATTTTAATTTTAATTTTAATTTTAATTTTAATTTTAATTTTAATTTTAATTTTAATTTTAATTTTAATTTTAATTTTAATTTTAATTTTAATTTTAATTTTAATTTTAATTTTAATTTTAATTTTAATTTTAATTTTAATTTTAATTTTAATTTTAATTTTAATTTTAATTTTAATTTTAATTTTAATTTTAATTTTAATTTTAATTTTAATTTTAATTTTAATTTTAATTTTAATTTTAATTTTAATTTTAATTTTAATTTTAATTTTAATTTTAATTTTAATTTTAATTTTAATTTTAATTTTAATTTTAATTTTAATTTTAATTTTAATTTTAATTTTAATTTTAATTTTAATTTTAATTTTAATTTTAATTTTAATTTTAATTTTAATTTTAATTTTAATTTTAATTTTAATTTTAATTTTAATTTTAATTTTAATTTTAATTTTAATTTTAATTTTAATTTTAATTTTAATTTTAATTTTAATTTTAATTTTAATTTTAATTTTAATTTTAATTTTAATTTTAATTTTAATTTTAATTTTAATTTTAATTTTAATTTTAATTTTAATTTTAATTTTAATTTTAATTTTAATTTTAATTTTAATTTTAATTTTAATTTTAATTTTAATTTTGATTTTAATTTTAATTTTAATTTTAATTTTAATTGTAATTTTAATTTTAATTTTATTAATTTTAATTTTTATTTTTATTTTAATTTTAATTTTAATTTTAATTTTAATTTTAATTTTAATTTTAATTTTAATTTTAATTTTAATTTTAATTTTAATTTTAATTTTAATTTTAATTTTAATTTTAATTTTAATTTTAATTTTAATTTTAATTTTAATTTTAATTTTAATTTTAATTTTAATTTTAATTTTAATTTTAATTTTAATTTTAATTTTAATTTTAATTTTAATTTTAATTTTAATTTTAATTTTAATTTTAATTTTAATTTTAATTTTAATTTTAATTTTAATTTTAATTTTAATTTTAATTTTAATTTTAATTTTAATTTTAATTTTAATTTTAATTTTAATTTTAATTTTAATTTTAATTTTAATTTTAATTTTAATTTTAATTTTAATTTTAATTTTAATTTTAATTTTAATTTTAATTTTAATTTTAATTTTAATTTTAATTTTAATTTTAATTTTAATTTTAATTTTAATTTTAATTTTAATTTTAATTTTAATTTTAATTTTAATTTTAATTTTAATTTTAATTTTAATTTTAATTTTAATTTTAATTTTAATTTTAATTTTAATTTTAATTTTAATTTTAATTTTAATTTTAATTTTAATTTTAAATTTAATTTTAATTTTAATTTTAATTTTTAATTTTTAATCTCGAAATTTTCAATTTTCATTTTTCATTTTTTATTATTCATTTTTCAATTTTCAATTTTCATTTTTAATTTTAAAATTTTTAATTTTTAATTTTTTATTTTCCATTTTTCATTTTTCATTTTTCATTTTTAATTTTTCATTTTCCATTTTTCATTTTTCAATTTTCATTTTCCGTTTTTAATTTTTGCATTTTTCATTTTCCATTTTTCATTTCCCATTTTTAATTTTTAATATATAACTTTTATTTTTATTCATTTATTTTTATTAATTTTTAATTTTTAATATTTAATTTTTAATTTTAACGATAAAAAAATATATGTGGTAATACTTTCTTACGCCAATAGAGACAATAAGAAGAATCACAACATATACAACATAGAAAAACAACAAACACACTGAAAATTTTTATTTTTTCAAGAGTTTTTTCAAAGTTTCATTCATAACTCGTAACCCCTTTGACCGATTTTGACGATTTTAAATAGCAAGTCCTTTGGGATGTTAATAAACGATTTTATACAAAAACGAACGGTCTAGCTTAGATATTGACGGCATGATCGTGATTTCCACAGACAGACGGACAGACGGTCATCACTACTTCAACTTCCCTTGTTACAATGATCAAGAAAATATGTGGTTTTGGGGTCTCCGGAATTTATTTCGATGCGTTACAAACGGAATGACAAACCTATATATACCCTCTGCCACTGACTTGTCGAATTAAAAATTAACCGGTTGAAATAATAAATAATAATAAATGTTTTTATATTAGCAGAGCCCCTGCAGTTGATTGCTATAAGTGATACATAGATGACGCTTTCTTTTTGATTTTAAAAATGTGCCATAAAAAATCTTAAATTACTAGATGTTTACACATCTCCCCTGTAATAGGACTCACTATTTCTTTTTAATGTTTACACTCAAAAACAATTTTGCACTAAAAAAAAGTAAAATCAACTGGAAATTTTGCTATTACTACTGAAAAATTAAAATTTTTTTTGCTGTCAAATTTGCAAATTTGCTATTACAACAGAAAAATTTATAATTTTTTGCTGTCAAATTTGTTAATTTTAGCAAAATAAATCTGCTGAACATTAGCTCAATGATTCTGATTTTGATATGAAAATTTTTCGAATCTTCTTATTTATTAAAACTTTTCATATATATGTGGGTAAAAAAATCTTATAAATAAAAACTCGAATAGAATTTAATAGCGTTTGTAACAATGGGAGGTTCTGTTTGTTATTATTTTTTTTACTAATACTATGTTTTTCTTACTTAAATAACAATGAGAGGCCATTGTAATTATTTATTATCATTTGATTCAAGTATTGATTGCAAATATTCCATATTTTGTTCTGTGTTATTTCTGTTCCTTAGTAGTTTTTTGACTTCTTCATCTAAATCCCGATGTTTCAATTTCCATTGATTTCGAGTACTGGAGATAAACGCATCTGACGTTGCCAATAATATATTAAATAAATCTTCATTTGTGGAAGTTTTTGAAATTTTTCTTGCATTGTGCTCTATAAAATAAGGATTACAATCCTTATTCCTTTTTTCCTGCGCCTCCTCTGATAGATCTCCAGGTGGCACCAAATGATATTTAATGACATCTTCTGCTTGATAAAGGATTTTGTGAACTGTTGCAGACATATTTCTCCATGGGTACTTGGTTGTATATATTTTTGCAGTTTTCTTAGCATAATCTCCAAAATTTTTGGAGTCAATTTCTTTATTGCACGCAAGTACATCTAGGATGATTTTAAATCTGAAAATGAGGTTTAAATCTACTCCTGTTATTTCAGATGCTGATTCTGGATCTGAAAAGAATCTTCTTGTGGTACTGCCATCATTTGTATTGCCTGACCCTTGTTTTCGCTGATCTATAATCAATCCAATTCATCAATTCATCTTGAACTTCTTAACTCCTTGTTGGTTGGTTATAGAAAGGGTGTTGTATTTTGTAAGCAGATATCATTACTGGTAATAGAACAAATAATTACAATTATAAGCTATAAAATACCTAAAGCACAAATTTAACACACCATTGTATACTTATAGGGCTATTTAAATTACCGTAATTTGATTTTTTTTGAGTAATTTAATTAAAATGAAAAAAGTGTTCTGCCCACGGTTCGTCACGGGTGCAAACGTATACATAGGGTTAAAGAAGACACATTCACCTTTCTCCGGGTGGTATACGTTTCTTGTTCCCTTTTGTTCTAAAGTCGAAATTTGACAAAAAATATAGTAGTTTAATAAAATATAGTATTTAATAATATTAAACGATAGGGCTGTGACCACTTACAACAACTAAAGACTACAATCCTACCAACCTTGTAAAAAGGATCACAGGTCATTATCGATGATAATTTGCGAGTAGTAACCATTTATTTTTGATAAAAAAACGAAAAAAAAATCACATTTTTCTGAGATTAAAAAAACAGTTGAGTTTGACAGCATGCCACGCCCACAATTAGCAATAGTTTAACCTATATTTTTGGCTGAATTAATCTGGATATATTAGCTAAAAAATGCCGTTAAAATTTTAAAAATCGGTAACAAAAAATTTTTACATTTGGTCAATGAAATCAAAATTTCAGCCACAGTGCGGCCCATAAAGCGCACCAAACAGTAATGTTCTGCTTTGGACTAAAGCTTGTGGATTCTCGACAACTTTGCTTCTTTACGTACCCATTCATCATCGCTGAACAAAATTTTGTATGGAAAATCAAAATCAATATAAATTTGTGCTTCAACTCATTGGCCGAATTAGTGGCATAAATAGGCTTTAATTCTTGCACAAGTTGAATCTTAAAAGCTCGTAAACCAAGATCATTTCTTTAAATCGGCTAGTGGATGGATGGATTCCCATTTGCTGAGAACGGCGCCGAATTAATCGATGTGGGTCTTCTTCAATGCTGTGCTGTCCAACGGCGACAGCTTGTTCGGTGCGCACTGTTTGGCATCTTACGGGATGCAGATTATCATTAAGAGTAAACGTCTTGTGAAAACGATCCATAAAATAGACGTCCATAAAATAGACGAAGTGCACGATAAGTTTAACGAAGAGAATCATTATTTTGATAGCAAATGCCAACAATTTGCAAACGTTGCTCTCGTGTAAGTCTAACCATGATGAAATGGAAAACCAAACTAAGGAAAAAGCAACTATCAACTGTTAAATCGGTTACTAAATAGCAATGTTACGAACTCAATGTTGTAAACCTCTGAAAAAAAAACACCTTTTTATATTATTATAAATAAATAAATTCCATTAATTTTAAATAGTTATAAATAAGGGTTATATCAATATATATACATTAGGGTGACGTTCATATATATACATTAGGGTGACAGCGGTTTGTATGAAAAAAAATGTTTGGTCGAATTTTGAGGTGTGACGGTCGGATAATTGTGACACTGAATCTAAAATTTATTGCGCAAAATTTGAGCCAAAGCGGACAATGCTTTCTGGACGCGTATTAAGTTCAAAGTTCAAATATGCATTTATATGTAAAAATTATCCAAGAAAATCATTTTTCACAAAAATTTTGATATTAATAATTGCGTTTTAATTAAATAAATTAATAAATCATAATCTAGAGTAAATTATCTTTCTAATAAAACAACAAAATATATTATCGGTTGAAAAACAGCCAAGTTATATCAAGTTCCGCAGGCAATAAATACGCCGCAGACCACCTGATTAAGAAAATCGAGCTCACATTTTTAAACACATTGAAATAATTTACAACAACAACATTTTAACATTCTCCTGATCCCAAAATGATTTTATATAATGTATTTTGCATCTCGTCCATTGTTATGACGTTCTAAATTAATGTCAAATCGGTACGTATTTTTTATAACTATTTCAAAATCTCCAATTTTACTTTTTCAAAAATTTTATTCAAGAAATTTTCCGAAATCAACGATTGGAATTTAAGGTCTTATTAACAAAATATATGTGATTAAAAATGCCAAATATTGTAGGTATCCTGTTCTTAATTTGGCAAGGGCAGCGTTTTCATTTCAGCGGATTTGATGAAAAATGTGATTTGTCATACTTTTTCAACTTTTTGGCTACATCTTTTTGGTGTTTTCATATTTCAAATATCTTTTGTCAAAATATTATACTACTTGATATAAGTTCTCAATCTTTTAAATTAAGGTTAAATTGAAACACTATAAATTGTCCCTCTTTAAGGTCAAAGGTCAAATTTAAAGAAATTTACATTTTTTAAAACAAAATATCGAAATAATATATATTTGTGGAAGGATTTCGATACAACTTGTTGATAATATTTTAATAATTTTAAAAAATAATATTCTGGACTTATTTTCTGAAATTAACCCGTGGGGTACTTAAAATGTGTCCTAGTTTTAATTTTTTTTTTCCCGAATTATTATATTCATATATAGGTATATCGAGGGCTTATATTCAAAAAGTGCTATCTACATTTGACAGCAATATTAATTTTTGATTTCAAACTGTTCTCTGACATTTTTTTTACCTTACAATAAAGTTCCAACTAATTCTATCTTTACAAAATAATTTAATTTCATCTTGATATAACTGACAAATATAATATTAATTTTGATATCTTACATGATTAGTACGACTATTTCTTAATAGATGTTGTAGCAAATCGATCGACAAATACTTTCAGATCTTATTAATATATTGGTTTTCCACGCTCTCTTTAAGATAATTATTGATGCAGATAGCACTTTTTGAATATAAGCCCTCGATATACAAATTTGTTTATACTAAAACTAATTAATCTACATATTTTAATAAAATAACGAATAAATTTGAGGAATTTAATACATTAAATTTGTTTTATTTAAAAAAATCCTGATGAAGAAAATATTTATAGATTTTTGTATAGAGTCAATTTGACATCAGGAGCACCCCACGGGTTAATTTCACAAACTAAGTCCAGAATATTATTTTTGGGAATTATTAAAATATCAACAAGTTTTAATATATTTTGTTGTTTTATTAGAAAGAAAATTTACTCTAGATTTATTAATTAATTTAATTGAAACGCAATTATTAATATCAAAATTTTCGTGAAAAGTTATTTTTTTTTTTTGATAATTTTTACATATAAATGCATATTTCAACTTTGGACTCAATACGGCTCCAGAAAGCATTGTCCGATTTGGCTCAAATTTTGCCCACTAAAGTTTTAGATCCAGTGAAACAATAATCCGACCAGCACGTCTTGAAATTCCAAAAAAAAAAAAAAAATGGCTGTCACCCTAATATACATACTTGACCATATTTAGTTTTCTGCTAATAGTTTCTGTTTAAAAGTCATAAAATTACAGATGGAATTTTTCATTCATTATTCAATAAAAACATTGGTTTTTTTTAACAGGTAACGGAAAATAATTAATTATCTTATCTAAAAAAGTACTTATTCATAAAAAAATATCTTTTCTTAAAAAATTACCTTTTCTTAAAAAAGTTCATTTTATTAAATAATTACCTTTTCTTAAAAATTTACATTTTCTTAAAAAATATTATTTCTTAAGAAAATACCTTTTCTTTAAAAAGTGACTTTTCTTAAAAAAATATTTTTTTAAAGTTACCTTCTTGAAAAAAGTACCTTATATGAAAAAGTATAATTTAATAAAAAACTACCTTTTCTTAAAAAAATTACTTTTTCTTAAAAAGTTCATTTTATTAAATAATTACCTTTTATTAAAAAGTACATTTTCTTAAAAAAGTAGCTTTTCTTAACAGAGTGCCTATTCTTAAAAAAGTACATTTTATTAACATATGTATACCTTCTCTTCAAAAAGTATCTTTTATGATAAAAGTACATTTTCTTAAAAAAGTTTCTTTTCTTCAAATATACCTTTTCTTAAAAAAGTATCTTTTATGATAAAAGTACATTTTATTAAATAATTACCTTTTTTAAGAAAACGTATCTTTTCATAAAATAGTACCCTTTCCTAAAAACTAAATTTTCTTAAAAAGTTCTTTGCTTTTTAAACTCTTTTTTTTAACTCATACTCTCTGTCTGTCTGTCGTGGGGCAATCCCATTCCCCTTATCCAATAGATCTGAAACTTGGCCCATAGTATTGTTGTGACTACAGATTAATTTTGGGGTAGTCACGCACAGTCACGCACAGTCACGCACAGTTACGGAGTGAGATAAATGTCATTTCCCCTCATCCGATCGATCTGAAACTTGGTCCATACACTTGCTGTAAAAAAACATTAACTCTGACTTGGTCACGCACAGTCATGCATGGTGAGATTCAAAACTCATATGTATGAGGAAAGAAAGAGTTTTAATAAAAACTTTGTTTTTATGGGTTAGATTATTATTATTATATTCAGCCCTGTTCTTGAAACGTTATTTGAATAAGAGTGAATTTAAAATCACATGAAATTGAAATTTTGGGTTTCTTGAAACCACTTTTTTATTTATTTAATGGAAACATATGTTTGAGTTAAGAACCATATGTTTGAGTTAAGAACATATGTTATCTAGAAACCGAGGTGCATAACGGTTCTTTATTCAGTTTCGCAAAAAACTTTTAAGTATTTTGTGTATGTTTTTTTCTTAAATTTATAGAAAAAGTATAAAGAAAAATATTTTCTTTTAAAATAACAACTTATTTGTTCATTTAATTATTTTTCTTCTTCAATTTCATTCAATTAAAAATGACTTTTCTATTTTTAAAAAGTTAGGCATCACCAAAAAAATTTCGATATTCAAATAAATTGGATTTGACTGGCATCACTACTGTTTGATGAAAGAATTTTTTTTAATTCCTTTATTTGCAATAATTAGTGCATAAAGAATCTATGTTATAATTGAAAAAATTATAATGGAAAATAGATTGTGTAAATAAAAAGTTTTTATTATAGTTATAGAACAGCATCATCGCAAAAAGTGTGTTTTATTAACATCGACCACTTATTACGGTTTTTTTTTTTTTAATCAGCGCAAAATGTAGACGTTTTTAAAATCGTTTTTTTTTTTTTCATAAAATTAATTTTTTAAAATAATGACAAGGTTCAATAAAAAACATGTTAGAGTTTGAATATCAATTAGTTTTTTTTATCTCTTAAGACCTGCTTAGAAGAAAAAAAGGGCATTTGTTTTGATTTCACAAAGCCTTTTCTATGTGAATTTAAACGAGAAAAAAATATTCTTATTGAAATTAGAGAACAGCAAAAAACTCGTAGATTTAAGAATTTTTTCATTTACGAGTTTTTTTTTTTTTGTGATAGTGGTTTCAAGAACAGGGGTGATTATCTAAAACTACATACTTCTTTACGAAAATTGTTGAGTTAATGACGCAAGTCATGGTTTTGGTGTATTTATGATCTTTAGTATTAAATAGTATATTATCTTAATTTTCTGGACGTCCTGGAGATATTATTTTTATCTTTTAAAAAAAATTTAAGAAATACGCACTCGATATTCACATTTTTTTTTTATTATTTATTTAAACTATCTTCGTTGACAGTTAAAAATATATAAATAACAGTTAAAAATATATAATAATAACTTAATAGTATTGCTGCAATTATAAACTAATTATAATATAAGGAAAGGGGTGATTAGAAATGTACCGTTTTAAGGGAAAAAGATAGAAAAAACCAATTGAAAATATTACATTTAAGAATTGCTAACAGAACCAATTTGCAAAAATATGCAATGTTTTGAAAATATAAAATTGTTAAAGGAAGTCAAAGCCTACACTGTTTTGTAGTTTGAAAATTAATTTTAATACTAATAAATTAATAAAAGAAAATATTCAACTTTGATTTATTATAAAATCCAAATATTGGCATATTTAATATATTTACGCTCATCACTGACACACCGATTTACTGGCTCACTAACTGAGTCTGCAACGTTGCATACGCGTCTTTAATTGTTGGCTCAATATAAATGTTTTATGAACTTGATAACACCAAACAATGAACTCGAACCAAAAGTTTGAAATATCAAATCGACTTGTACTGTACGATAACTTTGAAACAACAATGTTATTTAAAATTAAATTTAAGTTAAGTAAACATTATCAATACACAAATGATATAACTTTCTGCCGAATTCCGATTTTTCATAACATGCTATTACGCATGTAATAATCATACTTGTAATGAAGTGAAATTTTTTTTGTATTTATTTACAAACTTTTTTTTATAATCTTTAATACGCTTTAAACATACTTTTATGAATAAGTTTTGTTTCAAAATTGAAACTAGTTTTTCTTAAATCAAGGTCAAAATATTTTATTCAAATGTGTCTGGGCATTTTGTGTTTAAACTGCAACTGATGTCTCATTCATAAAATTTTTTATTTTTTTATAGTTTTCTTTTATGATATTCGTACACACAAAAAAAAACTAGAGGTAACATTGCCTTAATCATTGTTCAAAAACACTCAGCCCAATTACGAATATTCTCAAGGAATTTCTTTCTCACGGAAAATACTTTTCACGAGAAAAAAATCCTCCAATTATAAATTCCGCGTGAACAAAAAAATTAATAAGTGGCATCATCGAATTTCGACGCCAGTTGTTTTGCTTATTGACAATTAATTTTCTATTTTTTTTTGTGTGTGCAAACGAAAATAAATTTATTTTAAAGAAAAATTAAATAAAAAATGAATAGCATAGCTATGATGCGTGCACTCGTGGAGGAAATTGGTGTTGTAGAACAACAACAACGAAATGGCTAAAGGATTGCTAGAAGTCAATTGCGGGCTGATCTATGGAAAACACAATCAATGCCTGAATTGGCTCTCATTAAAGTTAACAAAAGTTGAAGTTTGGCTTTATTTGTGGTCTTCAGCCTACAAGATTAATAAAATATTATTTTTTTATTTAAATTTTGTTTTATCAAAATACTTCTTACATTTTTATATATAACTCCCGTCTATTTTGCAAGGGAAATTTTTTGAGGAAAAAAAAACCAAATTCAAGTGCATTGAGAATAACTACTTTTTTCCCATCGAATTTTTTTCCGAAGGAATTTTTATTCATAATAGGGGAAAAGGGAGAAGTGAGAAATTTCATGCGGAATTTTTGTTTAGAATTGGGCTGACTATGTTCGAAAAATCACCTATTTAATAGGTAATGTGGTAATACACTGTTGTTAAAATATTGCAAAAAGTCAGTTTTGAGTTGCCCTAGCTTTTATGTAGAGAATAAAAGGGGCCCTTTTATTATTTTTTAAAAAATATTTTTCCTATTTCTTCATAAGATTTTAATTTTAATTTTAATTTTAATTTTAATTTTAATTTTAATTTTAATTTTAATTTTAATTTTAATTTTAATTTTAATTTTAATTTTAATTTTAATTTTAATTTTAATTTTAATTTTAATTTTAATTTTAATTTTAATTTTAATTTTAATTTTAATTTTAATTTTAATTTTAATTTTAATTTTAATTTTAATTTTAATTTTAATTTTAATTTTAATTTTAATTTTAATTTTAATTTTAATTTTAATTTTAATTTTAATTTTAATTTTAATTTTAATTTTAATTTTAATTTTAATTTTAATTTTAATTTTAATTTTAATTTTAATTTTAATTTTAATTTTAATTTTAATTTTAATTTTAATTTTAATTTTAATTTTAATTTTAATTTTAATTTTAATTTTAATTTTAATTTTAATTTTAATTTTAATTTTAATTTTAATTTTAATTTTAATTTTAATTTTAATTTTAATTTTAATTTTAATTTTAATTTTAATTTTAATTTTAATTTTAATTTTAATTTTAATTTTAATTTTAATTTTAATTTTAATTTTAATTTTAATTTTAATTTTAATTTTAATTTTAATTTTAATTTTAATTTTAATTTTAATTTTAATTTTAATTTTAATTTTAATTTTAATTTTAATTTTAATTTTAATTTTAATTTTAATTTTAATTTTAATTTTAATTTTAATTTTAATTTTAATTTTAATTTTAATTTTAATTTTAATTTTAATTTTAATTTTAATTTTAATTTTAATTTTAATTTTAATTTTAATTTTAATTTTAATTTTAATTTTAATTTTAATTTTAATTTTAATTTTAATTTTAATTTTAATTTTAATTTTAATTTTAATTTTAATTTTAATTTTAATTTTAATTTTAATTTTAATTTTAATTTTAATTTTAATTTTAATTTTAATTTTAATTTTAATTTTAATTTTAATTTTAATTTTAATTTTAATTTTAATTTTAATTTTAATTTTAATTTTAATTTTAATTTTAATTTTAATTTTAATTTTAATTTTAATTTTAATTTTAATTTTAATTTTAATTTTAATTTTAATTTTAATTTTAATTTTAATTTTAATTTTAATTTTAATTTTAATTTTAATTTTAATTTTAATTTTAATTTTAATTTTAATTTTAATTTTAATTTTAATTTTAATTTTAATTTTAATTTTAATTTTAATTTTAATTTTAATTTTAATTTTAATTTTAATTTTAATTTTAATTTTAATTTTAATTTTAATTTTAATTTTAATTTTAATTTTAATTTTAATTTTAATTTTAATTTTAATTTTAATTTTAATTTTAATTTTAATTTTAATTTTAATTTTAATTTTAATTTTAATTTTAATTTTAATTTTAATTTTAATTTTAATTTTAATTTTAATTTTAATTTTAATTTTAATTTTAATTTTAATTTTAATTTTAATTTTAATTTTAATTTTAATTTTAATTTTAATTTTAATTTTAATTTTAATTTTAATTTTAATTTTAATTTTGATTTTAATTTTAATTTTAATTGTAATTTTAATTTTAATTTTAATTTTATTAATTTTAATTTTAATTTTAATTTTTATTTTAATTTTAATTTTAATTTTAATTTTAATTTTAATTTTAATTTTAATTTTAATTTTAATTTTAATTTTAATTTTAATTTTAATTTTAATTTTAATTTTAATTTTAATTTTAATTTTAATTTTAATTTTAATTTTAATTTTAATTTTAATTTTAATTTTAATTTTAATTTTAATTTTAATTTTAATTTTAATTTTAATTTTAATTTTAATTTTAATTTTAATTTTAATTTTAATTTTAATTTTAATTTTAATTTTAATTTTAATTTTAATTTTAATTTTAATTTTAATTTTAATTTTAATTTTAATTTTAATTTTAATTTTAATTTTAATTTTAATTTTAATTTTAATTTTAATTTTAATTTTAATTTTAATTTTAATTTTAATTTTAATTTTAATTTTAATTTTAATTTTAATTTTAATTTTAATTTTAATTTTAATTTTAATTTTAATTTTAATTTTAATTTTAATTTTAATTTTAATTTTAATTTTAATTTTAATTTTAATTTTAATTTTAATTTTAATTTTAATTTTAAATTTAATTTTAATTTTAATTTTAATTTTAATTTTAATTTTTAATTTTTAATCTCGAAATTTTCAATTTTCATTTTTCATTTTTTATTATTCATTTTTCAATTTTCAATTTTCATTTTTAATTTTAAAATTTTTAATTTTTAATTTTTTATTTTCCATTTTTCATTTTTCATTTTTCATTTTTAATTTTTCATTTTCCATTTTTCATTTTTCAATTTTCATTTTCCGTTTTTAATTTTTGCATTTTTCATTTTCCATTTTTCATTTCCCATTTTTAATTTTTAATATATAACTTTTATTTTTATTCATTTATTTTTATTAATTTTTAATTTTTAATATTTAATTTTTAATTTTAACGATAAAAAAATATATGTGGTAATACTTTCTTACGCCAATAGAGACAATAAGAAGAATCACAACATATACAACATAGAAAAACAACAAACACACTGAAAATTTTTATTTTTTCAAGAGTTTTTTCAAAGTTTCATTCATAACTCGTGACCCCTTTGACCGATTTTGACGATTTTAAATAGCAAGTCCTTTGGGATGTTAATAAACGATTTTATACAAAAACGAACGGTCTAGCTTAGATATTGACGGCATGATCGTGATTTCCACAGACAGACGGACAGACGGTCATCACTACTTCAACTTCCCTTGTTACAATGATCAAGAAAATATGTGGTTTTGGGGTCTCCGGAATTTATTTCGATGCGTTACAAACGGAATGACAAACCTATATATACCCTCTGTCACTGACTTGTCGAATTAAAAATTAACCGGTTGAAATAATAAATAATAATAAATGTTTTTATATTAGCAGAGCCCCTGCAGTTGATTGCTATAAGTGATACATAGATGACGCTTTCTTTTTGATTTTAAAAATGTGCCATAAAAAATCTTAAATTACTAGATGTTTACACATCTCCCCTGTAATAGGACTCACTATTTCTTTTTAATGTTTACACTCAAAAACAATTTTGCACTAAAAAAAAGTAAAATCAACTGGAAATTTTGCTATTACTACTGAAAAATTAAAATTTTTTTTGCTGTCAAATTTGCAAATTTGCTATTACAACAGAAAAATTTATAATTTTTTGCTGTCAAATTTGTTAATTTTAGCAAAATAAATCTGCTGAACATTAGCTCAATGATTCTGATTTTGATATGAAAATTTTTCGAATCTTCTTATTTATTAAAACTTTTCATATATATGTGGGTAAAAAAATCTTATAAATAAAAACTCGAATAGAATTTAATAGCGTTTGTAACAATGGGAGGTTCTGTTTGTTATTATTTTTTTTACTAATACTATGTTTTTCTTACTTAAATAACAATGAGAGGCCATTGTAATTATTTATTATCATTTGATTCAAGTATTGATTGCAAATATTCCATATTTTGTTCTGTGTTATTTCTGTTCCTTAGTAGTTTTTTGACTTCTTCATCTAAATCCCGATGTTTCAATTTCCATTGATTTCGAGTACTGGAGATAAACGCATCTGACGTTGCCAATAATATATTAAATAAATCTTCATTTGTGGAAGTTTTTGAAATTTTTCTTGCATTGTGCTCTATAAAATAAGGATTACAATCCTTATTCCTTTTTTCCTGCGCCTCCTCTGATAGATCTCCAGGTGGCACCAAATGATATTTAATGACATCTTCTGCTTGATAAAGGATTTTGTGAACTGTTGCAGACATATTTCTCCATGGGTACTTGGTTGTATATATTTTTGCAGTTTTCTTAGCATAATCTCCAAAATTTTTGGAGTCAATTTCTTTATTGCACGCAAGTACATCTAGGATGATTTTAAATCTGAAAATGAGGTTTAAATCTACTCCTGTTATTTCAGATGCTGATTCTGGATCTGAAAAGAATCTTCTTGTGGTACTGCCATCATTTGTATTGCCTGACCCTTGTTTTCGCTGATCTATAATCAATCCAATTCATCAATTCATCTTGAACTTCTTAACTCCTTGTTGGTTGGTTATAGAAAGGGTGTTGTATTTT
The DNA here is from genome assembly GCA_963682025.1 of Cordilura impudica. Lineage (NCBI taxonomy): Eukaryota > Metazoa > Arthropoda > Insecta > Diptera > Scathophagidae > Cordilura > Cordilura impudica. Next base: position 116,361,798 of record OY821519.1, read on the forward strand.
GTAAGCAGATATCATTACTGGTAATAGAACAAATAATTACAATTATAAGCTATAAAATACCTAAAGCACAAATTTAACACACCATTGTATACTTATAGGGCTATTTAAATTACCGTAATTTGATTTTTTTTGAGTAATTTAATTAAAATGAAAAAAGTGTTCTGCCCACGGTTCGTCACGGGTGCAAACGTATACATAGGGTTAAAGAAGACACATTCACCTTTCTCCGGGTGGTATACGTTTCTTGTTCCCTTTTGTTCTAAAGTCTAAATTTGACAAAAAATATAGTAGTTTAATAAAATATATTATTTAATAATATTAAACGATAGGGCTGTGACCACTTACAACAACTAAAGACTACAATCCTACCAACCTTGTAAAAAGGATCACAGGTCATTATCGATGATAATTTGCGAGTAGTAACCATTTATTTTTGATAAAAAAACGAAAAAAAAATCACATTTTTCTGAGATTAAAAAAACAGTTGAGTTTGACAGCATGCCACGCCCACAATTAGCAATAGTTTAACCTATATTTTTGGCTGAATTAATCTGGATATATTAGCTAAAAAATGCCGTTAAAATTTTAAAAATCGGTAACAAAAAATTTTTACATTTGGTCAATGAAATCAAAATTTCAGCCACAGTGCGGCCCATAAAGCGCACCAAACAGTAATGTTCTGCTTTGGACTAAAGCTTGTGGATTCTCGACAACTTTGCTTCTTTACGTACCCATTCATCATCGCTGAACAAAATTTTGTATGGAAAATCAAAATCAATATAAATTTGTGCTTCAACTCATTGGCCGAATTAGTGGCATAAATAGGCTTTAATTCTTGCACAAGTTGAATCTTAAAAGCTCGTAAACCAAGATCATTTCTTTAAATCGGCTAGTGGATGGATGGATTCCCATTTGCTGAGAACGGCGCCGAATTAATCGATGTGGGTCTTCTTCAATGCTGTGCTGTCCAACGGCGACAGCTTGTTCGGTGCGCACTGTTTGGCATCTTACGGGATGCAGATTATCATTAAGAGTAAACGTCTTGTGAAAACGATCCATAAAATAGACGTCCATAAAATAGACGAAGTGCACGATAAGTTTAACGAAGAGAATCATTATTTTGATAGCAAATGCCAACAATTTGCAAACGTTGCTCTCGTGTAAGTCTAACCATGATGAAATGGAAAACCAAACTAAGGAAAAAGCAACTATCAACTGTTAAATCGGTTACTAAATAGCAATGTTACGAACTCAATGTTGTAAACCTCTGAAAAAAAACACCTTTTTATATTATTATAAATAAATAAATTCCATTAATTTTAAATAGTTATAAATAAGGGTTATATCAATATATATACATTAGGGTGACGTTCATATATATACATTAGGGTGACAGCGGTTTGTATGAAAAAAAATGTTTGGTCGAATTTTGAGGTGTGACGGTCGGATAATTGTGACACTGAATCTAAAATTTATTGCGCAAAATTTGAGCCAAAGCGGACAATGCTTTCTGGACGCGTATTAAGTTCAAAGTTCAAATATGCATTTATATGTAAAAATTATCCAAGAAAATCATTTTTCACAAAAATTTTGATATTAATAATTGCGTTTTAATTAAATAAATTAATAAATCATAATCTAGAGTAAATTATCTTTCTAATAAAACAACAAAATATATTATCGGTTGAAAAACAGCCAAGTTATATCAAGTTCCGCAGGCAATAAATACGCCGCAGACCACCTGATTAAGAAAATCGAGCTCACATTTTTAAACACATTGAAATAATTTACAACAACAACATTTTAACATTCTCCTGATCCCAAAATGATTTTATATAATGTATTTTGCATCTCGTCCATTGTTATGACGTTCTAAATTAATGTCAAATCGGTACGTATTTTTTATAACTATTTCAAAATCTCCAATTTTACTTTTTCAAAAATTTTATTCAAGAAATTTTCCGAAATCAACGATTGGAATTTAAGGTCTTATTAACAAAATATATGTGATTAAAAATGCCAAATATTGTAGGTATCCTGTTCTTAATTTGGCAAGGGCAGCGTTTTCATTTCAGCGGATTTGATGAAAAATGTGATTTGTCATACTTTTTCAACTTTTTGGCTACATCTTTTTGGTGTTTTCATATTTCAAATATCTTTTGTCAAAATATTATACTACTTGATATAAGTTCTCAATCTTTTAAATTAAGGTTAAATTGAAACACTATAAATTGTCCCTCTTTAAGGTCAAAGGTCAAATTTAAAGAAATTTACATTTTTTAAAACAAAATATCGAAATAATATATATTTGTGGAAGGATTTCGATACAACTTGTTGATAATATTTTAATAATTTTAAAAAATAATATTCTGGACTTATTTTCTGAAATTAACCCGTGGGGTACTTAAAATGTGTCCTAGTTTTAATTTTTTTTTTCCCGAATTATTATATTCATATATAGGTATATCGAGGGCTTATATTCAAAAAGTGCTATCTACATTTGACAGCAATATTAATTTTTGATTTCAAACTGTTCTCTGACATTTTTTTTACCTTACAATAAAGTTCCAACTAATTCTATCTTTACAAAATAATTTAATTTCATCTTGATATAACTGACAAATATAATATTAATTTTGATATCTTACATGATTAGTACGACTATTTCTTAATAGATGTTGTAGCAAATCGATCGACAAATACTTTCAGATCTTATTAATATATTGGTTTACCACGCTCTCTTTAAGATAATTATTGATGCAGATAGCACTTTTTGAATATAAGCCCTCGATATACAAATTTGTTTATACTAAAACTAATTAATCTACATATTTTAATAAAATAACGAATAAATTTGAGGAATTTAATACATTAAATTTGTTTTATTTAAAAAAATCCTGATGAAGAAAATATTTATAGATTTTTGTATAGAGTCAATTTGACATCAGGAGCACCCCACGGGTTAATTTCACAAACTAAGTCCAGAATATTATTTTTGGGAATTATTAAAATATCAACAAGTTTTAATATATTTTGTTGTTTTATTAGAAAGAAAATTTACTCTAGATTTATTAATTAATTTAATTGAAACGCAATTATTAATATCAAAATTTTCGTGAAAAGTTATTTTTTTTTTTGATAATTTTTACATATAAATGCATATTTCAACTTTGGACTCAATACGGCTCCAGAAAGCATTGTCCGATTTGGCTCAAATTTTGCCCACTAAAGTTTTAGATCCAGTGAAACAATAATCCGACCAGCACGTCTTGAAATTCCAAAAAAAAAAAAAAAAATGGCTGTCACCCTAATATACATACTTGACCATATTTAGTTTTCTGCTAATAGTTTCTGTTTAAAAGTCATAAAATTACAGATGGAATTTTTCATTCATTATTCAATAAAAACATTGGTTTTTTTTAACAGGTAACGGAAAATAACGACTTTGGTGGGCTTTTTACAAAACGGTAGCTAGTGGCAGATATTTTAAGTTTTACCCGAAAGGAAACATAAATAAATGAAAAAATTTTAATTGAAACCAAAGCTGTTAAGTAATGATTAGTAGTCATAATAATTACTAATTAGATTATTTTTTTTTGAAAGATGAAGTAATGATTAAAACTATGATTATATTCAGTTTAGTAATCGTATTTATGATTACGATTGCAAATAATCTAAAAGTAATAATAATTACTTGACATTAGCTTTGTTTGTTTACGCGATAATTTGTAACAATTTGTACAAATTATCACAAAATTTACTGGATTCTGTTCGTTTACATTAAAAACCCAGTAAAAGAGAGCAAATGAGAGCGTAAAGTGACAGTTCATGTTTTGAAAACTTGCTAGTTTTTACTGAATATATTTTTGCCAGTAAGAATTTGCAAGCAAGAAAAAACCTATGTTTGAAAAACATATGATTGAGTTTTGTGGTAAATAAAGCAAAAATACTACAATTCTATTTTTGTTGAAAAATTTTATATAATAATTCAGAGAAGATAGAAGAAGTAAATAAATGTTCACATAACCAGGTTTCATTAGTTTTAATCTTTTAAAACCGGTTCCTGCCAAAAAAATATGCGTATCTGCCAATTTCTTTCATAATAAATGTTTATTTTCAAAAGCAATAGGTAATGATATTAGTTTCAATGAAAATTTTTTCATGTTAAATAAAATAAATTCTTCTACTTAAGATATATTTCTTTTTTTAATTTAGAGTTTCACTTCTTCTTTACTTTCAAATGTGTTTACAATCAGCTGTTTCTATGAACTTGCAAATTGTTACAAATTTTCTGTTCGTTTACTTTTATTATCTATATATATAAAATTGAATGTGTGTTTGTTTATTTGTTTGTTTGTGTGTACCTTATAGGAGACCAAACCTCTGGACCGATCTTCCTGAAATTTTCACAGCATTTAACTGGGACTCTGGCATGATTAATAGGGTACTTTTTTTTTGACCACGCCCACTTTTACGCCCACTTTTTTAAAATTATGTAATTGCTCCCATATAGTTTTTAACAGATTTACTTCAAATTGTATACACATTATACTCCAGGCGAGGTAGAAATAAACATTTCTTACGCCACGCCCCCTTTCACGCCCCTTTTCACGCCAAATTTTGTTTGAAAGTTTTAAACTTTTTTTTCTCTGTACAAATTTGTTCCTTCCAACGGATTTTTTTATTTGCTCTTAATACTGTTAACGTCGCCATATAACTATGAACCACGCCCATTTCACCGCCCCCTTTTTTTTTACTTATACCACTAACAATGTTTGCTATACAAAATAATTTTTTTGTAATATGTATTTATCTAAAGTTTTATACACTTTTTATCTACAGGTAAGGTAGCCATACATTTTTTTATTACCAAGTCCCCCTTTTTCGCCCCATTTTACCTTAAATCATAATTAATCTGCTTTCAATCTATCTATATATATAAAAATGAATGTGTGTTTGTTTGTGCTTTATAGGAGGCCAAACCAAAGAACCGATCTTCCTGAAATTTTCAGAGCGTGTTACTGTGACCCTGGAAGGAATAATATGCTATATAAATTTTTGATTGGACAAAGGGGCGGTGCCACGCCCATATAACCCAAAATTTGAAAAAGTCATATCACGGGAATTTTTTTACCTACAGCAGTCATATTTGGTACATATGGTATTAGCATGAATAGAAATACATACAAGAAGAAAAGTGGGCGGGACCACGGCCCTTTTTAGAAACATAAAAATCGTAATATCTTCTAAACTACTGGAAGGATCGTCATGAAATTTTCACAAAAGGATATTTTTGCGAAATAATAAGACCTTAGCTATATAAAGTTGTTAGTGGGCAAAGGGGCGTGGCGTATATATAAAAACGTTGATGCATTTGATTGTAACGAATGATCTCCGGAACCATAAGAGCTGTCGAGGTAGGATTTCCAGCATAGGTTCGGTTCGAGCTCTTCTGTGTTTTTTTTAGTTTTAACCCTCTAGCTGGCGTTGGGGTCAAGTTAAAAACAAAAATTTTTACTTTCAGCGCGATTTGACTGCAATTCAGAATGAACGTATGTTTCGTCATAAGAAATTTTTGTACGTATAAATGGACCCGATAGGTGGCGCTGGCTAAAGTTATTTCGAATATTCTTATTTATGGTGTGATTTTAATGAAACTAAGAATGTACATATATGTATGTTAGAAACATTTTTTTATTGGACCCGGTAGATGGCGCTGTCGTTCGAAAAATAATGAGTTGTCAAATTTATATAAATTTTAATAAATAAACTCACAAACGTTTTTATATATAAATATTCTAACGAAAAAGAAGGAAAAAGCCGCTACATTATTGCATGGTGGCCGCACAGCTCATTCAGCACTCAAATCACCGTTAAACGTACAAAAAAATGAGAATGCCGTCTGTTATATCAAAAAACATTCCGGTATGGCAAAAGTTCTGCAAAAATGCAGTATTTTTATTTGGGATGAATGTACCATGGCTCACAAACATTGTGATTTGATTTGATAAAAGATTTGAAAGGCAATGAAAGATTTTTTGGTGAAGCTCTCATTTTATTATCTGGAGATCTTCGTCACACATTTTATATAGGTATATACAGATTCTAACTAAAATAAAAATTCATTGAGGGCAAAACAACGTTTGCCGGGTCCAGCTAGTTTTTTATAAAAATAAAAAATCTTATTTTCGATCTTTATCAATTTAATGATTTAGTTTGAAATTGTTCAGGCTCAAGATCAAATGTTTTTACTTTAAATAAAGCAAAAGCATTAGCACATTTGTTTCAAAAATTGATCTATGTATATTCTGCATGACAGGTTATACAGCTGTTTCGGGAAGAGTCACCAACCCTCATCAGTAACCAAAAGCAGTAGATAGTTTGTTTGGTAAAAAGTTAAATTCATATATATATGCTGAAAACAACCAAATGAGAATTCAAGCAAAAGTTATACTATTTAAGCCTCTTCCAATATAACAAACTAAAAATAGAACAACTTTGAAACAAATATGATTGTATACGAGTACACATTGCATACTACACAATATACAAAAACATTTGATCTTGAGCCTGAACAATTTCAAACTCAATCATTAAATTGATAAAGATCGAAAATAAGATTTTTTATTTTTATAAAAAATAATAAAATTAAAAATACGGAGGGCACGCCGTTAACGCTAAATGTAAGTTTAGCAAAAACAAATTGTTTTTCTTGTTTTTTCAAGACAAAAACAAACATGTATATTGTAGTATGCAATGTGTACTCGTATACAATCATATTTGTTTCAAAGTTGTTCTATTTTTAGTTTGTTATATTGGAAGAGGCTTAAATAGTATAACTTTTGCTTGAATTCTCATTTGGTTTTTTTCAGCAAATATATATGAATTTAACTTTTTACCAAACAAACTATCTACTGCTTTTGGTTACTGATGAGGGTTGGTGACTCTTCCCGAAACAGCTGTATAACCTGTCATGCAGAATATACATAGATCAATTTTTGAAACAAATGTGCTAATGCTTTTGCTTTTTTGGATATTTATGTTTTTGAGAACAAATTTTTCTTACTCCCTCAAATTTAGGTTTTTACTGGATTTTACTGGGAAAGTAAACGAACTAACTAATTATCATAAAATAATCAAAAAGAAGAAGAATAGTAATCAAAAAATAATTCGACTACTTTCAAAGATTAATTTTGATTTTTTTTTTTTTGATTATTTTCAAAACTATTGACTTTAAATTATGTTATTTTGAAACATTTGCATTTACAACATGAACAAATTATAATCAAGTAAATCAAAATTAGATGTTTTTTATATAAAAAATATACACATATTTATTTTAACAACAACGCAATTTAAATAATTCATCTGATTGAAACATATTAAAACAAGTTATTACGTCGTAACATAAATAACAATGTAAAGAAAAAAAAACTGTGTTTTCTGTTAAATTCAAATCTCGTGTGAATTTTGGGACACCTTTTAGTTCTGCTTAAACTGCGATGTATATACCCTATACCACTATGACTTTGTGCTGCTGTTTGTAACTACCAAAAATACTTGACCTAGATCCATCTTTTATTATACCGATCGATTCAGAATCACTTTCTGAGTCGATTTAGCGAGGTCCATCCGTCTGTCCGTCCGTCCGTCTGTGTGTCCATGTAAACCTTGTAATCTAACTACAGGTCGCAAATATATGATGAACTTTGGTATATAGGCTTTTATCGGTCATAGGATGAACGCTATTGAAATTGGTGAAATTCGGTTCATATTCAGACCTAGTCCTCATACAAATGACCCCTATGAAATCGAAATATATTGCCATAAGATCCAAATTATCATATAGATCTCAGTCAAATTGAGTTTGTATGTGTTTATTATATCCATTATATCCAGTAGTCCAAATAAAATCCCTATAGGACAATTCTTAGTCATAGGCCCCATATAGAGCTGCTTCCCGATCTTCACTTAAATCTATCAAAAAACAAAAATATTGCACAGATTTTTCTCAAATTTGGTTTGTATATATTTTTTCAAAATATAAGTGACTTTACCAGGATCGGTCCATTTTTCGACCTAGTCCCCATATATATATAGCATCCGATATTAACTTTTTCATATCTGCAGCCAAAAAAATTAATAACAATGCCACTCAAATTTGGTTTATGCTTATTTTCTATATCGAATTAGTTGGACCGAACAGATAGGGTCTCTAAACCATGGTATAGGTTATCATATAGTCGATCTAAACCGACTATAATTTTCTTACTTGTTTTTATTTTGGTTATTTATTATTAAAAATATGTCGTGACGCCCAGTTTCTTATCTATATAGATATTAAATTTAACTGGACAATGAAAAAAATAATCCTAAATTAAGATGTCCAACATATTTTAAATATCATATCAGATATCAACTGTTGCCATGTTTTGAAAATTACGCTATAAATATTACAACCCTTTTTCATGTAACTGCCAACTATTGACATTGAAAATGGCGGCGAAGACCAGGCGTTAGAATTATTTTTTAAAACAATCTTATATCAATTCAATTTTTATATATAGTGTACTACATGGAGTGAAAACTCCGTGGCCTATTAATGAAAACCCAGTTTTTTTAAGTGAAATGCACTTCTTCCAACAATTCTCTAACATCTTAATACCCTTGAAAAAATACGATTTGTCAAACCCTTCAAAATAGGCTTCCGTTTCTGATATAACTTCTTCATTTGTGAAAATCTCTTTCCCTGGAGCCATCTTTTCAAGTTTGTGGACAAATAATAATGGATGGAGAGCCAGATCTGGAGAATGCGGGGGGTAGGGAAGCAATTCATAATGTCATGATGGTACAAGATTTTTTTCTTATTTAATCTGTCCAACAACTTAACATAGTACTTGGCAGTTGTTGTTTTTGCTTTCTCCAAGTAATCAATACATATTATACCACGTGCATCCCAAAAAACACTGGCCATTACTTTCCAGATGATTGTTGAGTCTTTGAACGCTTTGGTCGGCTTTCACACGCTTGTAACCACTCCGGAGACTTTCTATTGGACTTCGGTGTATAATAATAAATCCACGTCTCACTCACTGTTATAAAGCGACGCAAAAATTCAGTTGAATTTACTTCAAACATCTCCAAACCATACTTTGAATCATGAACACGTTTTAGTTCTTGTTCAACTGTCAAAAATCGCGGTACCTGTCGAGCAGAAAGCTTTTTCATATCTAAGTGATCATGTAATATAAGCCGAACTCACTCTGTTGATAACTGGCTCATTTGGACGTCCAGGACGATCTGCATCATTTGTGTTGGTACGACCACGTTTAAATTTGGAATATTACCTTTTAACCATTGACGGTGAAGATTCATCATAATGTTTATCAATCCATTCTTTGCATTCGACAGTATGTTTTCCCACCAAAAAACAATGTTTAAACAAAACACGAAACTCTTTGCAATCCATTTTTTCTCAAACTATAAAAGCAGCATCATTTTTATAACGGTAACTTTTTTTATAATTAATTAAATTTCATGAAATGTTGCCACAATTTCTCTAACAGTTGGCCATACTGAATAAACAAACAAAAATTGGCACTTGTCACGCCATCTCTATGTGAGGCCGCGTACTTTTCACTTCATGTAGTGTGAATTTGAATGATGATGTTTATAAGCATTGTTATTTATAAGGAAAAACGATTCTCTTTTGTTTTTACTAATTCGTCGGTTGTTTCTTTGTTGTTTAAAAATAAACTCTCAAATTTGATCGGACCTTTTTTTTGGAACATGCCCTGATTTAACAAGTAAGAAATTATAGTCGGTCTAGACCGACTATACGATACCCTATACCATGCGCTTAGAGACCCTATCTCTCAAGCCCAACTAACTGCATATAAAAAATAAGCATAAACCAAATTTGAGTGGGATTTTTATTAATTTTTTTGGCTGCAGATATGAAAAAGTTCATATTGGATGCTATATCTATATGGGGACTAGGCCCAAAAATGGGCCGATCCTGACCATGTTTGGTAAGGTCTCTTGTATTTTGCAAAAATATATACAAACAAAATTTGAGAAGAATCAGTGCAATATTTTTGTTTTTTGAAGCAGCTCTATATGGGGCCTATGACTAAGAGTTGTCCCATAGGGATCATTTTTGGACTACTGATTAATGGATGTAAGAAACACATACAAACCCAATTTGACTAAGATTTATATGATAATTTGGATCTTATGGCAATTTAAGTCGATTTCATAGGGGTCATTTGTATGGGGGCTAGGTCTGAACATGGACCGATTCTCACCAATTTCAATAGCGTTCATCCTATGACCGATAAAAGCCTATATACCAAAGTTCATCATATATTTGCGACCTGCAGTTTGATTACAAGCTTTACATGGACACACAGACGGACGGACGGACGGACATCGTTAAATCGAATCAGATAGTGATTCTGATTCGATCGGTATAATTAAAGATGGGTCTAGGTCAAATATTTTTGGTAGTTACAAATAGCAGCACAAAGTCATTATACCCAAACCACATAGTGGTATAGGGTATAAAAATCGCATCCTTTATCTAATTTAGCATAAAATTAATTATATGACAATTAGACCGCCTGCATATTTTTAATTTGTTTTTAATTCTCTCTATATATGAGAATTTAGCTCAAGTAAGATCAATTTGTCGGCAATTATTAGTCGATTAACTAATATTTTATGGTGCAAATAGGGCTATAACAACACAATAAATCAAAAATAATAACTTAATAAAAATAGTTTACTTAGAATGCAATCAAAACTGTGTTATTTTTAGATAATTAAAAAAATGTATGAAGTTATAAAAGAATAACAAAAATAAAATTTTAAATAATCTAACCCATAAAAACAAAGTTTTTATTAAAACTCTTTCTTTCCTTATGCACATGAGTTTTAAATCTCTCCGTGACTGTGCGTGATTTTAAAATTAATCTTTGGTCACAAGTCTATGGACCAAGTTTCAGATTGACTGGATGAGGGGAAATGGGGTTTAAATCACTCCGTGACTGGGCGTGACTATGCGTGACTGTGCATGACTATGTCAAAGTTAATCTTTTTTCACAGCAAGCGTGTGGATAAAGTTTCAGGTCGATCGGATAAGGGGAAACGGGTTTTAAATCACACCGTGACTGGGCGTGATTGTGCGTGATTATATCGAAGTTAATCTTTCTTTACAGCAAGAATATCGACCAAGTTTCAGATTGATTGGATTAGGGAAATCCATTTTATATCTCTCCGTTACTGTGCGTGTCTAAGTCAAAGTTAATCTTTTTTTCACAGCAAATATATGGCCCAAGTTTTAGATCGATCGAATGAGGGGAAATGACATTTAGATCACTCCGTGACGGTCCGTGACGGTGCGTGACTGTGCGTGACTACCCCAAAATTAATATGTAGTCACAACAAAACTATTGGCCAAGTTTCAGATCAATTAGATAAGGGGGAATGGGGTTGACCCACGACAGACAGACAGACAAACAGAGAGTATGAGTTATTACTTTGAATTTTAGACCTTTTAAGCTAATTAAATTAAACTAGAAGCCAAACTGACCAAACAACAACAATAATAATTAAACTGCAAAGATTTGCATCCTAAGTGTTACAGCTCTATATTTTTAAACTAATTGTTAATAAAACCATTTGAATGTTTTTTTTTTTTAATTTCTATTTTTATTTGTTAAGGTGCAACAATTAGCCGGAAGTATTTATCAGGAATTTGAACGTATGATTAATCGCTATGACGAAGATGTAGTAAAAAATTTAATGCCGCTGCTGGTTAATGTTTTGGAGTGTTTAGATGCATCATATCGCATTAATCAAGAACAAGATGTAGAAGTGGAACTATTAAGAGAAGACAATGAACAGCTGGTAACGCAATATGAACGTGAAAAAGGTGCTAGAAAACAGGCTGAACAAAAGGTAATAAACATCATATTTTACATATGTATCCATTTTTTAAACATAATTTTATATATTATTAAACAGCTTCTGGAATCTGAAGATTTGGCGGAGCAAGAAAACAAAGATCTAGCAAGCCGTTTGGAATCTCTGGAAAGTATTGTGCGCATGCTAGAGTTGAAGCATAAAAACAGTTTAGAGCATGCTAGTCGTTTAGAAGAGAGAGAATCTGATTTAAAAAAGGTTTATTTAAGACCCCTTCTTTATAATTTTTTAAATATATGTATTTTTTTTTTGTCATATTTTAGGAATATAATAAACTACACGAACGCTATACAGAATTATTTAAAAATCATGTAGATTATATGGAACGTACCAAAATGTTAATGGGTTCGACCCATTCACAAATGAGCAACGCCTCTGATCGCATGGAACTAAGTCGTGCTAGACTTAATCCTGTAGCAAGGTATTACTTTGCTTTCTAAAATTAGTTTTCTCTCTATTTGATGGTTTCTTTTTTTTTAAAGATCTTCCGGTCCGGTATCGTATGGTTTCGCTTCTTTGGAACATTCGGCCATGTTAGATACAGAAACTATTTGTAGTGTTGGTAGTAATTCAGATGATTCTGGCCCACCTTCATTACAAAATGAATTTGATAATCTACAAACTGTTGAGAGATCTGCAGAAACTGATAGTTTACAACAACATAATCAAGCTACATCTCCCCAAAGTGATAGCAGTCCAATTTTGCCAAATGCTCCATCAAATGGTTTGTTTAATATATTTTTGTCTTCGTGCCAAATACACAGCTCTAAAAGTATAGTGAAAAATTTTTTTTTATGTCGTTTTCTAAAGAAAAAAACAAGTTAGAAAGTTGTGGTCGGTCAATTCCGACTATACGATACTCTATACCAGGAGTTTCGAAAAAGGGTCTTCGGTCCAACTTTGCTTAGGTCTTACTTGATTATGGAAAATAAGCATAAAACAAATTTAATTGACATTTTTATGAATTTATGACCTGCAGACAGCGCAAAACAGTACCCTAACAAGCGCTAAAAGGCGCTAAATTACAATGAAATGAAATGATCTAAAAAGCGTAGTTATATGCTAAAAAAATTAGTATTATCAATTTAAGAAAATAAAACATATGTTTTTTGTACATTTAAGATCATTTAGTTTTTGACGATACTTTTTTATGATTAACAATGAAATTTAAAGTACGTGAAAATTTTTTGTTACAAGTATTCATTTTCAAATAATAATGCATTATATTCTGACGCATTTTCCTGCCATAGTATTGTTAAAAAAAATATATTTTTTATGTTTGAAGTGAATTAATAACTATTAATATTTAAACTGCGTTCAGACTATGTGGTTTACTTATGTTTTTAGCACATGCAATTTGTACACACCCTTTAAACATTGTTTATGTACAATACATGTGGAGAGTCATATGTAATTTTTTTTTCAATTAGAACCGGTTCTATTTTGATATGGGAAAACACATGAAAATGCAACACTGCTTGTGGCGAAAGAAAAACAGAGTAAATTAAAAAGATTAATATTAAAAGAAAAATAGTTTAATATTAACAATTAAAAAATATATAACTTTATTTTCAACAATTAATTTTGTAAATTCACAAATTAAAAAAAATTAAACAAAAAAAAAAAAAAAAAACAAACAGTGGTTATGTCAGGCGCAATTACCTATTTACGTTTGAACGCAAACATTATGAATTGTATGTAAAACGCCATTTTTGATATATAGAACGGAATTACATATGGATCGTAAAACTGAAGAAACTTTTAATAAATTACAATATTCATATACATACAAGAAACATTTGCAAAAACCAAGGTAATCTGATCAAATATGTACAATTTTGTTTTATATAAAATGTTGTGTTTAAAAGGCGCTAAAAGCACTTAAACTGAAAATTTCGCTTTATGAGTTGTTAAATGGCGCTAAATCTAGCACGAAAAGTGCTAACTTGGCATCGCTGCCTGCAGATAGAGAAAAAATTCGAATCAGAAGACATTGTTCTAAGGGGACTAGTACGAAAAATGGACCGATCATGACCAAAATTAGTAAAGTCACTTATTTTTCCCAAAAACAGAAAAATTAAATTTTGTGAAAAATTTATGGAATATTTTTGTTTTTTTATATATTTGAATGAAGATCGGGAAGCACATTTATATAAGGACTATGACAAAAAAATGGTTTATTTTTGGACTACTGATTAATGTTCGTAATGAACACAAAATTTGATTATGATCAATATGATAATATGGATCTTAAGCCAATTTAAGTCGATTTCATACCAAATGATTTTCACTAATTTCAATACCAATGATGTCCAACAGAAGCTTAACACATTTATATTTACGCAGACAGACAGACGGCAAACTCTAAATCGACTCAGAAAGTGATTTGAGTCGATCGGTGTATTAAAACTTGGGTCTGGGTCAAGTATCTTTGGTAGTTACAAACATCAACACAACCACATTTTCTCCAATTAAAAAAAAAATATTTCCAAACATGAAAAATATTTCTTAAAAATATAGATAGAGCTGTGTGATTTGTTTGAATATAACATTTTACTAATATTTTTACACATTCTATTGTTTTCTTTTATCTTTTTTATGCATTTTCCCTATTACCATTCGACATAATATGTGTGTGTTAACATTGTTTACTTATAATTACATAATCGCATTAATTAAAATGAATGTGGTTTTTTCCCCCATAATATTCATTTTGCTAACCCAAACTACATTATCCCTCCGAAAAAAAAAAATTGTCCACTTTACCCGTATCATGTGCATTGTGTTGGCATTACTTTAATTAGTTGGTCGTACAACTACGAAAAAGGAACAACGTTCTGCAAATAATTTATATCAAGAACTATCCTTCCAAGATAATGAAGAGAGTGAAGAAAATGAAATTGTTACAGGTATGTGGACAACATTTATAACTTATGTATGTATGATGTTTGATTCTGCTTTCAGCAAAAGTGAGAGTTTAATTTTTAGAAAATATTTTGGACTTCATATTTTTAATCATTTAGATTTTCTGTCGTAAATTACACAAAAAAGTTCACCATAAAAAAATAGCACAAGAACAAAAACACATCAGATAAAGATTGAATGTACAACTCTGAGTACACATTTTTTTATTACTATTTTCTTTAAGAGGTGTAAACGATTTTTTTTTACATTTTCAAATGTAAATAATGCGGTTAAATAAACAATCTGAAAGATCCCTCCTACTTTTTGAGTTCTGTGATCTCTCAAGAATATGAATCCAAGCAGGTTTTATGTTCAAAGTGATCGGTCATCAAAACAACATAAAATTCGTAATCTAACTGCTACTGATATCACTTTACTATAGTAACACATAGAAATGTCTTCCTCGTACTACCTAAACCATCGAAAAAACCTGGATCTGGACGACCTTAATTTATTGATCATAAATTAGAAAAAATTTACAAAGATTTGATACGAAAACCTTAAATTGGCAAAAAAAAAAAGGACAAAACTGGTGAAAAAATGTGATTAAAAAATAGAAAACTGAGACCATATGCAGCTATAAAAGTATGAAAACGGAAATAAACAGGATTAAAGGTAAAAAAGAGTGTTAAAAACAGTGCTGAACAAATAAAAAGGGAGTTTTATAATGAACGATGAATCTTATGTCTGAACAGAACTTAACAACTTCCAGGAATGCAAAATTATATGGTTTATATTTGTGGATGTATGAAAAGAATACACAAATATGGCTAAGTGGATAAATTTGCAAAAAGATATTTAGCCCAACAAGGTACGTAATTGTAATTGTGGGCGATTCACAAAATTATTGTTCATCAAAAGCTTTGAAATAAAGATACCTAAATTACCAGTCAAAGTTACTGTACTTGTTTAAGTAACACTATATTCCACCAACATTCTGGCTAGATTTGGTAACGATCCCATTAATCCAGACCAACAAAAATATTACAATCTCCTAAACTGTTCAGCAAATTTTGGACTATATTTACACAATGCTAAGAAAAACTCAGTAATATTTTTTAAGTATTTGACTAATATTGTTAAAATGGAAAAAAAGGTGTCCGAACCTAATTGTGCGAAGTTAGCCCCCCATTTTTGGAAATAAAATTTTTTAAAGATTGTTCTGAATTGTTCTAAGATTATTCTATAATGTTCCAAAACGATGAGTTTTTAAAATGTAATTTGTACCGGTAAATTGAAAAAAAAAAAACAATTTTTAAGCTTTTATTTAATGAAAAAATAAAATTTCCTAGAATTCGCACTCGAATTTCGAGTGCTGGAATCTGCTATTATATATAGTTATTACAAAAAAAAAAAACACAAAAACAAAAAAAAAAAACATAAAATATACCAAAATCACAAAAAAAAAAAACAAGTAAGAGTGTTAAATTCGGCTGTGCCGAATTTTTTGATACCCCTCCACCTGAGTCTTTAATTTTTAATTTTTAATTATTAATTTTTGATTTTTAGTTTTTAATTTTTAATTTTTAATTTTTAATATTTAATATTTAATATTTAATTTTTGTGTTTTCCAATTTCCATTTTTCATTATTCATTTTTCAATTTTCATTTTCCAATATCCATTTTTAATTTTTCATTTTCCATTTTCAATTTTTCAATATTCAATTTTCATTTTCCATTTTTCAATTTTCATTTTCAATTTTCCATTTTGCATTTTTCAATTTTCATTTTCCATTTTTCATTTTCAATTTTTAATTTTTCAATTTCCATTTTTCAATTTTCATTTTTCCAATTTCCAATTTTCATGTTCCAATTTCCATTTTTAATTTTTCAATTTTCAATTTTCATTTTCCATTTTTCTTTTTTCAATTTTCATTTTTCAATTTTCATTTTTCATTTTTCAGTTTTCATTTTCCATTTTTAATTTTTAATTTTTTATTTTTCCTTTTTCATTTTCCACTTTCCGTTTTTCATTTTTCAATTTTCATTTTCCATTTTTCGTTTTTCATTTTCCATTTTTCATTCTTCATTTTTCAATTTTCCATTTTCCATTTTTCAATTCTCATATTCCATTTTCCATGTTTTAATTTTCATTTTCCATTTTCCATTTTTCAATTTTCATTTTCCATTTTTCATATTTTATTTTCCATTTATCATTTTCCATTTTTAATTTTTCAATTTTCATTTTCCATTTTTCATTTTCCATTTTTCATTTTCCATTCTCCATTTTTCATTTTCCATTTTCCATTCTCCATTTTTCATTTTCTATTTTCCGTTTTTCATTTTCCATTTTCCGTTTTTCATTTTCCCTTTTTCATTTTCCATTCTCCATTTTTCATTTTCTATTTTCCATTTTTCATTTTCCATTTTTAATTTTTAATTTTTCAACTTTCTTTTTTCATTTTCCATTTTTCATTTTACATTTTCATTTTCATTTTACATTTTACATTTTGCATTTTACATTTTAGATTTTAGATTTTAGATTTTACATTTTACATTTTAAATTTTAAATTTTAAATTTTATATTTTAAATTTTGCATTTTACATTTCACGTTTTACATTTTACATTTTATATTTTACATTTTATATTTTACATTTTCCATTTCCCATTTTCTGTTTTTCATTTTCCATTTTCCATTTTCCATTTTAATTTTCCATTTTTCATATTCCATTTTTAATTTTTCGTTTTCATTTTTCGTTTTCATTTTTTCTTTCATATTGGCGATTTTTTTTATTATAACGTGATAACGATAAAAAAATATGTGGCAATACTACTAACATCAGCTGTGTTATTGTGTTCTTGGTATTGTTAATATATGTATATGCATAATTTTTTTGTGGCATTTTTTTGTGTTGTTGTACAATTATAATGTTCAACCACTAAACTGTTACAACAAACACACTGGGTTTTATGTTTTTTTTAGAGGTATCTACATATTTTTGCTCGTATCTAATCACGATGATGCCCGATTTAGCCAATTTTCAATACCAACCTGCTGGGAATTATGGCAAATGATATTATTGTAGCCTTATCCAGTAAGATTGCTTTTTTTGTGAATGAGCGTGATTTCAACAGACAGACGGACAGACGGACATCGCTATTTCGACTCGAGCTGTGATAAGGATCAAGAATATATATACTTTATGGGGTCGGAAATTAGTTTTTCGATGCGTTACAAACGGAATGACAAACCTATATATACCCTCTGCCACTGACAAAAACAAAAAAAAAAAAAATACAAAAATCACAAAAAACAAAAAAAAAACATAAAAAAAAAAATAATACAAAAATCACAAAAAAAAAAAAAAATAAATAATAATACAAAATACGTTACGGTTTGCGACATATCTATTTTGGAACAATGTTTAGAACAACTAGAACAACCGCCAAAAGTGGGGGGCAAAGCTTAAAATTCGTTTTTTTTTCGATTTACCGATACAAATTACATTTTAGAAACTCATCGTTTTGGAACATTGTAGAACAATCCTAGAACAATTCAGAACAATCTTCAAAAAATTGTATTTCCAAAAATGGGGGGTTAACTTCGCACACTTTCCGAACTTTAGTCATAGGCTTGAGCACTAAAATTCGAAAATTTCTTTATTTTTTGGAATTTAATTTGACTTTCCAAGACTTTGTAATTATCTTATTAGTTCGTGGTATTACTATAATTTTTACTGATATTAGTTGAAAATAAAATAATATGCAAAATTTATATCCTTTATATACTTCATTTTGTATTAGTAAAGACAAAAGTTTTGATTTAAAAACACAACTCAACGGCACGGATTTATAGTACCATTTCTAGTGCATGATACCGAGTTTCAATATTTTAACTAAATTAATTGTCTTCAAGCGAATTTTTGTTTTATTTTTTTTTTTTTTTTGGAATCGATTTGTCGGTTTCTAACCAAATTAGTTTTATTTAAAAATTAAAAATGTCTGTTAGCAAAGAACAGTGTTTTCTTTTCGGCATGCCTGAAACTAATTTAAAACATGTACGAGGGCGGTCCCAGAACAGCCCTGCCGTATAGATGGCGGCTGTAGTTTGAAAAAAATTTTTTTGTGAAAAGTGGCAACCTTGTGGTATTGGATAAAACATGTCTTAAGTTTGAAGGCGATATTTTTTTTTAATGGAGCTGTCAAAACTAAACAATTTCATTGAATTTAAAAATGAATCACTTGATTCGCTCTCTGAATCACGATTGCGAACCTTGGTGTTAAGAGTGTTCTTGTTTCATTTAGGCCCAGTTTTTGAGATGTCAGTTAAACCTAGTTTAGTTAAACCGAGAATTAATTTTTTCAGACATGTCCAAATTCATAAAGGAATTGATGAATAAATTCTTGGTTTAACAAAACTAGGTTTAACTGATATCTGAAAAACTGGGTCTTAGACGTTTATATTTTTTGTGCAAATATTTGAAGACATCCTTCTACACTTTACGTTTCGCAATTTAATTTTTTCCATTTTTATTTGAATATGTATATGTTAATATACATATACTTTTTATTTGTTACATGTTTCTATTTATTTTATTACACACATTAATAATTTGTTTTTTCTTTGTTTATATATTTTTGACAGCTAGTTCAGATAAACTAGCGATAATTTTTTATCAAAATTGGAGATGACACTCAATTTTTCTAGGTTCACAACTAGGTTCAAAATGAACCAAGTAGGTTCGCTCTCAAAGTTTTGTATGGCGAATCATGTAGATTCAATCATGATCGGGCGCGAACCGTGAATGAGAGAGCGAACCGTGAATCTTGCTGTCCGTGTGAACACAGCATTATGTAATTCAATATTTTCATTTGAAAGGTCGCAGTCCAACCAATATTAAAGAAGTGCTGGATTCTACACTGGGGGAGTCTACTCCTGCGTTTATAACTATAAAATAATGGGTAGCAGAGTTTAAACGAGGCCGTACGAGCTGCCATAAATTGTTAAGAAAATCCACAAAATGGTATTGGATAATCGATGCGTGAGCTAGATGAAATGATGAGCTATATATCATATATTAATCAAAAATTTGCTGATGAGAAAGCTGTGCCCAAGATGGGTGCCGCGTTTGCTCACAATAGATGTTTCAATAGTATGTTTGGCGATGCTTCACCGCAATAAAGACCGGTTTTTGCATCGATTCATAACCAAGGTTGAGACGTGGTACAACACTTCACAAATGAGACAAAGGTCAAAACAGTGAGAGAATCGTAGCCAAAGAAAGCGTATTCAGCTCCATCTGCAGGCAAGGTTATGATGTCTGTTGTTACGGATACGCGTGAGATAACTTTTATTGATTATCTTCAAAAAGGAAAAACAATTAACGGCGAGTATTGTACTAACTTATTGTCAGGTCGGGTTGTTCTGGGACCGCCCTCGTATCTTCCAATTTTAGTAAATTGTAAATGCTCTACTTGATTGGATAAGTTGGTATCGGTAGCAATTTTCGAAAGTGATGGAAGTAATGAATTTCCAAGCACATTTATATGATAAATCCGTGACTTTTTTAACTTCCCTAATAGTTAATTCAAAATCACACTGACCTGTCAACTACCATCTGCTAATAGTTTTCTGTACAATTTTTAGAAAGCTTCGTCCTTATGTTTGTATTTGGTAGTTATTCAAAGTATACATCCCTGAGAATTTTTGCAAAAATGGAATAAAGTGAACTTTTATTGTTCATACAACATTATTTTTTTACGGAAAATAGCTATCACTCAAACTAAGGAAAAGCTTGATAATTACACTGCACCATTAATTTCACGATTCCCACGAAATAAGGCAAGAATCATTTAAAAGCGAACAAGTCCCTTGGAGCCGACAACATATCGCCCGAGCTACTTAAAGCCGACCCCCATACAACAGCGAAGATATTGCTTCCTCTTATTCAAAACTTCTGGCTCACACATGAACTTGATCCAAATTTAAAAGAAGGTTTTATAGTTAATATCCCCAAAGAGGGTGACCAACAAACTGTAGGAACTGGCGAGGCATTACGATACTCAGTGCAGTGAATAAGATCATAGCGCAAATCATTAATCGGAGAATATCCGACACCGTACTAAGGTATCTAAGGCCCGAACAAGCTGGCTTCCGGCCCCAAAAATCCTGTGTAGACCACATCAATAGTCTGCGAATAATCATACAGCAATCTTCAGAACTACGCTGTCCGCTTTACCTGTTGTTTATCGACTTTGAAAAAGCATTTGATACTCTGATTCAAAACGCAATATGAAGCGCTCTTGCTTGTAAAGGGGTCCCCCCAAAATCATAAACCTCACTCAAACTCTACCGTGACTTTAAATCTCGTGTAGTCCACAATAACACTCTGAGTAGTAGTTTCGATGTTGTAACTAGTGTACGCCAGGGCTGCGTGCTGTCTCCATTGCTTTTTAATATCGTCCTAGATGTTATAGTTCGTAATGCTACTCAAGCTAATAGAGGTATCAGCTGGGGTCTTAATCAACAACTCGAGAGCCTCGAGTATGCAGATAATATCTGCCTCCTCTCTCACAGCTATAAAAATGCAATACAGTAAACATCAACAAGTTTCGCATAGAGAACATCGTCATTTTGCTACCTAGGCAGCATCTTAACAAACGCAGGTGGCTCGAGCATAGATGTAACGTACCGAATCTCAAAGGCCAACCAAGCATTAGGTACCCTTCGGTCAGTATGGAATTCTTCTGTCATATCCAAGAACACTAAGATGGCTATATTTAACTCTTGTGTCAAGTCTGTGCTCCTCTATGCATGCGAGACGTGGAATACGACAGAACACGACGTAAACTCCCTACAATTGTTTGTTTATCGATGTCTCCGAAAAATATTAAAAGTTTTCTGGCCTAACACCATATGTAATACGGAGCTCTGGAGACAAACAAATCAGCGGCCAATCCATATTGATATCTTGAATCGAAAATGGTGCTGGATTGGTCACATAGCTAAAATTGCCATTGACTGGAACCCACAGGGTCGGACACGAAGAACAGGCAGACCGTTACACACCTGGCGTCGGCAACTGAACATCGAAGTCAGCCGTAGTGATCTAAGCTGAAGAGAAGTCAAACTAATATCATCAAACCACCCCGAATGGAACAGATTCGTTGTGGCCCTTTGTTCCCAATAGGAACCACAGGACATAATTTATATAATATTAATAGGCTAGGCGATTTCTTGTGACTGATGTTTTGTTCTTCCGTTTTACCCCGAATTTGCCCAAACGTATATTATTTGAAAGGTATTTTTTTTAGTCGTTTTGCAGATTTACAGATTTTTAAATTTTTCTCTTTATTTTGAGTAAATTGCATTTAAATACATTTAAATACACATACATAAAATTATACAATGCTATGTGTGTGTTTATTAAATTTGTTAATGTGTTTGTAATAAAAATGAGTTTGTTTTTTGTGTTGATTTGTGAATTGGCTATAATTGATTAGCATACTTTTAGGGTCTTTATTTAATGAAAAAATAAAATTTCCTAGAATTTGCGCTCGAATTTCGAGGGCTGGAATCTGCTAGTATATATTAATTTCAATGGTAAAAAAGTTGTTTATTGAGTTTCGTTGTGGTGGAATTGAGGTCACCAAATACGAAAATTTCGAAAAATAATTTCGCGATATGGCCTTTAGCCGATCAGAGAGTGATTTGAATTTGTAATTATCAGTTGACTATAATGGAGCTCTATGCGTTTGCTCACAATTGACGATGAACGTAATTCTGTGACAACTTCAAAGAAGAGTTTGGCGTTGTTCAACCGCAATACGGTTGAGTTTTTGCGCCGTTTTATAACGTCTTAACATGGATTCATAAAAACACACGAAGCATCTTGGACTTTTCAGCCTACAAGGACATGGCGACCTCAATATAGCCTCCAGTAAATATTTTCTATTTCCAAACCTAAAGAAAGGGACTGAACTACAACGATGAAATAATTGATCAAGCAAATGCCTATTTTGAGGACCTTGAGAAATCCTATTATTTTGATCTGCCCTCGTATAAAGTATGATATATGATATAAAAGGTTCTACAATTGCAAATATATGACCATATCATAAATCGTGCACATGTATTACCCTAGACAAAATGAAGAATCAGAATCTGTTAGCATAATTTACAAATATAATCACAATTCGAAACTAATACCTATGCACTTTTGGTTTCGAATATCTCAAAATCATGACATTATAAAACATTTTCTAGGGTAGACTTGGATTTAACACATCCAGATACGTACTATGTCACATACCACATACAAAATGGCTGTTAACAAGTGTATTTAAGCTATAATTTTGTTTTTGTACTATTTTTGTTGGTTGAATTCTATGTGTATGTCATCAAAAGGCTACCGTATAAGTTGTCTTTAATTTAAAAAAAAAATTGTGTCCTAATAAAAAATAAGTGAACAAAATTTTATTAAAATTCACATATTTTTATGGACCATAAAAAATGGTTTTATTGTCTTACATATCTCAAGCTAAAAATCATTTGAATTCCAAAGTTTATTCTTTAAATTAAACCACTTTAAAGCTATATTGAAAATGAAAAAGATACCTTGAATAGCAAGTGACTCTTGTTTCATACTTGCATTGTGGATCGTGATTATTATTTTTCATTATAAATATGGCAGTTGCACTATAAGACAAACACATGTTTTTGGTTTCTTTAAAAGTTAATATTCAATCCTTATTGTTATCTTTCTCTTTTATGTATTATCTTCAAAATTGGGTTTGTTTATTAAATGGTGCTTCACAAAAACATTAAACCTGCCAAACTATTTGCACAAACTTATGTATTTCTGATTACACCAAACAACACATTTACACTCGTAACAACTTTTAGGGAGCTGGGTACATCCTGGGGAATATGCTTCTTCAGGTAGGTATCAAACATCTTATTTATATGGCTTTATTTACATCACCTGTAAATATATAAAACACAACATATAAATTTCTAATAATATTGATGTAATAAGAAAATAATGAAAAATTAACTCGTTATATATTAACAACAATAACAACATCAAAAAAATCTTAATATTGCAAATGCAATACAAAATAAAACAAAACCAAATAATAATCATCATTTTAAATATCCTGTTGTTATTTTTTTTATTTAAATATGCTGGCATTTCTAACAAACAAACGAAAAATAAAAAAACAATTCGATTTTGTTTACATTATGGATAACATCGTCTATGTCTGTTATTTTGCCTCAAATAATATACAAATATAGCTAATGACAACTACTTTGGTAAGTTGTGTTGAATTTACTACAATAATCAAAATTATACAACAAATACTTTTGTTTTTTTTTTTTTTTTGGTAGTACTTTTAGCTGTTTTTCTTAAATAAATAGTAGTTTTTGGTTTTAAACATTTTAAAAATATGCACTTTTACAATAGCGTTCCTATAGGATTTGGTCAATCTGGTCTTTAGTAAACTGCTGTTGTAGATTTGTATTTTTGCAATACGTCTCGCCAAACTATTGTATGTAGAATAGTTTTAATTTGGTATTGGTGTTGGTTTTTAACATAAAATATGTTTTAGATGTTTTAAGAATTTTTTTATTATTATTTTGACTGGAGTAGCTTAGAATAACTTTTTTGTAAACATTTTTAATGAATTCAATAATAAACTAATGGAATTCAATATAAATGCATGTTTTTTACTGGATGGTCTAAATTTGATATGGACTAAAGATCTTTCCAAATCAAATATTTCTAAAATTTTTTCATAAAAAATCCTTAATTTTGTTTGTATTGTTCGGGGTTCCGTTGCCTTTTTTACGCACTATTTAGGCGAAATCTTCGTATAAGTATGCTCCAATTACCTTCATTGTACAAAACCTTTTTCTCGTTTCAATATAAATAATTTTACTTTTAATAACACTGTGCTCGAATTTGACATTTTTTTTCGTAACAAGCTAGGCACCCTACTGGTAAAGCTAATTCGCGTGCGCTGAATTCAATGGTGATAGCGGTTAAAGTACCAAAAAACTATATTTTTTATATTTTTGGGATCATTTTTGAATTTTAGTCAATCCATTATTATTTATTCATCATTCATTATTTATTCATCATTTTCAAGCATTTGTTCTTGTAAGTTCCAGAGCAAATATCACCTAACAGAGAATCCAACTTTTTACCACTGTACCAGTGTTCAAGTCTAGCCGTCACTTGATGGAATCTCTCCCCATGCTCATCAGACTCAGCTGGTGATTGTTCAGCAAACTTGTTGACATGAGAATGCAAAAAATGGAATTTAAGAGACATTTTTACATTAATACGGTGAAAACCGGAAATCATTTTTTCTATATAAATACGCCAATCATAAGCTCGATTAACACCTAAAACATTGTCAATAACCCCTTTTACAGAGTTCTATCCCTCAAGCTCTTCAATACTAAGTGAATGTTCAAATAACTTGTCCTTCATCAAGCGACGGATGTCCGGTCCATTAAGTATTCCTTTAAAAAACGCAAAATAAATTAAAATTTCTAACATATTAGTATGGAATAATCTAACACAAACCTTCTTTAATTTTCATATTACTTAATCTTGGAAAAATGCGACTTAGCTCGTTAAACGCCTTTTCAGTCGGATTAAGCACCTTAATGGAGTTTTTCACGATCCCTAGTTTGATATGTAGCGGGGGTAACAATACTTTATCAATTGATACAAGTGGATTTTCAACAATGTTATTCACTCGTAATTTAGCTGTTTCACGTTGAGGCCAGTCCTGCTTTTCGTACTGATCACCTCTATATCGGGTATCCCATAAACACATGAAGCACATATTTTTAGTGTAACCCGTTTGCATACCTCTTAAAAGAGCTATCACTTTTAAGTCAGCACAAATTTTCCAATTATGATCGTTGTATTTCACTACATCGAGGATTTTTTTCAAAGATAAATAAGTCTCTTTTGTGTTGGTACTTAGTGCAATCGGAACTGAATTTTTGGTATTTGTCATGTGAAGAAGAACTACCTTTAAACTGCTTTTTGATGAGTCTATGAACAATCGCCAATCTTCGGGTCTATATTCATGATGCATTGTTAAAATTAAACCGCGAATGTCAATGCAAAATGCCAACTAGTTGTTATCAATTGATTTAAAAAAATTTGTAAATTGACGATGACGACCGATTGATCCATATACCTTAACATCAGGCGCTAGAATATTAGCTTGTTTCAGTTCCTTAGCTAAAAGAATTGACTGCCGCTGAGATAGTTTAGGCGAAGTACCATAATGTCCAAACGGTTTTGTGTAATTTCTAAATGATTGCAGTTGTTAGTGACGTGGGATGGTTGGTATTGTGATACTAATGACTCTCCTTCAGTTTGTATTGTTAGTGACGTACATTCCTCTGTTATGCTTGGTCTTCTGGGAATTGGAATATTTTCCGAGTGCGGCAACGGTAATTGGGTATATTTTGTTTCTGTATATTGAAATGTACGTAATTTGTTTCTATTTGTTCCAGAAACAAAATTTAAGCACGCATAGCACTCATCTGAAGTATGAACTTGTGGATCCGACCAAATCATTGGAATACCAAAGGGCATAAAACCAATCTTACCTTTTCTCTATCTATTTAATATAGACAAGCATCCAGTGCAAACGACAGATGGGGCCCACTCCACATTACGAAAAACTACCTGATTAAAGTATTGGTTATATAATTCCGCAAAGTCATCGCCGATTTTCCGACGAGAGTCTGTAATAGCACGTTTTCCGCAAACGTAGCAAAAGTTATCAAAATCAACATGTTGTTCCATTTTAATAACACTTAACTATATTTATTGATTTAATGTAGTGTTTATTTCTAAAAAAAAATACAAATGTGACACAAAGATAATCGCCAACTAAATTTCAAATGTAAAAATGTAAGGGCCTATGATCATTAGCAAACATAATGACATAGAATACACTGGCGGACATAATTTAGTTTTAAATCACGAATATCGCGAATATGAGCGCTAACTTTGAAAAACGGCTATCGGCATTGAATTCAGCGTACGCGAATTAGCTTTACCAGTAGGGTGCCCAGCTTGTTACAATTTGCGACTAGCACAGTGTAATTTAAAAAAAAATTATTTATACAAAATGAACACATAAGCAGTGAGAGCGCAAAACATACATAAAATTTAATAATATGGAAAACATTGAAGCGAGCTTCGTTTTTTTAAACTCAGTCACGCATAGTCACGCCCAGTCACGGAGTGATTTAAACCCCATTTCCCCTCATCCAATCAATCTGAAACTTGGTCCATAACTTGTTGTGACCTAAGATTAATTTAAAAATAGACACGCAAAGTCACGCACAGTCACGGAAAGATTCAAAACTCATATGCATAAGGAAAGAAAGAGTTTTAATAAAAAGTTTGCTTTTATGGGTTAGATTATTTTTATGTGTAAACATTTATACGCGCAGGGGAGTAAATTTCTATTTCACAATACAATAACATGTTACGCTGTGACCGTAAGACAAATCGGTGTGACTTATGATTGTATTGGTGAAAAAATTATGATATAAAATTGTTTCAGCTAATTCAACAACCCTTTGCTGTAAAACGACAAAAATTTCACAATATAAACGTATAACATCTATAATATTAATAGGCTAGGCGATTTCTTGTGACCGATTTTTTGTTCTACCGTTTTATCCTAATTTTGACCACACGTATACTATTTGAAAGGTATTTCTTTTTAGCCGTTTTGCAGATTTACAGATTTTTTAATTTTTTCCTCCATTTTGAGTAAATTGCTACTAACACATATATAAAATTATACAATGCCATGTGTGTGTTTATTAAATTTGTTAATGTGTTTGTGTTAATGTGTTGAGTTTATTTTCTTCATTTAAAATGAGTTGAATTGTGAAGCATACCTTTAGGGTCTTTATTTAATGAAAAAATTAAATTTCCTAGAATTTGCACTCGAAATTCGAGGGCTGGAATCTACTAGTATACATAATTCAACAACCCTACAAGTATAACCAGAGTCCCTGCAGTTGTTTGCTATAAGTGATACATAGATGACGCTTTGTGTTTGATTTTAAAAAAGTGAAATAAAAAAATCTTTAATTACTACATGTTTATACATCTCTCCTGTGATTGGACTCACATGATTTTTTTATTTAATTGAAATTATATTAAAGCTTCTAAAAAAAGATAATTTTTACAGTTCTAATCTCTACTTATAAACTTATAGACTTTTCCGGAAAACCTTCCATTAGCCATTTTCTAGTGTTTTCTATCACTTTTTTGAAACAAGTAGACCATCTTCATTTAAAATTTTCCACATTTTGGTACACATTTTTTTAGCTCTTCAACTCCCTTTTCACAAAAACCCAATATCTCTCCACTCGCCCAAGCTCCGGACAGTTTAGAAGATTTGGCTCCCTTATATTTCTTGTATCCCTTAAGAACTTTCTTAGTGATTACTAAAAAGTTTAAGTTTATATATATTATATATAAATTAAAATTAATAGTACCAATAAATGGTAGTGGTCAAAGTGTCTTCTACACGACTTTGTACGGAATTGAGATTCGGGACGTTATTCTTCATATAAGTTCTTCACAATTTTGAGCTCTTTAATTATCCTTGTACTGATAGGAATTCAAATTAAAAAAATCTGAATTAAGTAGACGGGCTGTGGCAGATCTGTTGGATTGAGCACTCTAGGTACATGAACTCCCGTGACTTTTTCGCATACTGTGATGAAGCCTTCTATGGCCAAAACACGAAATTATTATTAGAGTTATGTTTTCTAATAAGCGGAATCATTTTAAACGTTCATTCTGGCTAGTTTATGTCTAAACCCTACCTTGCTTGAGATATGGTTTTGATATGCCTCTCTCAGAAATCATAATATACAGCATCACTTTTGGATCTAATTTGTGTTTAAACCTCTGTTTCACCTCTAGGGAGTTTTAATAATGTCCCGGGTATAGAATCTAGAATCAGCGACTCAATGAAAATTAACTTACGCCATCCTAAATAGAAGATTATTTAGCATAATTTTAAGTCAATCAGCTACATTGATTTTAAGAGGTTTTCTTCTATTCTACATTTATTTGAGGTATTTTAGGAGATTTTCAAATTAAATTTCGAAACATTGGTCGGAGTCGTAAATTTGTGGCCTAGCTTCTTCAAACCAATTTAGGTATCTTTTATCTTATAGCACGTAGCAACTGGAACAACCTCCAACTTAACATGTGCAAATATATTCTTGGATGATACTATTTGAAAGAAATTTGTTGTTTAAAACCTTGTAAAATTCTCTTCAACCGCGAGTGGATAATGTTTTAATTTTTAGATGTACGCGTTGAAGAACATGTCTCTTTTTTTAGCAGTACACGTGCAAGAAAACGAACTTAAAATAA
The DNA here is from genome assembly GCA_963682025.1 of Cordilura impudica. NCBI lineage: Eukaryota > Metazoa > Arthropoda > Insecta > Diptera > Scathophagidae > Cordilura > Cordilura impudica. The sequence goes on from OY821519.1 coordinate 116,391,138, forward strand.
AGGTACACTCGAATCTGTGTGGTTTATGTGTGTTCGAAATAAAAAATACGTGATAGAAAAATGTTCGTGTATATAACGAAATATTAAAACGAAACACACTCATGAATATGTTGGGAACCGTAAAAAATTTAGAAACACACATAATTGATATGAAAATAAAAATATGTGTTTGTTGATCTGAGCTATGTTTGTTTACATATATGTACGAGTTTTTTTATTCAGTGTGTGTTTTTTTCTGAACTGTGGATTAAATATAAATTGAAATTTTTAAATTTATTGAAAAATATAAACATGAAAATTTTCAGGAGAAATATCTACCCAACTGCTCTTGGCTGCCTCCCAAATTTGAGTTTTGTTGGTGAAAATTTTCCCTCCGTACTTCGCTTCAGTTTCATCCGCTTATTCTAGATCGGGTTGAGATCGATCGACTGAGAAGACCATATAATAATTTCTTCTGCCCTCAACCAATATTGAATTAATATTGGCAAGTGCTTTGGATAATTATCCTGTTGGTATTGTTATTCCGATGGCATATGAAATTCTCTGCGTACGACAATATATTCATGATTTCTGTGATTTGCTGTAAAACCCAAGACCATACCATGGAAAAGTGCTATAGGCCATGATATTACCTCCACCATGTTTTACGATTTTTTTTATGTAACGACGATTACCAAGCTCTATTTTTGCGTCGACTTTTAGAACCAAATGAATTTCTTTTTGTCTCATCGCTTCATAATATATTTTTTGATTCTTCAATGGAATTGTTCTTAAAGTAGGGAGAAAATTGAAAGCGAACTTGCTTGTTCGTTTTACTCAATAATGTAATCTTTCGCGCAACTCTACCAGGCTAGTCTTATTAGTATAACCTGCGTCGGAATGTCGTAGTTCCTAATTCATAATTTATTTCTTAAGAAATTGCTTTGGGCGATATAAAAGAGTCCTTTTTGGCAAATAATGCGATATTGGAATTCATAGTTTTCTTGGTCGATTTCAGACATTTCCATTTTAAAGCGCTTCTGTGATATTCTAAGAGATCTTGCAATGGAAGCTGGGTTTTTTAAATTTCACTTCACTTTTTAAATTTTTATCAACTAAGCATTTCCAGCGCACATGTTGGCACATTTTTAAAATAATAGGTACCTTATATCTATTTATTTAGAAAAAAAAAAAAAAAAAAAACATTAAATAACTTACTAACAAATTCTTAATGTAAACAATTATCATTTTATCAACAATGGGTTTCACGTTCTCAGACCAAACCTTTTATATTTTTTCCTTATCTTGATCTTTGTTTGCTTAGTTTTTCAGCTATAGCTCAAGAACCATTGATAATTTATATCAATGTAAAAAATAGAGTAGAAAATGCTGATGTATGTTTGATTTAATATTAACAAGTAAGAAAATTATAGTCGGTCTAGAGTGGCTATACGATACCCTATACCATGGTTTAGAGACCCTATCTCTTCGGCCACCAAATTTGAGTGGCATTGTTATTAATTTTTTAGGCTGCAGATATAAAAAAGTTCATATTAGAAGCTATATTTATATGGGGACTAGGTCGAAAAATGGACCGATCCTGACCATATTTGGTAAAGTCACTTATATTTAAAAAAAAATATATTCAAACAAAATTTGAGAAAAAACTGCAATTTTTTTGTTTTTTGATAGATTTAAGTGAAAATCGGGAAGCAGCTTTATATGGGGGCTATGGTAAAGAATTGCCATATGGGGTTTATTTTTGGACAACTAATAAATGGTTGTAATAAACACATGCAAACCCAATTTGACCGAGATCTACATATATGATAATTTGGATCTTATGGCAATATATTTCGATTTCATAGGGGACATTTGTATGGGGGCTAGGTCTGCACATAGACCGAATTTCACCAATTTCAATAGCGTTCATCCTGTGGCCGATAAAAGCTTACATATATACCAAATTTCATTAAAATATATACATACATATTTGCGACCTGTAATTTGATTACAAGGTTTACATGGACACACAGACGGACGGACGGACATCGCTAAATCGACTCAGAAAGTGATTCTGTGTCGATCGGTATAATAAAAAATCATGTGAGTCCGATCACAGGGGAGATGTGTAAACATCTGGTAACAAATAAAATGCAGAAAACAGCGACAAAAAGGTTATTACATATCATAATTTTTTCACCAAACAATCATGCCACACCGATTTGTCTTAATGCTCACATGTTACGTGTAAGATCTTACGCTCACATGTTACGCTGTTTTTGTGATTGTATTGTGAATAAGAAATTTACCCCCCTGTGCGTATAGATGTTTACACATCAAAAATGGGTCTAGGTCAAATATTTTTGGCAGTTACAAACAGCAGCACAAAGTCATTATACCCAAATCACATATTGGTATAGGGTATAACAACAATATTTCAGTGATTTTTATCAAATTTGTTTTGTATATGTGACCTTCTCCGAGAAAATGGACCTAGTGTGTGAAAAAACGGGTTGTGTCAAAAACGGTGGATTCTGGTACCTAAAAGGGTGTAGAAACTTTAAATGCGTTTTTTATCTCAAAACTTAATTTTCACACACTAGGTACCTTTTCTCGGAGAAGGTCACATATTTTATTGCAAAAAATAAGTCACTTTACCAAATATTTTCAGGATCGGTTCATTTTTCAACCTAGTTCCCATATAAATATAGCATCCGATATGAACTTTTTCATATATGCAGGCAAAAATTTGTTTTATGCTTATTTTCTATATCCAATTAGTTGGACCTATGACCCTTTCTCTAAACCGATGGCATAGAGTTTCGTGTAATCGGCCTAGACCGACTATAATTTTCTTACTTGTTTTTATTTATTACAATTTTTTTTTTTAAAGTACACTTAAGCCAAAATAATAAATACCGCAAAAAATCAAACATTTGAAGTGAAGACAATAACACAAGCAACAGTGCCATCAGATCTTAAAAAATTTATTAGAAATATAAACATACTTATATTCTTTTAGTAAACGGCTATTACATATATTACACATTACTGTAAGTATTTGTCACATGACTCCTGACCGAAAAATTATTTGTACAAATCAATGAACGTGTACCGCAAACTAATTAAATATTAATTATTTACTTTAAGACATTCTAACAAAATCGGTTAAGATATGTACATATATTTTTATGTATATGACATTATTTGAAAGAAATTTTTTCTCTTACTTTAATGTTATGGACAACATATTCTAAGGCAATTATTCTTTTGATACAATTTATTGTTAATCATACAATTTGTAAAGTTTTAAAAATTAACCAAAATCATTAATATATGTATGTAGATAAACCTAACCTCATTTTAGTTACTTTTGTACATGCTTTTTTTAATTTTTAGTAGAATAGTTTTAGTTTGAATTAAAATACAATGTACTTGACAAATATTTTGATATTTTAATTTTTCAGGAATGGGCAAAGAAGTTGAAAATCTCATTATGGAAAACAATGAACTACTGGCTACTAAGTATAACTAACCATTAAGAATACAAAGAAAAACACAAATATCATTATATAATTTGTAGGAATGCTCTTAATATTGTCAAAGATGATTTGATAGCCAGAGTCGATGAATTAACTGGAGAAGTGGATATATTACGTGAAGAACTTAATGCGATGCAACAATCACGAAACAAATTGCGTACTAAGGTGCAGGATTTAGAAGAAGAACTAAAGAAAACCAAAGAACAAGTTAAACAACAAAGTGAGTACTTATAATCAAAGATTGGCATTTTGAAACATTTTGCTTGAAAAATTTTTAGATGATAATGATCAAGAAGAAAATGATGTGCCATTGGCTCAACGTAAGCGTTTTACACGTGTTGAAATGGCTATGGTTCTAATGGAACGTAATCAATACAAAGAACGTTTAATGGAACTACAAGAAGCTGTACGTCTTACGGAAATCTTGAGAGCCACTCGTACGGTTGATAGTTTAGATAAAAAATCAAAACAAAGCATATGGAAATATTTTAGTAATTTATTTACGTAAGTTAACGTTATTTTTTCTTTTCGGATGTTATTATAAATGTTTGTATCTTTGATAGCCCCTCCAATCGTCCACAAGAGCGTGTAGCTGATGGACAAGGAGGGGGTCCTATGTTTCGCTACTCAAGCCCATCTCACTCACATGGATCTCCCAGTAGAAATAGCGAAAGTCGCCTTGCCATAACTGGTCGCGATGGACCTCAACATCCCGCCAGTGCCGGCTTAGCTAATGCCTTAGCTAATAAAGATTATGCTGAAGAAGGTACCTCTGAAAGGGCCAGATCTAGGCGTAAAGAACAATATCGGCAACTTCGGGCTCATGTCCAAAAAGAAGACGGTCGGTTACATGCTTATGGTTGGAGTTTGCCCGGTAATAAAACAGAGAAAGAACAACAATCTCGCCATTCTGGTGGCGTACCAGTACCCGTTTATTGTAATCCCCTAGCTGAAGCTTCACCTCATATGAAGGTGTTCTGTGCGGCTGGTGTCAATCTAAATGGAGGTTTTACGAAAAATGGTCAATCGGTAATACCAGCCAATTCACCATATGCTCCACGATCGACAGCCAAAATTGCAGAAATAACTAGTCCCACAGCTGAACATTCAGCCGAAGCATTAGATCGTCAAATAACTCGATGCAGTTTTGAAAATTTAGAACCTGAAACTCAGTTGACTTCTTATGTTTGGATTTGCACAAGTACCCATGCAGCCAGTACCGTAACAGTGGTAGACGCTAATCAATCTGCCACGGTATTAGATGTATTCCCGATTTGTGCCTCTCACTTGCTGTGTATTGCCTCGGTAGCAGGTGCCATGGAAAAAGATTATGCCTTACTTGAAAACTCTGAAGTTATAAAAGCCGGTGAAATGTTGGAGAGGCCAGGTGAAGGTCCAGAAGGATATGGCAAGGTTGAATTTGTCCGTGTTAAGCCTAAAATAGATCCAAATAGCAATACCAAAGATTCCGAACAAATTGAACAAGTTTTGGAAGCTAATCCAGAAACTCCAATAGAAGAAAAAGCTAAAGAAGCTACTGAAAAATCAAATGAGCAAAATGGTTCCATACCCATAGAACCGTTGGGTAATGTAAATGAAATTAAAATACGACAACCTATACCTGGTGCTCCTCAACGTCTTCAAAGTGATGTTGCTGATACGACGATCACAACGACTGATCGATCAACAACACATTCATCATCCGTACTTTACATCAATAATAATAATAATTCTAATTTAAGCCAACAGTTACCCTTCTCGAAACCTATAAATCCCATATTGGGAACGAAAGATCGTCAAGAACCTTTTATGAGTTCGGTGGGTCCGACGATGTGGATGGGTGCTCAAGATAATTGGCTGTACGTGCACAGTGCTGTTGGTCGTTGGCATGAGTGTTTGCATAAAGTTCATTTGCCCGATGCCGTCCTAGCGATAGTTCATGTTGAGTCTCGCGTTGTTGTGGCCCTAGCAAATGCACAATTAGCCGTTTTTCGCCGCCAAACAGACGGCCAATGGGATCTGAATAGTTATCACCTAGTGACGCTGGGTGATCGTAATCATTCGATACGTTGTCTCTGTGTGGCTGGCGAACGCATATGGGCCGCTCATCGCAACAAGATCTTTATCGTAGATCCTATTTCATTAAATATTATCCATTCGCTGGACGCTCATCCGCGCAAAGAGAGCCAAGTGCGACAAATGGCGGCAACAGGTGCTGGCGTATGGGTTTCTATAAGGTATGTTTATAAAAGAAATCAAAACTTTTTTAAAACTATTTAATATTACTAGCAGATTCCAGCCCTCGAAATCGAGCGCAAATTCTAGGAAATTTTATTTTTTATTAAATAAAGACCCTAAAAGTATGCTAATCAATTATAGACAATTCACAAATCAACACAAAAAACAAACTCATTTTTATTACAAACACATTAACAAATTTAATAAACACACACATAGCATTGTATAATTTTATGTATGTGTTAGTAGCAACTTTAAATGCAATTTACTCAGAATAAAGGAAAAAATTTAAAAATCTGTAAATCTGCAAATCGGGTTAAAAAAAATACCTTCCAAATAATATACGTTTGGTCAAAATCGGGATAAAACGGTAGAACAAAACATCAGTCACAAGTATCGCCTAGCCTATTAATATTATAGATGTGGTAATTTTGTATTTTGAAATTTATTTTGATAAAATTACCATTTTGTGGGCGGATGCGGCACGCCTTCTCCTATTCCAATCTGGCTAAAATTTTCAACAACGTATTTCTTGGCTACAGAGAACATTTCTAGGGGGAGTTAAGGTGCACTTTTTCACTTTTAAAAATAAGGCGCACTCTAATGTAACATTAACATTATTTAATGATATTTAATTTTCGACCTTAAACGAATTCATCAATAATAACATTCTGCTACAAAATATAATTTTTCTAGTGTACTTGTCAAGGGACCTAGTGGAAGTTGAATTTGTTCAACCAATTTTTAATTTTCCATCAAGTTATATATATGTATATATATAAATAGTTTTATATGTAACAAAACTATAAGGCTATTTTATCAAGAATATCTTACGATTTGGAAAAATTTTTAACTTTGTATTTAAATCGATTTAATATTGGCAAGGAAATTCAGATCATTTGATTCCTATTAATTCCTATTAATTAAATTGTTTTAACCAAAATATTATGGTTTTTGAAGAAATGTTAAAGAAAAGGAATGTTGTAAAGTTCAAAAATTTAGAAAAAAAATCGTTATATATAAATGCCCTTATAGTTTTGTTACACAAATGAAAATATTTACACGTTTGGTAACCTCTATTAATGCTTGTCTAAATTCATTAATTTAGCCAATAAAAATGTTAATATTAATACAAAATGAATTAACTAAAATTGAATTGTGTCTTACATTGAACATTATACTTATCGTAAGCTGTAAGCAGTAATTAAAACCTATTGTGAATTGCATTAATTTATCTTAAACGTATCGTAAGCTAAAATTACCCAATGTAATAAGCTTTAGTTATACCAAAAATAATTTGAATTTGTTACTTACTCTGCAGCTTTCATCCAAACCGGTGAGCAAGTGCACCTCAAAAAAAGCATCTCGTGGCTTTATATATATTTAGAATAAATGAAATATTAATCGCTAATACTTCTCTTCTTTCTTTTTTTTCTTACCACATTGATAAACTTGCAACAAAACGTTTATAATTCCTCCACTTCGCGACAAATTATAACTTGATGAGGCAGATCTCTCAAAGGTTTAATCTTTAGGTTACCAAGAACTGCCCTGTTCTGCATCTCAACCTCTCATAACCTAAAATTAAAAGTTAACTCCGGAAGAGTCTGTACAAAGCTATTTCCAAATTGTTCAGTGAAGAAAGTAAACCAAAAACGTTTTTTGACAATAATTTCTAAACACGGTTTTGTGGTCTGCTCAACCTGATCTACAACCTCAGCTAAGTCATTGCTCAAGTACAAAATCACTGTAGCATAGTGTAATCATATTTTGTGTGAATTAGTGCTGATATTATTACCAATACTGTTTTAGCAAGACCCACATTTTATTATACCGATCGACTCAAAATCAATTCTAAGTCGATTTAACAATGTCCGCCTGTCTATCTGTCTGTCTGTCCATATAAATCTTGTAATTAAACTACAGGTCGCAAATATGAATAAACGTGGTAGAAAAATCTGAGTACATGGATTAATATTTTATACCCTATACCACTATATAATGACTTTGTGCTGCTGTGTGTAACTACCAAAAATATTTGACCTAGACCCATCTTATATTATACCGAACGACTCAGAACCACTTTCTGAATAGATTTAGCGATGTCCGTCCGGCCGTTTATGTGTCCATGTAAACCTTGTAATCAAACTGCAGGTCGCAAATATAAATATATTTTGATGAAATTTTGTATATCAGCTTTTGTCGGCCATAGGATAAACGCTATTGAAATTGGTGAAATTCGGTCCATGTCCAAACCCAGTCACCACACAAATAACCTCTATGAAATCGACATAAATTGCCATAAAATCCAAATTATCATATAGATCTCAGTCAAATTGGGTTTGTATGTGTTTATTACATCCATTAATTAGTAGTCCAAAAATAATCCCTATAGGACAGTTCTTAGTCATAGGCCCCATATAGAGCTGCTTCCCGATTTTCACTTAAATCTATCAAAAAACAAAAATATTGCACGGATTTTTCTCAAATTTGGTTTGTATATATTTTTTCAAAGTATAAGTGACTACCAAATATGGTCAGGATCGGTCCAATTTTCGACCTAGTCCCCATACAAATATAGCACCCTATAAGAACTTTTTCATATATGCAGCCAAAAAAATTAATAACAATGCCACTCAAATTTGGTTTATGATTATTTTCTATATCCAATTAGTTGGACCGAAGAGATAGGGTCTCTAAACCATGGTATAGGGTATCGTATAGTCGGTCTAGACTGACTTTAAAAATTTTTACTTGTTTTTTATTGGATTTTAAGTATATAAAAATAAAATTGTTAATTAAAATGTATTTTTATACCCTCCACACCTTAGTGGCAGAGGGTCAAAGGGGCCAAGAGTTATGAATGAAACTTTCAAAAAACTCTTGAAAAAATACAATTTTTCAGTGTGTTTGTTGTTTTTCTCAAGATATACTGTATATGTTGTAATTCTTCGTATTGTTGAAGTCAAGCAATTAAAATTTAATAAAAATAAAAATTAAATATTAAAAATTAAAAACTAAAAATAAAAATGGAAAATGGAAAATGAAAAATTAAAAATGAAAAAAGGAAAATTGAAAATGGAAAATGAAAAATGAAAAACTAAAAATGAAAAACGAAAAACGAAAAATGGAAAATGAAAACTTAAAAATTAAAAATGAAAAAAGGAAAATTGAAAATGGAAAATGAAAAACTAAAAATGAAAAATGAAAAAAAATGGAAAATGGAAAATTAAAAATGAAAATTGAATACTGAAAAATGAAAAATGAAAGATGAGAATTGAATACTGAAAAATGAGAAATTAAAAATGGAAAATGAAAAATGAGAAATGGAAAATGAAAATTGAAAACTGAAAACTGAAAAATGAAAAATGGAAAATGAAAATTGAAAACTGAAAAATGAAAAACTAAAAATGAGAAACGAAAGATGAAAAATGGAAAATGGAAAATGAAAATTGAAAAATGAAGAACGGAAAATGGAAAATGAAAAATGAAATTTGAAAAATAAAAAATGGAAAATGAAAAATGAAAAATTAAAAATGAAAAATGAAAAATTAAAAATGAAAAATGGAAAATGAAAAATGGAAAATGAATGGAAAATGAAAAATGGAAAATGAAAATTGAAAAATGAAAAACTAAAAATGAGAAACGAAAATTGAAAAATGGAATATGATAAATGAAAATTGAAAAATGAAAAATTAGAAATAGAAAAATAAGAAATGAAAAATGAAAATGAAAAATTAAATTTGAAAAATAAAAAATGAAAAATGGAAAATGAAAAATTAAAAATTAAAATTAAAAATTAAAAATGAAAAATGGAAAATTAAAAATTAAAAATTAAAAATTAAAAATTAAAAATTAAAAATTAAAAATTAAAAATTAAAAATTAAAAATTAAAAATGAAAAATGGAAAATGGAAAATAAAAATGAAAAATGAAAACTGAAAAATGAAAAATGGAAAATGAAGAACTAAAACAAAAGATGAAAAATTAAAAATGGAAAATGAAAAAAAAAATTAAAATTGAAAATGAAAAATGGAAATTGAAAATTGAAAATTGGAAAATGAAAAATGGAAAATGAAAAACTAAAAATGAGAAACAAAAGATGACAAATTAAAAATGGAAAATGAAAAATGAAAATTGAAACAAAAAAATGAAAATTCAAAATTGAATATGAAAAATGGAAAATGAAAATGAGAAATTGAAAAATGAAAAATGAAAGATTGAAAATTTAAAATGAAAAATGGAAAATTTAAAATGAAAAATTAAAAACTTAAAATGAAAAATGAAAATGGATAATTAAAAACTAAAAATGAGAAAGAAAAGATGAAAAATGGAAAATGAAAATTGAAAAATGAGAAATGGAAAATGAAAATTGAAAAATTAAAAATTGAAAAATAAAAAATTAAAAATGGAAAATGAAATATGAAATATGAAAAATTAAAAATGAAAATGTAAATAAAAAATAGAAAATGAAAAACCAAAAAATGAAAAATGGGAAATGAAAAATTAAAAATGAAAAATGGAAAAATGGATAACGAAAAATAATAAAAAATGAAAATTTAAAATTTAAAAATTAAAGATTAAAAATTAAAAATTTTAAATAACAAATTAAAAATTAAAAACTAAAAATTAAAAATTGAAAAGTAAAAATTGAAAACTAAAAACTAAAAATTTTAAATTTTAGTTTCATTCTTTATTTTCTTACCTTTTTTATTATTTTTGTTTTTTGTATTAAATAAAATTATTTTACAATTTCCTTTTTTAATATTAATAATTTGTAGCCAAGAATCATTAGATTTTTTTTTTTTTTTTTGAATTATCGTATGACTTCTAAGGTCTCAAAACAGGCTTATAGGGATCAAACTTTGGGTATTATTATGATGCCGGCTGCGTTAAATAATGAATTTCATTGGCGTTCTATGAAGTACTTAGGGATTTTCTACTCTGGTAAAAAAAATAATGAAATTTTTCAAATAGTAATTAATTCTTTTTAAGCATCATTGTTTATTATAATAGAAATTGGCCAACAAGAAAACAAATTAACTTTAAATTTAATTGGTATTCGGATTTAGTGTTTCAGTATCGGCAACAATTTCAAAGTGGTAGCCGTAATAAATATTGGGCACAGGCGAATTTAACACTCTTACTTGTTTATTTATACATTGATTTCTTATTGTGCTTTTACAACTGAGATCACAAGGTCATGTTATACAAATAAAAATTCTAAAACAAAATAACAATACAATATTACAAAGAAAAAGTGTGTGTACAAAGTATTTTAGTTGAATTAATAATTGTTTTGAAATTAATAACTTCAAAAAGCCCTTTTGCATAGAATTGACTGGAAACTTTGGCAGTGACTTCGGCACTTAATTTAAATATTCTTTTGCAAAGGCAATTCGTTAATTATATGGTAGTTATATGGTAATGCTTGAAATTTCAAATCAAATTAAATACCTTATTTTCTTTATAGATTGGATTCGACTCTACGTTTGTATAACACATACACATTTGAACATAAACAGGACGTTGATATTGAGCCATACGTGTCGAAAATGCTGGGTACTGGCAAATTGGGCTTTTCATTTGTACGCATTACTGCTCTTATGGTATCATGTAATCGTCTATGGATTGGTACGAGTAATGGTGTTATCATCTCTGTACCCCTATCAGAGGGTCAAGGAAAATTAAGTAAATCATCTTTAAATATGTTGTATGCCAAAACGTTTTCAACCATTGATATAACATTGTAATTTCAGATGATCCAAGTAGTCAACTGCCGTTGTGCTGTATGGCCAATGCTCAACTATCATTTCATGGTCATCGTGATGCTGTTAAGTTTTTCGTTTCAGTACCATTGCGTCAAAATAATAGCGCTCAATTACAATTTACCAATAAACGTCCCGATATGTTGGTTATGTGTGGTGGTGAAGGTTATATTGATTTTCGCATCAGTAAGTATTCGTCCATTCCCATTTTTTTCATTATATAGCTTAAGACTCAAAATATATATATGTATATTTTTTTTTTTTGGTCTGTCTGCTTATTGATTTTATATATTTTGTTCTTTGTACAGGACAAGAGAGATCTATAACTGATGCTAGTGATAATGCTGCGCATTTGATAGTTTGGAAAGTTGATTCGTAAGGATTTTATTTTGATTTCTTTTGTTTTTCTTTATTTTTGTTTAACAGAGAAGTTTAATTTCAGAAAGAACTAAAGTATATTATAAGTTAGTTAGTTTTGTTTACAAACTTTATAGAATTTTTATGTTGTTGACCTTTCCAAATTTTTTATTTTTTTTTTTAAGAAATTGTGGAGAGTTAGAAACAGTTTTCATTAAAAAGTTAAAACAAAATGACATAAAATATGATGCAATAGTTCTTTACGATATTAAACATGTGTATTTTTTTTAATTTTGCTTGAAATTTTCTTGTTATTTAGTTGGAGTAATAACTTATTAACTATTTTTTTGTTTTCTGTTTAGAATATTTAATTTATAGTTTTGTCAACTGGATTTTGTTTATAGCGTTTGCCATAATTGCGTTTATGGTTTAACGCCTTCTTAGTTAGTTTTAACAAAGAAAAAAGGAGTAAAGTGACCTGAAATCAACCAAGGTTTATAATTTTCTTATCTTAATATATATGTAGGTTTTTCTTTCAATTGGTGTTTTTATTTTACTAAAAATTGCACTCCTTTTGAAATTGGTCACACATTGGCTTTTACAAACACGCACTTTTATGTTAAAAAATGGTTCTTATTTAAAATATATTAAGGGATAATATTTTTTACTACAACAAGGTTTTATGATTATTTCGGCTTTGGTATTTGCGACGTGGTTTAAATTATTCTAAAAAATATATAAGTTTATTTCCATCAATATGTTCATTTTATAAAACAAAGCGTTACATAACATTGGAAATTTTGTTTGAAAGAATTAAATTTTTTTTTTAGTTTATCTCATTTTTTTCATACAAATTTCTATATTTTTCTTAACGTTTTGTTTAATGAAATGACTCCAGAAACTATAAAGATAACTGTAAATATGTAACATCGAATGCACTTTTGTGTTTTTGAAAATAAAACAAAAAATTTTTAAACTTTGGTTAGCAATTACTTTATATACAAACTACCAAAAATGCGCAGAATTGTATACACATGTAGGTAATGTAAATAATTATTTGTAAATACACGATCTTTAATTCAATTACATTTATCTTCATATAAAAGAAAGCGTCATTCATTAAATATATTGTAAATATTTGTTAAATGATAGAAACCGCGTTCGGCAAAAATCGTATTCGTCTCTATAAACAATTTTTTTTGGTGATACCCAATAATTCTTGTTGTTATTATACTTCTGAAATACTTATGTTTATTTAGGTAAATAAGTGGAGCCCTCAGGCTATTTATTCAAAACTGGTATTTCAATATATAGTGCCCGGTAAGAAATCCACTTAAAAACTTGACGTAATTTACAAGCAAATTTCGTTATCCCTCTTTTATTTATTTATATCAGCCAATGGAAAATAATTCCTTACAGACTATGATTAGAGATTTACAGAATGTAACATATGTATATATAAGAAAGAGTAAAAAATAAATATTTTCATTATATTAATTTTATTTTATTACAGTAAAAAAAATAATCTAAAATTATTTTTGATTTGTAAATATCTATACGCGCAGGGGGTAAATTTCTAATTCACAATACATTCATAAAAACAGCGTAATATGTGAGTGTAATATGTGATCGTAAGATCTTACGCGTAACATGTGAGCATTAAGACAAATCGGTGTGACATGATTGTTTGGTGAAAAAATTATGATATGTAATAACCTTTTTGTCGCTCTTTTCTGCATTTTATTTATTACCAGATGTTTACATATCTCCCCTGTGATCGGACTCACATGATTTTTGTTGTGCAAAATTCAATAAAAGAGTTAGATTGTTTTTGCAGATCCAAATTAATATTATTTGAATTAATAAAGATGCGAGTTAACACACCATTGAGTGCATAATTCGTGCGATGAATTTGGACATTAAAAGTATCCACATATCTAAGTGTTCATGGTGGTACATAACATGGAATTAATGCGAGTAAATTAGGGCAATCAATATTGCCATTGACTATATCAAACACAAGTAAAGATGATTGAGAGATTCTGCGATATTCCAGATAATTTAGTGATCTGAGCGCAAATTTTAATAATTTAAAGTGCATATGTAGGTATGTACAAAACCATACATCACATATGACAACTCTTACAAAAACTGAGAATAATTAGAAGTATAAATGAAAAAAATATTCAAAATTCAAAAATAACGATTGTTTGTTTGGAAAGAGTTGTTTTTATCTTCTGAAATTAATACAAAGTAAAGCTGTATGGTACGAAAACTGACTCTAACCACACTGCTCGTAGGCCTGACTTTAGGTGAGTGTGTTAAAGCGCTTACCAAAAAGTGCAAGTACGAGTGTATGTGAAGGTTCATGGTTTAAACCTCACGGCCGCCCTAAGTAGAAAAAGTTTCATATAGAAACAATCTATTCAATTAAAACATAACAATTATCACAATGTTCAATAAATCGCTGATGAAGGCTGAAATTCCAGATACCGGTCCGATTAAGAATACAGTGCAGTTATGAATTTTTGAAATATATGCTTTCTTCTTCTTCTTTACCACGCACCATTTAATAATTTACGTTGGAGCATGAGTGCTCCAAACAACAGAAGCATATTCCAACTTTGTTCTAACAAAGGAAGTATATATATTCTTTAGTGTGTACGGATCCGAAAATTCTAAGCAATTTCTTTTCAAAAGACCGACCAAGCATTTTATAAACTTTAAGAACTATGTATTAGATATGAGGAACAAACGACATTGAAATATCAAATACAACGCCTAAATCGAGTTTAGATTAAAAACAAAAGTAATGAGATGTAGTGACCTATAAGAAGAGACATGAAAGCATTTGTCAAGATTTAAGTGCAGGCTATTTAATTTACACTATTCACTCAGATTATTCAGCTCATTTTGCAAATCGAAACAATCGAAATGATTCTGTTCTAAGATACATTGTTAAATCATCTGCGTATTAAAGAAATGTTGAATTAAAAAAAGAGAAATATCATTGATAAAAATAATTAAAAAATAAAGGGCCTAATACGCTACCCTGAGGTACACCCGCCATTTGCAAATAGGGCCTAGATTCAAATCCTTCAATTACAACATTCATACACTATTTCATAAATAGGATTTTATCTATTTTTAAATAGGATTTTTATATATTCTTCCTTTATTTACATATTTTAACAAATTTAATATTTACATATGCTCTCTTATCTTTACATATACATAGATATTCCAACAAATAATATATAGGATCTAAAGATATTAAATAGTTTTTATTTTATTTTTTAATGATTTTTAAAGGAAAATGGGAGGAAAAAACCTTTATATGATATAATATATTCAAATACTATCTGAAAATATTTATATGCTGATAAGAGGTTTATTAGAAATAATAGACCTCTATAAGCATATAATTTTCAATTTGGTGATTTCTTTTTAATTTTACGTTATTTCTCTACATTCTCTTATCAGTGGGTAAGAGGAATTTTCAATTTTGGCAAAGTAATTGCTATTAATCCTTGTTATGAAATCGATAATTTTTCATAACCTGTTTCTTCATGAAGAAGATTTGTAGGATACCTCCAGGGCTTTTTATTTATCATTTTAAGACATTTGTTTTGTATAATTTGTAAGCGTTTTAGGTGGCAGTTGACAGCGTCACTCCAAATAGGACACGCGTATGTTAATATTGGCCTTATAACACTTTTGAAGAGGAGATTTTTGTTTTTGGGGTTTAGAAATGACCTTCTATTTAGTAGCGGCCATAATATATTGTTTAAATGTAAGCTTTTTGTCCAAGACAACTCTGAGATATTTGACATCGTTAAGTACATTTATGGTATTATTTCCAATAAGAAGGTGACGTCTTGGCAGTCTTTTGGGATATTTGTTGAATGGAAAAATTATTGCTTGGGTCTTGTTTGGATTAATATTGATTTTTCATTTGTGAATAAGGATTTTATCCACCTTAAAAAATTAGAATTAAAGCCAAATTGCTACAATTTCGAAAAAGAATGGAGTGTGACAATTTGTCAAAAGCTTTCGAAAAATCAGTATAAATTACTTCGACTTAGCTACCGTGCTCAAGAGCGCTTAAACAATACTCGCTAAATACCTCCTCTGTTAAAGGAGAAGCAACAAATTGTATGTTCTTATGCCTGTGCTTCTAGTTAAGTCCTATTGACTTTTGTTTTTTTGATATGTCATCAAAAATCTCATTTTATATTTTTTCTTAAAAAAAAAACGTCATACATTTCACTTATAAAAGTTTACTTTATTTAAATTAATAAATTTTCTTGAATCATGTCAGCCTTGCAAAATATAAAATAGTAGCTGTAACCCGATGCGCTTCGCTACATCCATCGTAACGAAATAAACGAATGTGAATGAATACATTTTGTAGAAAACTATTTTATTTATTTATTTTTTTTTTTTTGGCGATTTTCGATTTTTTTTCGATTTCGTTTTTCGCCATTTTCGATTTTGGCGATTTTTGTTTTTTGTGATTTTTGATTTTGACGATTTTTGTTTTTTGTAATTTTTCGCCAAAATGATTTTTTTCTCTCGATTTTAGGTTTGGGCGATTTTTGATTTTGGCTACTACGACTACTCACTCACATTGGTAATTAATTTACAGTAGTTTTCCGATTTAACGAACCAGTTAGTTGTCAGGCCTGGTCTGAATGTACAACATGTCAACAGTGTTGTGTCAAAATTTCAAGTAAATCGGAGCAAAACTTAAGAAGATACAGCGTTTCCAGCGACCGGCCTCATACGGTTTATCGTATATAAATCAGTTTTTAAAAAACTTTAAATCGATTTTCTCGCAAATAAATGTTCGAAGTCCGTGAATATCATAATTCAAAATCTACTACCGATTATTTTGAAAATTTACACACTATCACCCGTATTCATAAAAATTAAAGTGTATTTCTTCAAGTAGACTTTATCAACAAATTTTGTATGAAAAACAGACAATAAAGTCTACTTGAACTACACTTTAATTTTATGAATACGGGTGTATATCTACACATAAATCATCATGTAACCACGATTTTTTTTTTTTTTTTCATTCTCTTCCCCATTTTTTAACAACAAATTCCCGAAATTTTATAGCAAAAATCGTATTTTTCACTTAAAAATGCTGCCAAAAATAAAAAAATAAAAAATTTAAAAAACTGCGTGATTACCTCGGGAAATATGTCAGCTTTTAAACGCATTTCGATTTTTTTTATTTCATATGATCCGGTAACGAGTTATGATGTTCATCGCAAACCAACAACGCCTCCGGAGACTCGCTGTCACGGACTTATTTATTAAAATTTTGAATTGAAAAATTTTTCAAAGATTCTTCAAATGTTATGCTATAACGTGTATATGAAATAAATAATCCAACATTATTCATATATGAAAATATGAAAATAAATTTTTCAGAAAAAATTTGTTCTAAAATTTATAAAAAAAAAAATATGACTTCAATACAATTCAGGCAGTTGCCGTGTCAAGACGTATTTTAATTGTCGGTTGATTTTAGTGTCATAAAAAAAAAAAAGATAATCAAACTTTTTTCTCTTATTGTCAATTTTTTTTTTCCTACGTGGTATAATCTTTTTTTTTTGTGTGTGCAAATTTCGTGCGTATTATTACCTTTTTTCCTCTTTACAAAATAATTTTACCCTTATTTATTTTGGACACTTAAATATTATAAAAAGTCTTCTCGTGAGTGCGCGATATGAACGGGGTTCATCCCCCGGATTACAACCGGTTTCGGGATCTTGACTTCACGTCCGGTAAAAGTAAAACCAACAAATATAAAAGACCGCGACCTGAAGATTTCTTACCTCTACCAGAAATAACAACAACCCAAGACAACCTACCACGTTATTTAGTTGCATCGACTATCTCTTTAAAGGAAAATATACAAGTGCCTCCGCTAGCTTCTCATAATGTTTTTCAAGTGGAAAGAGGGCTTAACCATATTTCACGTGACCGTTTAGAAGTCAAAGAGATGAAAAGTGGTGATCTATTAATCAAAGTCCCTGGTGTTAAGACTGCTGAAAAGTTTCTTAAAGCCAACTACATCGACTGTATTCCTGTAAAAATATCTTTGCATAAAACACTTAACATCACTCAAGGCCGTATTTTTTCTAGAAAAATTAAAGAAATACCCGAAGAAGAACTATTGGAATCATTAAAAGATCAAAAAGTCGTAGAGGTTCGTAAAATTAACAAAAGGGAAAACGATAAAATTGTGGCTACTGGAGCAGCAATAATCAGTTTTGATCTTTTCAACCGCCCTGAATTTTTAAAACTTGGCTGGGAAAGAGTCCCAGTTGACGAATATATCCCAAACCCAATGAAGTGTTTAAACTGCCAGAGACTGGGTCACACCAAGAAATGGTGCAAAAGTGTTGAGCAATGTCGAGAATGTGGTTACACGGAAAAACATGAAACATGCAATCGAAAATACTGTGTCAATTGCCAAGTAGAAACCCATACTTCATATGACCCTGAATGCCCTACATTCTGGAAACACAAGTCGGTTAGTTACATCAGAATTTCCAGAAAATGCACGACACGTGAAGCATGGAAAGTTTTTAATGATAACCCCACAGTAAATATGCTTCAACCAATTCAAAGAAACGGCATAAAAAGTCTTTCATACGCACAAATAGCAAACAACAACAACAATAAAATAACTAAACAAAATCCTACAACAACAGTATTTCCTACGCACAGCAAAACCAATCAAACAGAAAATCGAAATAAACATGCAGATAAAGAAGATAACGCATCACACAACGCTTTTTCAACAACCATAAAAGCAAACGATATCAATAACATCAACTCTACATCTCTGCCAACACAAATGCAATTAGACACCACTGAAATATTAAATGAAACTCCTATTCTTACTCAGGATCAAGAATCTATATCAAACATACAAAATTCTGTTTCTCAAATAATAAAATCAAATCAAACAAAACAAAATATTACTAATACAACAAATGAAAAAAAATAATAATGATTTTTCAGAAGATGACAGTATTTTCAGTGCTGGAAAAGATAGCAATTCTGATACATCTTTTAATGAATACTTTCTTTCCAATACAAATAAAGACATCACTGAGGAAATGATCATTCAAGATATAAATGATGGTCTAGGATTTAACACGCCACCAAGTAAAACAGATGATAATATTTCACCTTGTACACAAAGGTACAATAATTTTCCACAACTTAATGTGTTAATTACTCCAAACACATTAAGGAACACACAAAAAAGGCCCTCAAAGGGCAAAAACAAAAAATAAACTTTTATGATTTTGGACCTTAACATTACTATTCTCCAGTGGAATATGCAAGGCTTCATAAACAACAAATATGCTCTCGAACTTTTGGTAGCAAGACATAAACCAAACATCATAGTACTGCAGGAGACGCATATCATTGAGAAAACACTACATTTGTTACATTTGCCGGGATACAAAGTTTTTCACCACAACAACATGGATTATAACTATGCAAAATCAGGTATAGCAGTTCTAGTGAAAACAAATTTGAACGTTACTAGGCATATAATATCTACAGGTAACTTACTCTTCCAAACAGTAATAATTAAAAGCAATGATGAACTTCATATCACGAATATTTATAAAGAACATGATGTTAACCTATCTACATCAATTGTAAACAATATATCCATTGATCAAAATGTCCATCATATATTACTAGGGGATTTAAACTCTCATAATATATTATGGGGTTCTTCCTCAAACTCCCCAAATGGTAGAATTTTTGAAGATTTTGCAAATGACAACAATCTGGTAATATTGAATGATGGATCACCCACTCTACTTAACACTAGAAATACTTTAACAGCTGTCGATGTATCTATGTCATCCATTGATTTTGCTCCAAACTTGACCTGGACTTGTCTGCAAATTCCAGAAGTTGCTGATCACTTTCCTATTAAGATTACGAATAATATCGAAGTTGTTAATAGAAAATTTTCATCACGTTTTATGGACAGAAAAGCTGACTGGCCTCTTTTTGAAAAGAGGGCAGCTCAATTTGAAAGTTTATTTGAAAAGTCGTATAAAATCAACAAAGAGGCAGCTCAATTGAAACGCATTTTTAGAAAAGCAGCTAACGAATCCATCCCGCTCAGCCGGAAACCTAAAGAAGAAAATAACCCCGTATGGTTTAATTCAGATATTTCTAAATTAATTTTTTTGAGATAAGAAGCATGGAAAACATTTAAAAGTATTCGTAATAATGATAACTTAATTTATTATAAAAAATTATGTGCAAAAATTAAGAGGGAATGTAAAATCGCAAAGAGAAGAACATGGGATAACTTCCTTAACTCCCTAAATCCAGCAATGGATGTTAGAGTTCTTTGGGGTAAAGTCAACCACATAAAGGCAAATCGTATTCCAAGTTTTCCTAACATATATATAGATAATAATAGCCTAACACACCCCTTGGACATTGCTGAAGGGTTTGCACGTTTTTGGTCCTCTCTTAGCTCGGATATAGCTTTCGATCCTCAGGTCATAGCTACCAAAAATAATTTGAATATTGAAAATCTACTTCCAACAGATCAACAGGTTGTTGCAATAAACCATAAAATTCGAATATCTGAACTAAATTATATAATGAAAACATTAAAAGGATCGACTCCAGCACGTGATAAAATAACTTATGCCATGATAAAAAATGCTCCACACATTATAAAATTGCGCCTTTGTGAACTTTACAACAATATACTATCCACTGGAATATTCCCACAGGATTGGAAGACTGCTGTGCTTTCACCTATACCAAAACCAGGTAAAAACCCTAACAGTCTTGAAGGTTATAGGCCGATCTCTTTATTGCCAGTTTTATCAAAAATTTTTGAAAAAATTTTGGCCAGACGCTTTTGGAAATATACAAGACAGAATTTGTCAAGTTTACAACACGCCTTTATACCTAGACATGGAGTTCACAGCATATGTCATCAACTTGAGGAAATTCTGCGTCGAAACCTGAAAAATGGTAAGCATAATTTAGTCCTTTCAGAAGACATTGAGAAAGCTTTTGACCGAGTAGTGTCCACGTTCATCATAATGGAGCTTCATGATTGGGGTATCCCGAAAAATATCCTTAAATTATTAGATTCGTTTCTGAGAAACCGCACGGTAACCGTTAAAGTAGATGGATACTTCTCAATGACGCACTCACTGGATAATGGAGTGCCTCAGGGTTCCCCACTGTCCGCAGTTTTATACTCTGTATATGCAAACTCTTTGGCCAGAGCTGTTGAAAACCTACCAGGAATCGACTACATTGGCATTTACGCCGACAATGTTTTTGCAGTTGCTTCGGGTAATCCAGAAGTAATTCAATTAAATTTAAACAATCTTGATACAAAGATACATCAATGGGCTAAGAGCAGAGGTGCTGTTATACCAGTTCATAAATCAGAAATTCTCCACGTTTGTAGAAAAAGGCACTGTACGGGCAACACAATTTCTATTAGAGACGTTAATATTGAACTTTCGAATCAAATACGAATTTTGGGTTTGCTTTTTCCAAAAATCTTCTTTGGAACAGTCACGTCAAACAGTTATCTTATAAACTGAGTAAAATTAACAACCTGCTGAAGCTGATTTGTTCAAGGAATAAAGGACCTCATATAGAAACAGCCCTTAACATATGTCGTTCTTTAACAATCGGAACAATTTTGCATGGTATAACCATTTACGGCTGGACTACAAATAAAAATGTAGATAAAATTAATACCTCCATCAATAACTGCTTCAGAACAGCCTCTGGTTTGCTTCGTACAACGCCGATAGAAAAATTGAGAGTTGAGGCTAATTTCACGGATTTTCGTACTCTTTTGGAGAGAACTGCTGTCAACGTAGCATCCAGGGCGATAACAATATCATCTGATGGCTTACATAAATCTTTTTGGAATAACCTAAACTCTACAACAATCTGTCCACCATCTGCCACTGATAACGTTATCTCTATTTTGAGAAACTCAAACATTTCGTTACCGCAGAAGCCAATAACACCCAGGTTTTCTAATGCTTTTGTTCAGGCAGATAATAGTTTGAGTCATTTTTATCAAAAACAATACTGATCCAATGTGTTTCAAGAGAATGTTCGCTCAGAAAATGTCATCTTTTTCTCCAAATATGATTTACTATACAGATGGATCCTTTAACAATAGTACAACATCTTATGCCATAGTTAAACAATTATCAACCACACAATTTGAAACTATTAAAGAGTCTCGATTACCAGATCATACGGGGATTTTCACGGCGGAGATTGCGGCTATTAAAACAGCCATTGATCTTTCCATTCAACATGGAAAAACGTTAATTTGTACCGATAGCCTAAGTGCAACCCAGGCCGTAATAAAAAATCACAACGGTGTTTATGATGATATATTACAGTTGGAGAATGGAACTCAACAAATTTTAATTCTATGGATTCCCTCGCACATTGGAATTGAAGGTAATGAAAGAGCTGATTGTAGTGCTAAAAAGGCACTGAGTTTACCCCGGATAACAGAAACTCCCTGTTTCTCTAAAGCCATAACAAATCCGTTTAAGGCAACCCAAGATTTACAGAACATGTCTTCAACCAGACCTAGATATAACAGCAATTTAATGTATTATGTTAGCCCGCTTAAGAGTTGGTAAATGTGTATTTAACTCAAAACACTATTATGAGAAAACTGATCCGCAAAAATGTTTCTATTGTAATGTTATACTTGACGTTCCTCATTTGCTAACAATTTGTCCAGTATCGAAGATAGAACAATCGCTTGATGAAATACTCGATTGTACAACTACCAATAACATCACTATGATCAAAAGAAGTCTGCTACAACACAACATTCAAAATGTCTAGGTCCAATTTTCATAACAAGTTTATTTGCTTTTATAATTTTTAAAAATTATTCTCTTTTAACTTTCCTTTTAAATTTTAGTAATTATGATTCATTTTCGAATCATATTTTGATTATTAAAATGTAAATATGTAAATATAATTTCTCATTTTATCTTTTGTAATACGAGCGCATATGGTCTTGTTACCGGCGCCCTTTTTTCCTATATTTTATGAATTTACTTTGTAAAATATTTTGTTAATAAATAAATAAATAAAAATATGACTTATTAGTGTCGTGTGCTTTTTTTACCATTTCTTAACTAAAATTTTCGCGTTTTTATCCTTTTTCATATATTTTGCGCTTTTTCCTCTCAAACCGTTGGATTCTCCGAAAGTGTCATAAAATATGTAGAAAACAGAGACGAAACAGGGTCTCAAAGTATCGGTAGTGCGAGCTGAGCACATATTTTTATGTTACCTCCGTTGATTAAGTCATAAATGGACTCAGTTAAGATGCAAAAGGCTGAAAATAAAAGAATTGAAATCACTTAAAATTCATTCCCAGAGTGGACCCAGATTTTATTCGATAGCAATCACTGAAATGGTAAACATGTTATCGAAAATCAGTGGTTTCATATGCAAGATGAGGAAGAATGTCCAAATCTAAATCGGGTATTGTGGAATACTTATTATTACACCCTATACCACTATGCTGCATATTCAGACGTAGTCCCCATGCAAAAGAACCCTATCAGATCGACTTAAATTGCCATAAGATCCAAATTATCATATAGATCTCGTTCAAATTGGGTTTGTGTGTGTTTATTACATCCATTAATCAGTAATCCTTATATGACAATTCTTAGTCATAGCCCCCATATAAAGCTTATTCCCTATCTTCACTTAAACTTATCAAAAATAAAATTATTGCACACATTTTTCTCAAATTTGGTTTGTATATGTTTTTGCATAAAATAAGTGATTTTATTAAATGTGGTCAGGATCACTCCATTTTTCGACCTAGTCGACCGATATGAACTTTTTCAGATCTGCAGATCTCTAAACTCATGGTATAGGAAGGACATCATATAGTCTGTCTTGTTAAATTATTGATTTTTTGAACAGGGTTGTAAAAAAAACAAGTAAGGTACCCTAAACCCGGGTTTTCGTTTATATTAATATCTGGACTTACATATTTTACTATTTATAACAAATGTTAACACAATACTTGAACAAATAACAATTTTATAAACTTAATACTAATTTATTACAACAAACACGTTGAATTTTTAACCTCCGTTAGAGCTGTCTCTCTATTTCAGGTCAATATTTGCATAATAATACCCGAGTTACCCCATTTTAAATACCAATGACTCTAAATAGTGACAAACAATATTATTCTAAGTTTAACAAGGAAAATTGTTTATTTTGCGAACGAGTGTGATTTCAGCAGACAGGCCATCAGGCGGACGGACGGACAGATTACTATATCGATTCGAGGCGGAATGACAAACTAAAATACATATACATAGTGGTATGGAGGACATAACGTTTTTTTTTTTTTTTTTTTTTTTTGATGACGGAAAGTGTAAAAAACTTTAGCTTGATGAGCAATATCTCTTAAACGTTGCTTCTTGACGAGCTGAAAACGGGAAAGGAATTTTTTTAACAGATCTTCAGGCCCCTCCAACTACTTTTATTTCGCGATCGTGGTATATATTGTCAGTTTTCGTAATTGTAGAGTTTTAAGAGGAAAAATTTTGCTGGAGTAATTTTTGTCTACAACAGTATCTTGAAGTTTTGAAGAGTAGTTTTCAAATAATATGTATTTTTTTTGAAACCTCAAATATTCCTTGACTGACAATAAAATATTATTGTGGAGCAAACCACAAGACAGCTGATTTCCACAAAACAAAATTAGTTGTTTTTCTTTCTTCTAATTAGTTGTATTGTTAAAAAAAATTTAAGTTCACAACAAATTTAAAAAATTATTCATTATTATTTATTTAATTATTATTTAGTAGCTAATGCTCAAAAAGTTACTAATTATATATTTATTTTATTATTAGTATATAGTTACTAAATAAATATTTATTTTAAAAATCTCTAAATCAAATTTTTGGATCTAAATGTCCCTTCATCAAATTTTATATTATTTTACCCGTCAATACACATTCGTTGATATTACTGCAATAGTCATTCCGACGCGATACGATATAGCACACTCTTCTTTCGTTTTTAATTTATATCTGACTTTATGTAAATTCTTTGGTTTTTCTTGCCGACTGGTCGGATTAGGTGATATGCAGTTGCAGTGTTGTGAGCAGGTAATGTGGAATAGTATTTCACATTATCCGCCTTATGGTATTCTACATTAGCCGATTATCAACTAAATTAAAAAACAATTTATATAAAATTTAAAACTTGATAAATAAGCATAATAACTAAATACGAATATTGATTTATTCATAAATTTTTAAAATCTTGTTACAAAACAAAAATATCTTCATAAAACCACACCTCCAACACAATTGCAAAAAATCCTTACTCACTAACGGTCAACTTGCCGTTACGATTATTTTGCGAAATAAACACTAGTTCCATATTATTCAAACTTACTCTACATCCTCTTTTTTTCCTGATCTTTCGACTTGCCATTACAGCAAATCAGTCACAAAATGGTTCCAACAGAATAATGTAATTTTGGTACCAAGAAAAGCGAATCCGCCTAATTGTCCAGAACTGAGGCCAATAGGAAGATTTTGGGTTCTAGAAAAAGATTTATGAAGAACGCAAAACAAGTCGCCAATGATGCTTCAATTTACAGCAAGATGGTAACTGAAGATATAAGAAAATCTCTAATGGGGGCCATTTCTGATAAAGTAAAAGTGTTCATCTCAAACAAATAATTCTTTTATTTTGTTCATAAAATATAAATTTGTATGAAATTCTTGTTAATAAACCCGTTATTTTTTATTGAAATTAGTTGGTTAGATCAAAAGGTTTAGTTGATCTCAATCCTGATGTAACATATCAAAGCCAATAGGTGGCGCTGGGGTTGAGATATATAAGAAAATTTTTATTTATATTCTGATTTAGTGGTGTTTAGGTCTGACATTACTGCTTCTAATATCATTTATTATAAAAACATTAACAACAAACATTAAGATACATTTACGCGAAACAGTTTCTTTTATATTAAAAACAATTTACATTTGTTAATAACTTTTTGGCAGAACAACGTTTGCCGGGCCAGCTAGTGTATATAAAATATATTGTGTGTGAAATGTATTTATTTAAAAACTACGCTATCTTTACTAAACACATAATTGATAAAAAAAAATCTAACTGAAATTCATACTAATAAGTTATCATACATACAATAACTTAAAAACAAATAAACTAAAATATATTATTATTATTAATTTACTTTCTTCTTACAGATGACAATGATATGGAAAAAAGTATTAATTTGGAACAGAATCAAACCATAGAAAATCGTGGCGATAAAAGTTATTTAATCGTATGGCATGTTAGTCAACGTTAATTGCTGTATAAAAAACTTATTAGGAATGTTTTCATTAATTGTTTTATTAATATTATTAACAAGTTAATATTTATTTTATTTAGTTTTTACATTTTGTATACCATTAGAGGAAAATTATGCAAATAAATACATTGGAAAATGTATAAAATTTATGTCATACATTATTATATTTAAAACCATATAACACCACCAAATAGTTTAAAACCGGTCAAAAGGAAAAAAACAGCTTTCAAAATATATTTAATTAAAATAGTGAGAAAAAGACAACATATTATGAAGTATTGCCGCGGCTACTTATTTTATGATTTTTTTTTTATTGTTTTTCATTAAATATTTAAGAAAAATATAAGCTTCACATTTGCATATTGATGAATGGGGAGCAAAAATTACTACATAGTTGATCATACATTTTTGTTAAATTTGATTTGTACCTAAGATGTAAAAACAGTCGATATTACTTATCAAAGGACTGTCAATTTTTTCATAAAGTAACCATTGTAAGTCCATAGCTCTTTTTGAAATTAAGCTTCTTCTATATTTATATAAACTATTATGTAGACAAGTGATATTGTAATCCTTAATAACAAACAGTAACCAAAATTATATTAATAACACTATACTATATAAACACATCTTAACATGAATATTTAATTTTTTTTTAATTTTAATTTATAACTATAGTATGTATAACTGTCTCTTTCCTTCTTTTAATTTGTATATATATTTTAGTTTGTAAATTTTTTAAGTTTTATTTTAATTAATTTTAAAAAAAATTTTGTTTTAAAACAATTTGTTAAATTTGTTTGTAAGTTTTTAATTGAATTATTAAAAAAATAATTTTTATTTAAACCCATTTTTGATTGTTTTTTTTATTATCTTATAGGAAAGCTTTAAAAATACGACTACAGATTTATATATATTTATTTAGACTGGATATTATATATATAATTCAGTTTTCATTACAAAAATAAAATTATATATTTATATTTCAAAATACTGAAGTGTTTTTATGTTTGTTGTAAATACATTTACTTATGTATATTTTTAAAAAAACGCTACATAACATTTTCAAAACCAAAGCAGTTACTTATTATCATATGAAAAATTAAAGCAAAAAGAAAATGTACTACAAATATTAAATAAATAATTTCCTTCTAAAAAAGTATATATTTTAAATGGGATTTCTGGTTGATTTGAAAGTACCTCATAAATATTGTAACTAGATGTCTGCTCAGGGTAAGTTTTTTAACATCTGTTTGGGATTATAAAGAACAATGAATTAAGTTGTACATAAACTATCTAACCAATTAGAGTTCAGAGTTTTTAGAATTGTATACTTTTCAAAATAAAGATATACGTAATTAGAATTCAGAAGCAAATCCAATTGTGAACCTCCTCTATGTTCACAAATGAGAAAAATACCTTCTTTTCGAATTGAAGCCAAATAGTCATCGTTTTAAGAATTAGTTATATTTTGGTTTGAATTTAAATTACCGTACTAATATTTAGAATTTATAACATTAATTAAATAAAACAATAGTTTTAACATTTCTCCTTATTTTCTTCATTAGTTTTTACAGAATTGATTGAAAATTGTGAAATATTATCAGGTTTATGAGACCATTGCCTGAAATAATTTGTTTTAGCATCAGACCAAGCATTTTGATACTCTTCAGCCAGAAATTTGATTTCAACATAAGTTTTACTGTTCAAATCCTTAGAAATATTCCATAAATCTTTTTTCATATTTATAATATCTAAAAATTCCTTAAGTAGATGAAATTTTGAAATATTTAAAGCTGCCTGAGTAGTATTTGCCTTATTTGATGTCATACCTTGCCTTTTGCCATTGACGGATATTTCATAAGGTCTAAAAATATAGAAATTTATCAAGTTAAATAATAATATTAAACTAAAGGTAAAGACAGCTAGACTGTGTACGAGTAGTTTCAAAGAACGAATTATTTATGGATTTTTTATCGAAGTTAATCTTATCATAAATAACTTTCATACAAAAACAATTCGATTCCATATCTAATAATATTTTGAAATTAATAACTACATTATATAAAGCAAAACGTTGTTGAACATTTAAAATTTTTTATGTTCAAAATAAATTTTTTTAATATAAAATGTTTTCAGAGGAAAACTCATTTTGTATTTTTTATACCCTATACCACTATGTGGTTTGGGTATAATGACTGTGCTGCTGTTTGTAACAACCAAAAATATTTGACCTACACCCATCTTTAATTATACCGATCGAATCAGAATCACTATCTGATTCGATTTAACGATGTCCGTCCGTCCGTCCGTCTGTGTGTCCATGTAAAGTTTGTAATCAAACTGCAGGACGCAAATATGAATATATTTTGATCAAATTTAGTACATAAGCTTTCATCGGCCATAGGATGAACGGTGTTGAAATTGGTGAGAATCGGTCCATGTTCAGACCTAGCCCCCATACAAATGACCCCTATGAAATCAACATATATTGCCATAAGATCCAAATTATCATTCAAATCTTAGTCAAATTGGGTTTGTACGTATATATTACATCCATTAATCAGTAGTCCAAAAATGATCCCTATTGGACAACTCTTAGTCATAGGCCCCATATAGAGCTGCTTCCCGATCTTCACTTAAATCTATCAAAAAAGAAAAATATTGCACTGATTCTTCTCAAATTTTGTTTGTATATATTTATGCAAAATACAAGAGACCTTACCAAACATGGTCAGGATCGGTCCATTTTTGGGCCTAGTCCCCATATAGATATAGCATCTGATATGAAATTTTTCATATCTGTTCTTCATACAAATTTTCGTTCGTCTTTGACGAATTGTGTTAGTGAAACAGGGTATTAATTTTAAAATTCATAAACATTTTAAACGATTTGTTTAATTAGATGATACCATTATTTTAAAGTTATTCTTTAAATTTATATTTTCACATAATTTGTAACGTTTTGTTTTATGAAATAAGCACATAAAGAATTCAAGTGGACTTTTAATAAATTTTAACAGTCTTTCTTTGAAACCCGTAATGAAACATTAATTCGATTCTATTAATTTTAGGAATTCAATTTTTAACTATAAATTAGAAATTTAATGCATAAATTTATTAACTTTCATACTTCATATTCCCTGGTATATCACACCAAACTAAACCATTTGGAGAAGGTTTTTTCGTTGCATCTTGAGAAAATTCAAAATTTAGTGTTGAACACAATCTTATTTGGGGTATATGTGCAGTATATTTAGAGTTTTTGTAATTGTTTTCGCTAAAACGTTTCCATATTGCTCTTTCTAAAGTTATTATTTCTGTATGGCCCAAAAAGTTTAAGGTATCAAAGTAAATGGGACTTTCAAGCAGAATATCCAAAAGAGCTCCTTGCATACCCATTATTTGCCATTTAGCTAATTTATCACTACAACTCATAGACAAAGTTCTTTCGCCTCTTCCGGGTTTAGTTCGCAAAGCTCCCACTGACTGTTCCAGAGCATCTGTATGATGAGATCCTATAAGTTTAGCTCCGGTATAGACACTATCAACATTAAAAACCACATTAGCTTCTTTATAGTTTTCTTCTATCGTTTTCCTTCTTTTGGACATTGGCTCATCTTCGATGATCTTATATTTATACTTATTATCACCAATACAAGCATCGCCACAAGGTGTTTGGGTGCTAAGAAAATGTAATGTAAGTTCATCTTTCAATTTGAATTTTCTTTTTTCTGGTATCCATATAAATACAGAATTTTTGTCTTTGTCGTTATGTATAAAATCCTTCATCTGGTAGTAAAAATACCTTAGAAGTCCCCTTCTGGTCAATACCTCAGCATGAGAGTCATTTAGTATTAAACCTTGAGCACAAAGTTTCTTTATGCCAATACATTTTGTACCACATCCCAGAGAAATTACTTTACTACAATGAGTTTTTGAATCGTGCAGCACAACTCCCGATAATACAGTCCATTCCGTTTTGTTTGGTTTTCCTGTTTTTGGTAGGCTTTTAAATTTGGAAAAACATAATTTAGCTATTTCTTCAGCTGAAATATAGTCGAGTAAATCTGAACGGCGCGACATGTTATTTTCATCATATGGAAAATGTAAACAAAGATTCTTCTTATTTTTGTCAAGTATTCAATTTTAATGACAGCATATAACAGTGGATAAGTGAGGCAAAAAATTATACTCGTTGAAATGTTATATTCGCTGAATTGTTAACGAAATTCAGATCGGGTTTCTGTGCTATTAATTCTTGGTGAATTACCAAAGTAGATTTATGGGTTTTATTCAATTCCCTCTAAAATATGAACTTTTGTAATTTTTGTGCTAAAAAACATGAAAAACTGCATAAAATTAGTGAAAATATTATAGTTTCAAATAAACCACAAACAATACAAGAATTGCTTAAAATATTTCAAAACGATATAACAAAGGTGAGATATTGAAAAATTTTACAAAATTATGCGTTTAATCCATTGAATACAGTTTCTTTTTCGAGATTTGGATTCAGTCATTTGCACAATTTGCTTAAAACTCTTGAAAAGTTCCTATGAATTTGTGCAACAAATAAAGGATGCTACACATAAATTATGTCTAGGCAAAGATATTAAAAATGAACATGATTACTTTGACATAAATGTTGATAAGAAACCGGAAACAACAATAGTAACGGTAAATAAAAGTTTGAGGACAGAAATAGATGATAAAAACTGTAACCTCAATGTTAAGACCATTTTACCAAAGACTATCTGTAATGAAAATGACTCGAGGATTATTACTAAAGGGTCTTCAAATGTCAAATCGCGCTTATACAAATGTTTAGAATGTACTGTAACTTTTAAATCTTTTAAACATCTTCGGGAACATGAGCTGGGATATTGTACTAATACTTTGAATGGTGTTTTCTCTTGCAAATATTGCCATGCATGCTTTAAGAAGGAAGATTCTTTAACTGTACACCAAATAGAAAAACACACTGATGGACAATTTGTGTGTTGTCTTTGTAAAGATAAAGTATATGCGGCAAAAGGATATTTAACACGTCATATTGAGAAAATGCATCATCACAAAAGCTTACAATACTATTGTGGCGAGTGTGCGGATATGGTTGTGATACCTTCACAAGATGAATTACGTGAGCATTTTTCAGAAAAACACTCTTTAGATACACAGAAAGATATGAAAGAACAACAAATGGCAGATTTCAGTGATGATGACATGGACTTAGAAATGCATGAAGAGTTTTTGGATGAATTTCTTCTGGCTCATACTAATGAAAATTCATTTCAATTTTCTGAATGTTGGGAAGCTTTAGATCTACATCTTCCCGATATGCTACAAGAAAGTTCCACAAATCTCACTAACCATCAAGAATTTACAGCAGCTTTTCCTTGTCCTAAATGTTTAGAACAGTTTAAAAATCCCCAACCTTTTCTCCAACATTTAGCTGAAAAACATAATTTGCCCGTGTTATTATGTCGCAACTGCCGGAAGTCATTTGCCTCGTTAAAGGATTTCAAAATACATAAGAAAACAAAATGTCTTCGAACCATCCAAACGGATCCTTTATCTCTCGATTGTCCTTATTGCAGTAAAGCTTTTAAAAATGCTTTAAAACTTAAACAACATTTACGCATTGTTCACACTCAATTAAAAAGGCACATTTGCCAATTGTGTGATAAACAATTTGCCACATTGGATCATTTAAAGAAACATGTCTTGAGTCAACACCAAAATGAACGTAAACACGTATGCAATGTTTGTGATAAAGCATTTACCCAATTGGGTCATTTGAAACAACATTTTGCAATACATACAACGGGCAAAACCTTACAATGTCCAGAATGCTCTACAAAGTATTGGCGTAAAATTGATTTGATTCGACATCTACTAAAAAAACATGGAGTAGAAAGTACATGAGGTTTAGCGACAAAAACATACATATATATATATGTGTAACTTGAGGCAAAATAATCAATACTGTATTTTTTAATATAATTATGTAACAAACCAACACATTTTTTATCTCCATTTTCCTTCTTTGAATTTTATACATTAATACATATATTGTAATATTACAGTAAAAAAAAAATTCAAATAATTTGCAAATATTTCTTTAAACATTTACAAATTCTTGTTGTGGCATCTTCTAATTTGTCTTTGTTATGAAATGCTATAGATAAGCGAAGACAATTAGAAGCTTTTCCTGCTGTCGCCGAAAATCTTAGTCCGGCAATGAAAAATATTCGTTCCTCTTTCATGCAAATTTGAAGAAATTCCGAAGCACTGCAATGTGTTGGCAAACAAACCCATATAAAATAACCACCAGCTGGTAACTCGACACTACAACATTCTGGCAATTCTTTTTTCAAAATATCACAAACACCTAACATACGTTCCTTATATGCATCATACATTCGTTGAATATGTTGTTGACCCAAACCTAATTCAAATAAACTGGCGACAATACCTGAAGAATAATTATTTAAACAGCCGCCACTATTAGCCAAGCCACTAAAATTTAAAAAATGCTGTTAAAATATTATAATTTTGAAATTTTTGTTCAACTACTAACCTTGCATCCAATAATGTCTTCAATCTCTTTGGCATTTCTAACCAGCCCAATCTCACACCAGGCCCCAAAATTTTCGAAAAACTTCCATTTGAAATAACATTGCCCTTGTAATCACTATCGTCTCTGTTGTCATAGGCAAATAATCTTTTTGGTGCTCTATCACCTTTGTAATATAAAATATTGTAAACATCATCACAAGTGATTAGAAAATCATACTTCCGGGCCAATTTAATTAAGCCTTCACATACTTCATTCGAGAATAATATTCCCGTCGGATTATGATAGGTTGGAATTGTATAATACATGGCCCAAAATTCTTTTTTACTTGTTTTAAACAGTTTTTCTTTTATCAACACTTCTAAACTCGCCAAATCCACACCATCATTATTTAGTTTTACTGGTACAACATTTAAAGTATGAAATTGTTTGATAGTATCCAGGGCAATCATATAAGTAACTTCATCCACAAAAATGAAACCATTTAAATCGATTAAAGTAGATAGAATCACATGTAAACCTTGCGTGGCTCCACTAGTTATAAAGAGATCTTCACTGAAAAACAAAATGGGAAGCATTAAGCTTTAATTCTATAAAGACAAAGTAAAATGTACATTAAACTTATTTCTTCATACCATTTTACTTCACTGTCATACATTTTTGTAAAATATTTAGCAATTGCTGATCTTGCCTCGTATGTGCCACATGTAGGACCATATTGAAATAGCAACGATGAATTTGTTTCCTTATCAATTTTCTGCAATTCCAATGATAAATAATATCTATTTTTACGTACAAATTTATATTTAATTTGTTTACTACCTACCAAACGATGTTCGGTTGCTTTTATAAAAATATCACCACAATATTGCAATAAATCAGTGCCTGGTGCTCCAACACCCAAATTTATAATCTTTGAGTCATAAACATTCCAATCACTGCCATCAAATAGATGTTTTAACTTACGTTCTTCATTCGACATCTTAATATTCCAAATTGTTTTTGTTGAATACGCCAAGAATACTCGTGTAGTGAATTAAAAACTAAATGGGTTTGTTAACAATACTATGCACCAATTAACTTTTCCCTTAATTGTGTGCTTTAAGCATCTAATCAGTGTTCAGTGTGTGATGATAAGACTGTTAAATGTTTATAGTCGAAATTATAACATATTCTTAATATTTATCTTGAATATATATGCATATATATTTTTGTTTTGTTTTATTACTCCATTGTGGGGAATCTTATAACACTTCTGTATAGTAACTGCAATATAAAAAAATATAAAAATTTCTTAAAGAATGTAGAGAATATTTTAGTTAAACATTCGGGTGCATTATAAGTCCAATTACATACTGTGAGCGGTGAAAGAAAGTGTACTTTTTCGTTTTCTTGTGTTTTCAATTTTAATAATCATTTTTTCCAATTCTAATTTATCAAAGATTTTATGCTCTTTGAAAAAAGGTTTCCTCCTTTTTCAATTTATAAAATAAATATTAATATAACAAAACAAACTTCTTTGCTGTTGTTCGTAAAGATCTTGTTGAAAGTACACTATTTGATAAATTAAAATGTTCGTGAAATTTAAAATCTTCCCAATTATGGGATTACCTCAATATTATAAATGAACATATTTCACTCATCGAATAGAACTTATGCTTGGATAAATAATAAGAAATAATTGCTTCAACATACGCCTAACCCCAGTGATGATTTGTGGGAGCATCGGCAAATAAGGTACAAGCGAATTATAAGCATGGATTTCCTCGAATGATACATAACTGTAATAAAAACAAAAGGAAGGCAACAAAATACTATTTTTTGATCCTTATTTATTTTTTACAGTACACTTACTTTTTACGCTGTAAATATAATATATTTATATTAGTAGTTTTTCAAAAAGCATAAAATGTTTGATATATTAGAATCACATAAGAAAAATTAAATAACTAAAATTAAACGTGTAAACTTTTAGTTGGCGTCCACAGTATATTTATGATGTCAATACTGTATTTATTAAAGCCGACATAGATATCAAATAAGAATCGTTAATATTTGAAACTAGTTATCTCTAGGTCGATCCGATAGGGCACTGTTACACATTCAATATATATTGTGATATTTCGATCACGACCTATTTTGAAATCCATTAAAATGGATCGCAATCCATCAGTTGCTCATTGCATTGAATTGAAAATACTTATATGCTTTAGAAGCTCTATTCCATTTAATAACTATTTTTGAACAATCTGGCATCTTCGTCAATAATAATAATAATTACTCTATTGTGAATGTTTCAGAACTATAAACAGCCCATGTAAAGAAATTATTAAAAAGTAAACATATTAAACAAAAATGTCTACAAACGATAAATCTAATGTTACAACACCATCAACAAATAAAGAATCATCGAAGCAAAAAGCACACAGCACATTACTAGACTCTCCTATACGAGGACCAACCTTATCTACAAGTACGTCCAGTTTTGAAGCCCTAGATCCACATGATCCAAATTTAAGTAAATTGGGTACAAAAATGTTTCGTAAAACTGAAGAATACATAAGCAATGAACTGCAAGCACCTTTGGAAGACTATCAGTTATTAGAGAATATGAATCGTGTCACCATAGCAAAATATTCAGATATGAGGCAAATTTCCCAAAATTTAGGTGTCTCAACGTTGGAATTAAGTCAAAAATTTCAAGCTCTGGTAAGTGTTATACGATTGAGGCAAACTAATTTTCAACTGTTATTATTACAGAAACCGTTGATGCAACAAATTGATGAAATTTCGGACACAGTGGATAAATTAGAAGCAGCCGCCTATAAACTGGATGCATATTCCATAGCTTTAGAGAATCGAGTCAAAACAGTATTACAACGTAAACCAAATATGTGAAATTAAAGGAAATTATAAAAAAGGTATTTGTTTTATTTATTCACATTTATCAGCCTAATATCAACTTAAATATTATGGCTATTATATTGAGAAATATCAAAGGTACTGTAATAAGAGAAAAGAAAAACAAAACTTGTATCGTGGTAAAGGATTATATATTGATCAGTACTCACTTTTGGCTACAGTACGTATGGATCTAATTAAATTTAAGATTTGTGCTTTAGCTGTAGGTTGACCAAATTCCTGAGTTTGTTGACCGCCCCAACCAACTATAAGAAAAACTTGTGCTAAATTTGTTTCAGTTAATTGTATATATTGACTTACATTTTGCCAAAAACCGATCTTCATGTAATACACATACAGCATTCAAACATAATAGGGAAGCTTCTATTAAAGACCATAAAGTAAACATTATTTCTATTTATATATTAAATGTTGAAAAATAAAAAATCTCGTTTATTGATGACGCGTATTATTGACGGCACAGTTTACATACCAGTTG
The DNA here is from genome assembly GCA_963682025.1 of Cordilura impudica. NCBI lineage: Eukaryota > Metazoa > Arthropoda > Insecta > Diptera > Scathophagidae > Cordilura > Cordilura impudica. The sequence goes on from OY821519.1 coordinate 116,427,459, forward strand.
TGAGAACTATGACAGCTGTCAAAAAAGTAATCTCGAACCGTATGGCTTTGTTTACTTTTGTTTTCTTTAATTTTACACTTCATAATGAGAGAAAGAGATTAAAAAATAAAATATATAAAATATAATGTGTGCAAGCGAACAGCTACACAACATGTTTGTAACTAATGTCAGAATAAAAACAATAATAAAAATAGTATTTGCATTAAAAACAATGATATCGTATTTTCTGTTTTGAAATAAAAATATAAAAGGTACATATTAAAACCCATAGCTTGTGATAATACCAGTAATGTTGGTATAAATGCTGGTTAATTTGTTATACGTAAGCCTGTTCCATTCACCACTTCTCAACCCGTGACCGGTAGGTAGGAATCACAAATTACTATAGCTGCGCTAACTATTGGTCCAGTTGCTGGTCACGAAACTTGAATTGTGGTGTTCTGACTTGTATATAGAGTGCGTGTCTTGGGTCCTCATCGTAATTTGTCCGGTAATGTTCCCATCACATTTTTGTAATTTTTTATTTCTATAAGTAGAAGAACTTGTACACCTTGAATTAGTGTAGGATTAAATTTTAAAAAACATAACAAATAGAAGCAACAAAAGCAATACGAATAGAGAAAACTGAAGTTCATGCAATTAGTAGTATGGTCAAGTTGAATTATATTTTTAATTTAATAAAATATATGAATTAAATTTTCAACAGCTCGAAAACAAATAAATCTTAGTAGCTTAACAAAAATCATATATAATTTAAATAACTTGGCCAAAAGAATAATAAACAAACTTAGTAGTTTAATTTAAAAGAATTACGCCAAACTATCAAATTAACACTGGAAGATTTAGTTGCCAGCGTTGCGACTATTGGAAAGTGCAAAAGGCTCATTTTTATATTGTCTCGAAAATGCGACTTTCTTTCCATAAATGGTGTTTATTCAATCTTTACATATTAAAAATCATTGGAAGATGTACATTTGTGGTATATAGCCGGTATATTTAGTTTATTCATAGCAGTATCAACTAGATCAATTAAAACTTATGAATTTGCAAACAAAATAAAAAATGTGTGGTTAGAAGTGTCCAAATTATTTTTATCGAAATTTAATGCTTTTACATTCCATATTGCCCGCAAAATACAAGTGGAATATATCTCTCACCGAGAGGATCAATAAAGTACTGTTGGAAATGGTAGAATCAACCATTGGCAGAAATGGTAGTATAACCTACATATTCCACAAAAGCCCAACAATCCTTAATTAAACAAATTTTAATATTTTTACAAAACAAAGAACACAAATAAGAAAAAGGAGAAGTATTTGTAGATTTCCGCCGTTGTTAAACATGATGTCCCCAAAATGATGACAATGTATGCTCAGTACATGAAACGTAATATAGATGGTTTAAAACGCGTAAAGAAATCAAAAGTAAAAGCAAATGCTACAAAAGGCTAAAGCTAAACCTGTAACTATAAGATTAATTCCTTTACTTTAAATCTAGCATTTAATGTACATTTTTATATCTCCATTTATGCAAAAATAAAACAAAACTACGGGCATTTATTTAAAAACTATTTTAAACAAAAACATTGTTTATTATTTGAAAAACTTAACATAATGACATGTATATTTTTTTTTTAATTTTACGATCTAACTACACAACATAGACTAAAATATAAAAAAAATTTCTTTAAAAATACAAAAAAAATGGAATTGCTTAAATACGTTTACCCATCAAACCCTTTTTCTTTAACTGACGTAAAGCACATTTAGCAGCAATTTGACAATACGATAGCTGATGATGACCGCATCAGCTATATTTCCGCATTTGAAAGATTCAGATTCTAATTCAAGTAGTTCTCTTATGGTTGATTTTGACACCGAAATATTAAATAGTTCGCAGCATCTAAAGACATATTGGAGTCTAAAAATAATGCACCTACAACAGACTCGAAAACATTACCTAATGCCTTTGGTACTTCAACGTCTTCAACATCATCGCATTCTTCTTCGGAGACATTAAATAATACTAAAAAGTAAAACAAATAAAAAATTGTAGGAAGGAAATACTCTTTTATCAATATTAATATTTACCTCTTCGTTTATACTATGACCATTTTCGGTTTGAATACGCACAAAACGATCAATAACTTCGTTAAGACCTGGGGACAAGTGTCCAAATTAATATGTGGAATTCATGCCTTACAGCTAATGACGCAAATATGGTATTGTTAACTAAGGCAGATCTTAAATCGCTTAAAGCTTCAGATGAATGCTGCTTAGGGTCTTCACACAAATGCCTTTGTAAAAGGTATGAAGCAGGATCGTCAAGTAAGGTATTGTGTTTGTCCAAAAATAAAACACAATCAGATCTTTGTTTTACCTTAACACAATTATATCAAATAATCCAGCATCTTCCAAGAATTCTAAACGTTGATAACAGTCGATTAATCTATTGGGAATATAAGAGACCCATGGCTTGCAACAAGATCTGTCGCGGAATTTATATCCCAAAGTTTGTTAAAATTTCTTATAACCCGCCAATATAGCGTCCAGCGCTTTTTCAGCATTGGGTGTAATGTGTAGCAGTGGGGATTTGGGCGGATTCCAAGAGCCATAAGCAGTAACAATACCTTCATTATTAGGTAAAGTACTTCCAGGTTCTCTAGCTTTCTTAGCAGCATATGTTTTACTCCAATTAAGCCTTCAACGCAATCGGCAACAGATTTGTCTAAAACAAAACAAAAAAAATTAGTTTTATTTATATTTTTTTCAATTCAATTCCATTTATTGTAATATTAAAAGCCATATTTGGCCAATGATACTAATACTAATATATGTATATTAATACTAATACTAAATATTATGGAGTATAGCATATACTTATGTACATAATTCAAATCAACGGGCCCGAAATATCGTAATCTCCCCATGTTTTTTTAATTGACAAACGCTTTAAATCGGATAGGTCTATTATTTGTAAAACTGTAATGTTAATCAAATCTTATAAAGTTAATCGGTTGGGCCATGAACTTGTACCTCTTTAGCCGAATTTCGCACTGTTGTAAGCATGACTAATATACCTTATTTTCTGAACGCCTAGTGAAAAATCCATTCCGTTTAAAAACGCACAACTCCGGAAGTATATTTATATAAGTTTTTTTTTCACGCAAAAACTTTTTATAATGAAACAGAGAAAGTAAATTTCATACATATTCCTTACTTTAAAAAAAAAATTTCATTTAAATCTTTATTATAAAATACTTTGTTCGTATGTGTGAGTCCATCATTAAAGGATCGAATTCATATTTGCACCAAAAGTTCTGTAGGTTGCTAAAATGGTCTATAGTTAGGTGTGGCCCTGGTAGATGGCGCCACAATTTAATTTCTTAAACAATGGATCGATTGAGCCATAATAAAAATACTAAAATGAATTAACTCTTATAATTAAAAAAACTTAAATAATTAATTAGGAATATAGGCTTGGGCGAAACAAATTTTGCCGGGTTCCGCTATTATCCCTTGCCGACCTGAGTAGTAAAACGATTATATTGTTAAACAATCAATATAAAAATTCTTTTTAGCAAAGTCTACTTTCTTTTATTTAATTCACGTTTGTCTAAAGAACACGCAAGAGAACTCAAAATCACTGAATACCGGTAAAAACAAACCGGAAAAAATGGATACAGCTAGGTCTGAAAGGGTTATATATAACACTAACAAAATGCGGCAACACTAAATGAAAGCGGCAATCATGAAGTTATAGTTATTTTTAAAAAATCTGGTAACTCAGTATTTACCTATTTACTAAACAATAACAGTTTACAGCAGCATTTCACCAAAGTTGGATTGTTATTAAAATTTTGTTAAAGGCGTACACAATTTTTTAAGTGAAAATGGTTTCGATTAAACATTACATAGTGCTGCTACTGGCAATGGCATCATTTGTCTATACTTTATATGTTGTAACACATTTAATACACTTTTTATCGGCCCCTCGAAGAGCTTCAAAAATTTACACATGGGTCTTTAATTTATTAGACAACAAATCTCGGCTGGAAACTGCCTACGGATCAATAGTTTTCAATACTTTATACTTGATTTTATTTATATTCCAACATAGTTTTATGAAATCGTCATTGGTGAAATCAATTCTTCAAAATATAGGTTTGGCCTCTGCCGAACGGGCTATTTATAGTCTGACATCATCGTTATGTTTACATGTGCGTAAGAAAACAAAAATAAAAATAAAATGTTTGTACAGTGGGACAAAAGACATTAATTTTGATACACTTTCTAAACTACTGCGTTGATTAAAATCCAAATTAATATCTTTATTGTTCTTTAATGAAATAGTTTTGAGTTTTACAAAAAAAAGTTTCAAAACAATAATTAATTATCAATTACCCAGTATTTTAGAAAATTCATTAAATTGAGCACTTTTTGTAGTCCGCACTGGCGAACGGGGGGCAAATCGTCGCATTCGATATCGCGAAAAATCAATCGAAATTCTATATTTGTGTTTATTATTTAAAGAAGACGGACAACCGTGAGACCTTGTTTAACTTTTACTATTAACTATGGACCATAACTCGTTAGCAGTGACAGAGTAAAATTACTCTTAGTATTTTATTTTGGAAAATAAAAAAATAAAATCAATCGATAAATTTCGATAACGAATGCGACGATTCGACCCCGGATATTAAGTCGATATTTTAACAATAATTTTGGATTTTGTAGTATTTAATGAAAAACTGGTTAACATCGTCATCGATTATACTTTGGCAAGTTGACGTGGAAGCCAATAAATGGCTGTGGTGGTCTTTTGTATTGTTACATGCTTTGGCCTGGATGATAATATGTGGAGGTAGTATGATAATGGATTTACCAGAAATTTTAGGTATTAAACAGGTATGTTTCTTTAAGGAAATTGTTTGGCTTGGTGTATTTAATCCTTTTTCTTAATTTTTAGGCTTATTATGATATGAAATCATATGCCCAACCTATGGCTTATAAATCATTTGAATTGAGACATCTTTTTAATCATGTGAGACATCCCTCCTTTTTGGGTCTCACCATTATTTTCTGGGCCACTAATCTTATGACTCTGGATCGCCTTTTGTTGGCTGTCCTGTTGACTGCCTATATGTATTTTGCATGGTCCACAGATAGCAATGATTTAATCTATCAAAAATGTCAATTACAACGTAAAAGACAAGAATTAAAATCGCAATAATTACCGTAGTACTTATTTAAATTCTTAAGTTAATATTTTGAATTGTTCTTCTTCTATTCTCATAACTCAAACTCTAAAAAAACAAGTGTGTTCTATGTATAATAAGTTATTAAAATAAACTTTTGACAAATTTTGATAAAAACTACTTTGAGACTGCTTTCATATTCTTATCTGGCATATAAAAAAGGGTTTGAATTGGTTTGCTTTAAATGTTTTAAACGATCATAACTCAAAAAAAAAAATATTCCAGACGATGAAAATCTGTAAATCTGGGTAACTAACGGCTAAAAAGAAATACTTTTTAAATGATAATTTTTTTTATCGAAATCGGGGTAAAACTGTGAAACTTACATCGATCACAAGAAATCGCCTTGCCTATTAATATTATAGATCTTTGTCTCTGGAATATAAAACGATTTATGTTGGGGGCCACGTAGTTATGTACACTTAAAATAGTTTTATGCTACTTTTAAGACGGACATTAAACTACGATACATGTATAATTGGCATTGTAGGCTTTAAATGTATTGAAATAAAACATGTAAGAAAATTATAGACTAAACCGACTATGCGATACCTTATATCATGCGTTTAGAGGCCATTTCTCCCTAGGTCCAACTAATTAGGTATAGAAAATAAAAAATCAAATTTGAGTGTCATTATTTTTTTTGCCTTAGGATATGAAAAAGTTCATATCAGATGCTATATTTATATGGGGACGAGGTCAAAAATGGACAATCCTGACCATAAAGTCACGTATTTTTTCAAAAATCTGTGCAATATTTTTGTTTTTTGATAGAATTAAGTGAAGATCGGGAATCAGCTTCATATGGGGACTATGACTAAGAATTGTCCTATAGCGTTTATTTTTAGACTACTGATAAATGGAAGTAATAAACATACGCAAACCCAATTTGTCCGAAATCTATATGAAAATTTGGATATTATGGCAATTTAAGTCGATCTCGTGGGGGTCATTTGTGTGTACACTAGGTCTAAACATGAACCGATTTTCACCAATTTCAATAGCGGTGATCCTATGGCCGATAGAAAGTGATTCCGATGTTTTTCCATAAATTGAAAAATAATTCATAGATAAAAAAAAAAATGAAATTGTACCACAATTGTACCTTAAAATAATTTCAAGTTTTTTATTTTTCGCTGTAATCTCTGGACTATACTCGTAGCTTATCAATTAATGTAAAAAAATTTTTATATTTTGCAATATTCTTTGGAAAAATTTCAATTATTGCAAATGTTATATAAAATTGTGTTAGCGATATCCTACAAAAATAGTTCATATCTACACAATTATGATCAAGGAGAATGTAATCAATTTAAAAAAGAATAGATTTAATAAAATGTTAAATTTAGACAATTTTTTTTTAATTATGTATAAAATTCTTCAAAACCTTTAATGGATGCTGGAACATTGAAAATGAACGCCGATCGATCGTAAATTCTATATGTGGTATATTTACATCTATTTGCAGAAATCCCGCTTAGAGTCGAAGTGAAATCCGAGCAATTGCTATGTCGCTCCATTCTAATGTACATATTGTAAATATTATGACTATCTTAAAATTAATCTTTGGCCACAACAAGTCTATGGACAAAGTTTCAGATCGATCGGATGCGGGGAAGTGAGGATTTAATCTCTCCGTGGCTGTGCGTGACTATGCGTGACTATGCCAAAGTTAGTTTTTTGCACAGCAAGTCTATCGACCAAGTTCCAGATCGATCGGATTAGTGGAAATGTGTTTTAAATTACTCCGCCACTGTGCGTGACTGTGCGTGACTAAGTCAAAGTTAATCTTTTTTTCACAGCAAGTGTATGGACCAAGTTTCAGATGGATTGGATGAGGGGAAATGACATTTAGATCACTCCTGACTGTGCGTGACTGTGCGTGACTATGTCAAACTTAATATTTTTTCAGAGCAAGTCTATCGACCAAGTTTCAGATCGAACGGATAAGGGGAAATGGGTTTTACATCACTACGTGACTGCGCGTGACCATGCGTGACTGTGCGTGACTAAGTCGAAGTTAATTTTTTTTCACAGCAAGTGTATGGACTAAGTTTCAGATCGATCGGATGAGGAGAAATGACATTTAGATCACCCCGTGACTGCGCGTGACTGTGCGTGACTACCCCAAAATTAATCTATAGTCACAACAAGACTATGGACCAAGTTTCAGATCGATTGGATGAAGGAAAATGACATTTAGATCACTCCGTGACTGTGCGTGACTATGTGTGACTGTGCGTGACTACCCCAAAAATAATCTTTAGTCACAACAAGACTATGGGCCAAGTTTCAGATCGATCGGATGAGGGGAAATGACATTTAGATCACCCCGTGACTGCACGTGACTATGCGTGACTGTGCGTGACTACCCCAAAAATAATCTTTAGTCACAACAAGACTATGGGCCAAGTTTCAGATCGATCGGATGAAGGAAAATGACATTTAGATCACTCCGTAACTGTGCGTGACTGTGCGTGACTATGTCAAACTTAATATTTTTTCACAGCAAGTCTATCGGCCATGTTTCAGATCGATCGGATGAGGGGAAATAACATTTAGATCACCCCGTGACTGCGCGTGACTACTCCAAAAATAATCTTTAGTCACAACAAGACTATGGGCCAAGTTTCAGATCGATCGGATGAAGGAAAATGACATTTAGATCACTCCGTAACTGTGCGTGACTGTGCGTGACTATGTCAAACTTAATATTTTTTCACAGCAAGTCTATCGGCCATGTTTCAGATCGATCGGATGAGGGGAAATAACATTTAGATCACCCCGTGACTGCGCGTGACTACTCCAAAAATAATCTTTAGTCACAACAAGACTATGGGCCAAGTTTCAGATCAATTGGATGAGGGGGAATGGGGTCCACCCACGACAGGCAGACAGAGAGTATGAGTTAAAAGAAAGAGTTTAAAAACTAAAAAACACAACCATTAATGTTTCATCAAGCTTTGTCCATATTCGCAATGGCACCATTTGAAGCTTTCTTTTTAAACATTTTATGTTTGATTTTAAAGAGTTTTATATTTCAATGTACGTTTATTGTCGAAAGTGTTTAAAATTTTTAAAAATATTTATCTTTATACAAAAAAAAATGTTTTTCATCTTTTTTCAAATCGAATGAAAAATGTAAAAGTTTTTCGACTTCATTTCAAGAGCTTTCAATAGCATTTTTTACCCGAAAGAGGAAAAAGTAAATGACAATAAAAACTTGTTTCTAATTTTTAATAATCATTAACTAGGAGAAATTAATATCCCACATCAGAACAAAGTTATTAACTTACGATTTTGAACCGATGATAATGTTTCAGAACTTCAAAAAACGATGTCCCAACGGGGCCACAATCCACACTAGGTAATTTTTCGAGTATAAAAAAGGGATTTCCAATTTTAATAGAATGTGTTCATTAGAATGTCTAGTTTGTATATAAAGGTTTACAAGAAGCGAAGGTTTCTGAATCATAGTAAAGGTATACATTATATACAGGATACAATCAGTCAGAACAACCTAACAGTTATCTTCAAGGCTCGCTGTGATATTTTGGGACTAAAATCTAATACTTTCGGAAGTCAAGCTAATAAAACTTGTACAATGTGTAATACCGCAGAAGATGAAACGTTGTATAATTTTGTGTAATATTTAGACAAACCCAATCTCAACCATGTTGAGATAGTAGAAGTGTTAAATGGAATATTAGTTGATGTGTCTAGAATAGGCTGTATAAATATATTTGTAATACAATGAATTACAGAAAATATTTAATTGTACAATTTGGATTATTTATTAAATAATAATACGAATTACTTAAATTTAAATTTAATTTTGTAAATGCTAGACGATATTTGTATCATTGTCATTAAACATCTTTATATTAAAATGGAAACTATGTATTTGCACGTTTTTTTTAAATAAAGAAATTATTATTATTAGATAATATTCTATTATTTTTACACTAAACACAAACTGGACGTTCCAATGAGTAAAATTTAGTGTTAAAACTGATAATCCATTAAAAATGTTCTGAAATATTTAGAATGATACCCAAGAAATATAAAAATATTTTTTAACTTACAACAGAAATTCAATTAATATCACTCGGGACTTCAATTTGGAATAATACAAAAGTAATACAGATAAATATATCAATTATGACAAATAGAAATAAAATTGGTGGTTGGACAATTATCTGTAGTCACAACAAGACTAATGGCCAAGTTGCAGATCAATTGGATTAGGGGGAATGGGGTTGACCCACGACAGACAGACAGAGAGTATGAGTTAAAAGAAAGAGTTTAAAAATTATATTTTTCGAATTTATTTTTTCAAATCGCTTCAAAATAATTATCATAATATAAGGCATACCTAATAGACTAATCATTTCTGAACTATAATTATTGGATTCTAACTCTTTTCGTGACTTCACATTCCGCATGGATGAAATAAGTGGATCAGAAAATGCTGCCAACATGTTGAAGAGCTCCTTAGTTTGCCTCACCCTTGATGCTTTGAACGTGTTCGAGCATTTATATTTTTTATACAATTTGTTGAGGGACTCCTGAGCTTCTTCGGAAAGCTCTTCAATTAAATTGGTCAAGACTGATATTCAATTATATCCATTGCCATGAGCAAATATTTTATGGACTATCGGGGTCAATTTCTTCAGAGAATACGCATTTCTGAAGCATATTCTCCATATTTTGTAGAATTATCCTTTTATTTGCAGTTTAAAACATTCAAGACCGTTCCCAATCTTTTAATGATTTGATTGTTAATTCCAGTGTTTCATCATTTTCAAAAAATCTCCGCGAAATGTTTCCATCGTTTGAGTTCCCGTATCCGCACCTGGGGTAGTCTACTTTTAGTCCAACTTCTTTCTGATCTTTTACTTATCCTTATCGAATGTATTTAATAGACAGCGCTTCCGATGAATGGTTCTTGGCCAAATCGTTGGTGCCATCGGCAAGTTTCCTCTTTCTTGTAATATTTGTGGCCTTCCTCTTGCATGTCCGGTTGATGTGTTGGGTTCATCTTCTGCCAATGTATCCAGGAAGCCCGTCCTCGTATTTAGAGTTGAATTTTTGAATGCATACTTTCATCGATTTCGCCTTAATATTTGCATGTCAGGCGAAGATTATTTGTTATACTTTCGCTTCTCTGCAGATTATAAGCTATCAAGTTCTTCTAAAGCAGCTTCCACGAAATATATTCAATATATATTCTGATATATTACCTGATATGTACCGTTTGGATTAAGGATTTATGGAAGGGTTATGCACCCATGTCTAAAAATGTACCTGTTACCGTGTATATACATGAGTTTTATGCTGGCTACACACCAGGCAACGGTTGCTTCAATGTGTTGTAGCAACAATGACACACACGTAATATCAAAACTTTTTGATATTTTTCGTTGGTTGATGCAACCGTTGCTTGATGTGTAGCCAGCATGAGTTATTGACTGGGCCGCCCCCTAAAAATATGTATTTGGGTGTAAAATAACGTCTACCAAAAAATTAGGACAGTCGGGTAAGAGGAACACGTGCCTCAACGGCCCTGAAGTTTGAAAAACGTATACATGGGAAAAATATGACTTTTTTTAAATTTCTTAAAATTTTTAATATTTTAAATTGATCTTGAATTAAAAGGATTACAAAATCGTAATAAACAGTAAATTATCTTTTTAATAAGGCAATAAAAACCAAAATCGGTTTAAAAAAACCAAGTTATTACAATTGCCCCGGGCAACTTATGTGTCACAGAACGCTTAATCAAGAAGTTCGAGCCCAAATTTTAAAATTTGTAGCAATGATGTAATGCAAAAACACTTTTGTATTTTATTACATTCAAGGTACTCAATTAAAAAATATTTTTTATCATGTGCTTTGCAAACTCGTTTTAAACTAAAACCAAAAAGTCTGAATTTTTAAACACAGTTTTCAAATCTCCAATTTTAAAGTATCAAAAACTTTTTAAAAGAAATTTTAAAAAATCAACGATTGGACTTTACGGTTTAATTAAGCACATATTAAGGATTAAAATCTCCAAGAATTGAAGGTATTCCTTTTTTCATTTGGCCAGTGCAACGATTTAACTTCAGCGGATTTCGGGAAAACAGCGATTTTTGTCACTTATTAAGGTTTTATGAATTTTTGTATTTTTTTCTCAAATTCATCGCAAGTTTAAAAACTTCAATGCTCTAGAAATAATATTAGAAATATTGCTGTTCTAAATGACTTTATTATGAAAATAGATTAATGATTTTTCCGTGAAATAAAAATATATTTATTTTTCTTTTTCAAACATACATCCCATATAATTAAACAAAATTATTAGTATGAATTCTTTATTTAATATTTTTTAATAAAATTAACCCTACACTGCATGACTTTTTATATTCGATCGAAAAAAAAATGTTTTTCAAGGGGAAATTACCATCTGAGTTCAGGAAAAATACTTAAAAAAATTTTTAATTACTAATTAAGTAGATACTATGCAATTTTCATATTTATCACCAGTGATACATTATGCAGTAGGGACATGTATAACATAACAATAAAATGCATATCTTCAGTATAACACAATTTATTTGGCAGTTTATTGTAATTCAAAATAACAATTCATTATATATTCAAATAAAAAATTAAATTAAAAAAATTACTAAAAATTATAAAAAAAAAATGAAGTAATTCACTATTATTTCATATAATAGGATTTAATGAATTAAGTATTTCTTCAAATGGAAATTGGTGAAACAATTCCTACTATTTAGAAGGCACAAATTCAATTTGCATTTTTCACATATCACAGAAGATAAAAAGATGCATTTTGGACTTTTACATCGTTGCCTCTCATCAGTCCATCTTGGCCAATGTCACGTCTGCTGTCAAATTTACAAGCTTATTATCTTCCAAAACTGAAGCTGCAATTTCAGTTTCATTAATACATCCAACATATTCTTCAATAGGGCCATTTCTTTTTGAGCTCTATTTCTGTAGGTAGCTGGCAATTAGGGAAGAGATTTCTGCGAACTATTCCAATGCTATATTTTTGGTTTTTTACTAATTCTACAACTAATGGTAACGTGGTATAATAGTTATCGAAATATTTACGATCATTTTCATATTTTGGAACACTGCGTAATAATCTGATCACAAAGATAGCTGAACAGCATAGATCTGGTTCATTGGATAGCCGTTTTGTAGGATCACTTTCCTGATCGGTATAAATTTAAAAATTGTACGTAAATCAGGAAATTCCGCTCAGTACAAAAAGTTTGTAACCCTATTTGTGAGGTTTGTCTGGCAAATATTGTTTCAGGTAACTACTAGCTTTGGTCGAAAATAACTGTTCGTCAAGTGACAAACACTGCTCATATGGCACGCTTTGAAATTTTCCTAGAAGAGATAATATAAGAGGTCGAATTTTAAAAAATCTATCATGTCCTATATGATCCCTAACAAGCATTTTAGTGTCATTGAAATTAATATATTTTCTTATTTTTTCGAAATGATTACCGTCATTGTCTCTTGAATTAACTTATTACCTATGACTGGTGACCAATATTTTCTTGTATTGGAGATATGAACCATAGAAGTCAATACACAAATTCCAATATACTGACCGATTTCCGTTTTATTTATCTTGAATGGATGTGCATGATCTATTTGCGATGAACATAATATAGTTTGTTCCAATAGTTCATCAGTCCAAAGATATTTAAAAAATTCATACGGGGTTTCAGGATTTAAAATACTTGTTGACAGAGATAAATTTCCTTTGAAGGCGAGCTGATCAGATTTATTTGGAATATCTTTTCGTTTCCACAAAAATTTTGAATATTTTTTCTTAAGTCTTTCGTCACTACTTTTGCATCAACAAATCTACTACTCGTACTAGGAATATTTGATATTTTTTTTAAATTTTTTCGGTTTCATCACTTATTATTGTAGGTAAATTTTCGATGTAAAACAAATCGTTATCATATTCAATAGGTGGCAAAATTTTGGGATTGATATCAAATTCACATCCAGATTCCAAGTCATTAAATGCACCTTCACTTTCGTCCCATGCTTCCATAAAGGCTGAATATCCTTTTCATTTAGCTAGCCTTAATTAATTTTTACTGTAAAACTAAATTGTAGTAATTTGTAATTGTAATAGACCCGTATATTTTCTTCAAAATGTTTATATTTGCTACTATAAAATTATTGTACTAAAATTTTGTTTGCTGCATGGCGTATCAAGAGTAATACATAAAGTTAATACTGATTTATAAAGGAAATAAGAATAAGTTATATAATAAAATTTTGTTTAATAATAAATATAGTAAATTATTACGTAAATTTAATTCAACTTACGCTTTTTACGTAAAAAATTCAAAACGTGCAACTGATTGTTGTCTAAGCACTCCGGACGCCTTCACTTAAACTGTAAGACGTTTTAAAAACTGAGTTGGCAATACAAAACTATTGAGAGTCACATTACGGTTCTTTTGTTTTATTGTGCAAAAATGTCTCATATAATGTAAAATAAGTGAATATTTATCGAAAACGAGAGTGATGTAGCTATTAATAAGAAATTTGTGTATCACCAGTGATACAATATGAAGTGTAGGGTTAAGATAAGATTTCAAACTTTCTTTTTGCTTCATACAAGGTTGGAGCACCCTAATGTACATACATACATAGATACAATTTCTGGAACAATGTCTTTTTTTACCTCTATAAGTCGTATGATCAGCTGGGAGCAGATGCACTTTGTTGAATTAGGTAAAGGAATAATCAAATAACATATTTTGACAGATACATATTTTGGCAGATATAAAAATTAGAATTTTTTTTATTTTCCATCAAAGTTGAAAAATAGTGAAAAAAAAATATAGTTGGTAATAGCGATTTACCGGGGGAAACACAAAGTTAACCATAAAACTTTTTTCTATAATATACTGAATAAATACATAAATCAATAGAAATAAAAATAAATCAATTACGATTAATTATCTAGTTTTTTTATTATTCTACCTGAAACTGGACCGAATTGCCTAAACATTGTTTTTTTTTGAAAACTTTGAAGGGTTATATCTTCAAAATTAAGTCTGATTTTATTGAAGGTAGCAAATTTGTAATTCTTGAACAATTTCCTATAAGATGCGCTTATTCAAAATATTGCTAGTACAATTGAATTTTTTTGATTTTTCCAACCTATTTTGTTCTAAGGGCGCCCTTGACTGTTAACTAATTTTTAACATATTTGTACAGATACACAGGCAAACGTTCGGACAGCTAAAAAGGAGATTTCTAATTACAAAATATCTACATTTTTCACACAAATTTTAAGCGAAACACAAACGTAAAAAGTATAAAATGAGGGACTAAATTTTATTCGTACATTAAAAGTGAAAACAAAAAAATATTTTGTTTTAGATATATATATAAATTGTATTTTTATTTATTTCAAATTAAATTAATTTTTTTTTTTTATATTTCATTAAATTTTTTATGTTGTATTTATAAATTTTTATTGATTTTTATTTTGTTTTTATGTATATAAATGTATGGGTTTTTATACTGTTATAAATTTTTTTAATGAATTTTGGGGGTGTTGTATAGTGTAGCTTAATGATTAAAAGTTTTTACTGATTTTTTTTTATATTTGCAATTATATAATTTATGTTTTGTTTTTTCTTTTCTTAAATGGGTGTTTTTCTTCTTTATAATAATTAAGATTTTTTTTTTAATAAACAAAAATTGTGAATATTTTTTCTTTAATATTATCACTTACTTAGGTTTTTACAAATGGCTTTTTATTTATTTTGTTTTGTTTGTTTTAAAAAAGAGTTAATAGTAAAATTACAATTACAAAGACAAGTTAAGTTAAAGACAAGAAACGAAATAAAATATAATAACACGAATTTAACAAACAAAAAATACTTTACACACATGCAGATAATTTCATTTTATAATTTTTAAAAATTCCATACAAAATAACTAGTTTAAAAAAATAATTCACAAAAAGTGTTATTAAATAATATTGATTTCAAATGCCAATGAAATTATTTATGGTTTCCGTTACAAAAAACCAATATTAATTTAAATTAAGCTTTAGTACTCAACAAAAAATAAAGAGAAATCTAAACGAGTTATATGTATATATATATATATATATGTATATATATATATTTAATTTAAACAGTTTGTTTAACTATAATAATAATTTTGTTTTCTTTTCTTGATAAAAATTATTTTGTTTTATAATTGATAAACAAAGAAATAACTTAGATTTGAATTTTTTTTAGCTAAAATTTATGATATTTTATTAAAAACAAATTTTTATTTTATTTTATTTCTAAAAAAAAATTTAAATGCTTTATTTTTTAAAAAAGAGACAAAAAGAAAAATGTATAAATATATAATTTATAATAATAATTGTATAAAATACGTAAGAAGAAAAATAACTACAGTTTTTAACTAAAGTTAAACTTTATTTTTTTTAGCACTATAGAAAAAAGATATATATATTTAAAAAAAATATTTTTTTTATAATAAAAAAAAAAAAAAAATAAAATTTTAACGCACACAACATAAATAATGTAGAAGAATTATATACTTTCAATAAGAGTGATTTTGTTTTTTTTATATCTTAAATTAAGCAGTGAGCGCGTTTTTTATATATAGGTATGTTTATGAAAGTGAGTTTTTAAGCTTTATTTTACATTTTGTTTAAAATAGAAATTTAAAAAAAAAAATTGTATTTAATTTTAGAATATCGTTTAGATATTTAATAATTTTGATTTTGTTTACAGAGTTTTTGCGATTTTTAGATTAAAAGAAATTTTTAAAATCATTCTTCAGTTTCTGATGCAAAATTATTTTATTATTTATTTTTTTCGTAACAATAAAATTAACTCAAACATCATTTTCATAACCGTTATCGAATATATTTCGACAATTGTATTTTTGTCTAACCAGCACGACATTAAACTTTTACAACGGACGATTTTTTGTAACTCTTTCCGATCTAGCTATAACGATTGTGAGATCAGGGGGCAAATCGTCGCATTCGATATCGAGTAAAATAAATCGATTTTCCACATTTTGGTTTATTATTTAAAAAAGACTGATAAGCATCAGACCTCGTTTCACTTTTACTATTAACTATGGACCATAACTCGTTAGCTGTGATAGGGTAAAATTACTCTTAGTATTTTATTTTTGAAAATAAAAAAATAATTGCGATCGAAAAATTTCGATAACGAATGTGACGGTTCGACCCCTGGTTTAAGGTGATTAAAACATAAACTAATACATTTCTTCTCGTTCTTTTTACCGGTATTCAGTGATTGTGAGTTCTCTCGTGTGCTCCTTGAGAGAATTAAAGAGAATTTAAAAAAAAAAAAAATTTACGACTAAAACCGTTTTACTACTCAGGTCTGAAAGGGGTAGTTATTATGATCAAATAAGAATATTTTAATTTACTAACAATTTAGTAAATGCGTATATTTTACTAAAATCATGGATTCATCTAAGTTCTTGATATATGTATGAATATGAAAATACATTCATGAATTTCTAAAGTCAAAGTTTAGATTTAATTGCAGACATTTTTATTATCAAAATCGAAATTAAAATTTAGATTTAATTGAAGACATTTTAATTATCAAATTCTAAGCTTAAATAAAATATAAATCTGGGTTTTATCAATAATTCTAATATAGTGTAATTAGAATTAAAAGTATTCAAAAGATAATTTTTCTTAATTGAAATTTGAACTAAATGGTATTTTTTTAAGTCTCTCCTAAATATTTATATTTTAAAAAGCCACGTTTTATCAATTTAACCTCCAGATAAAAACTCAAATAAATATATTTTTGATATTATAAAATTGTAGATTCTAAAAACTTAATTGATAAAATTTTCAGTTTTAAAACATTTGAATTTAGAAACTTATCTTGTGCAATTTAAATATTTATTATATATAAGAACACAACTTAATATGAAAACTAGCTCAAGTTTGTGTAGCATACGTGTAGAAACGAGCTTATCTATCAATTATTTGTTTGAATTCAATTTGAAATCATTTTAAAATATAATACATTTTGCCCTTAAAGGTGTTGAGTGTGAAAACTTTTTATCACAAAATGTACAGAAATATTTTAAAAATTTAAAGAAAAAAAAAAGAAAGCTATGAGCCGTATTTTTGATGCAAATTTACCGTATGTTTAACATGTGTGCTATTCCTTATACACTTGCTAATACATTTGTTAAAATCATGTTAACGAACTTTTAAACTTTTGTTAATAATAAAAAACAATTGTTCATTATCTTTTAAAATATAAGGAACTAATTCCATACAACGTAATGAAACAAAATTGTATGAAAAATTCAAAACATTAAAATATTTTCAAAATTTTTCACATAAATTTGTTCGTTACGTTGTGTTTTATGGAAAGCCTAAATTTATTAAGCTGATCCCAATGTTTATTGTGAATTTTAAGTTTCAACAAAAATTATTAAAATTTGATAATAAAAATTAAAAATTAAAAAAAAAAAATTAAAAACTTAATTAAAATGTTGATTTCCAATGAAAAACAGTTGAACATTCTGTTTCAGAGTTGATTTTTTAATCCTTAAGCCGAGTTTTTGGGCTGCCAGTTAAAATTCGTTTAGTAAAACTCAGATTTTTTAATACTTTTAATAACTTTCAAACTATTTGGGTAAGAGCGAGTTTTTGGATTTTCACTTAAACTAAGAGCGATTAACGTCAAGTTTTCAACTCTTTACTCAAATAAATTAACGTTATAAAACTGAGTTTTTGAGATCCCAATTAAACCTGTAGTATAGTTAAACTCACGATTTTAAGCGATTTAGTCAAATAGTTTTAAAGTTATTTGCATTTAAAGAAGAGCTTTTAAAAGTTTTAAGCTTTTATATAAGAAATTTAACTGTCATCCCAAAAACTTGGTCTTATAACTTAAAATATTTTGAATATAGATATAAAAACTAAGTTCAATTGATATTCCAAAAATCTGTGCTTAGTTGAATGAGTTGTTAAAACTAAGAGCGAGTTTTTGAGATGTCAGTTAAACTTAGTCTGATTAAACTCAAGTTTTTAGCAACTTTAGTCAAACTATTTGACTAAAATGCTTAAAGGATCTATGTTTAACTAAACTGATATCTAAAGATTTCGACCTAAAGCGTTAATTTCAAGTTTAACTAAGATAATTTAGTTTAAACTAAGTTTAATTGGCATCCAAAATACTCGGTCTTATAACACAAATTTTTTTGACTAAAAAGCTAAAAACGTGAGTCTAATCAAACTAAGTTTAATTGGCATCCCAAATACTCGGTCTTATAACACAAAATCCCGAACACTCAATATTATTGTGAAATTAATTTTTCTAACAAGCTCGTTTTTTGCTGACTTTTCATTATGAAAACGACTGTTTGAGTTAAAAAAAAAATCATAGAAAATTCTCAAAGATTACTCAAAAAAATATGTCCCAAAATAGATTCAGTTCATTTCAAATTTTGTTTTTTTAGTGTGCTCCAAAACTCCGTAAACAAAACATTGGAAAAATTGTTGTGATTTCTAAATTTTATTGTATTTTTTTTTATTTGTGTGATAATACAAGTTTTTTTTTATTGCATATTTATAAACTAATTAATACACCATCGTTTTTTTTTATAGTTTTATAAACCTGGATTTAATTCTGGGGTATAAATATACGTTTTGTTGTTGTTGTTGAAGTTTCAAAACGTTTTGTTTTTAACGAAATTAGCATTTTATGTTTTATATATATTGCAAATTCTAATAATTTTATCTTTAAAGAATATTTTATGCTTTCATTTCATTATTCGTTATTCCGTTTTATATTAATATAAATTGATTTTGTTTTTCTTTTACCTTTCTTATTAAAACTAAGCGATTTTCTTTTTTTTTTAATTTCTAAAAAAAATATATAATAATTGATATATAAAATAATTAAATGATTTGATAATTTCAAAAAT
Organism: Cordilura impudica; assembly: GCA_963682025.1. Classification (NCBI taxonomy): domain Eukaryota; kingdom Metazoa; phylum Arthropoda; class Insecta; order Diptera; family Scathophagidae; genus Cordilura; species Cordilura impudica. The sequence goes on from OY821519.1 coordinate 116,446,735, forward strand.
CATTATCATCAAAGTTTTCATGGGGTAGGGGGGCGTTGGTGAGAGATAAACATAAAAAAAATGTAGACAAAATGTACTCTCATCATTCATCTTGTCTAGAATTGTAGCAGTATGTTGGTTTGTGTTTTTTCTTTTAGTTTTGGGGTTTAATTTCGCGTTTTCATTTATGGTTATCCATTTCAATCAATTTACTGCTTATGAAAATTTACTGTTATTGTTGTTGTTTTTTCATAGTTTGATCTATGGACCATATTTGTTACCAATTCGCCATACCCGGTTTATTGAGAGTCATGAAGTATATTTGACACGATGAAGCACCTTTGGCACTGCTGAAGAATACCTTGTCATTGCGTTCGCATAAAAATTTCAAACGCTGTGCTTTTTTATGCATAAATACACCATCCAAATGGCCAGTTTCAACAGAACGTATCTAAAAAAATGGAATTAAATAAAATTAAACAGTTCACATGTGAATTTCGATTTTCGATTTTACCTCTATTGCTTTATTGCCCCAGCCCATAATTTGTCCAGTTCCTATGTAGGCTACCGAAGTAGGCATTTCACCCCACTGTAAGAATTAAAAAGTTATTAAAGAAATGTATAGTCTATTCGGCTTTGTTTTTTAACTTGTTATAGAAAAAACTCACTTGTAGCACTATATTTTTCGATACACGTCCCACTGTATTCACATAAACACCTTCGTTGTCATAGCATAATAACAATTGCATACCATTTGAGTTTGGAAGAGCCACAATACAATGAGGAATGATTGCACCCTGAGTCTAAATAGAAAATGTTAAGGAAAGAATTAAATAAAATTACTTAAAAAGTTAGGTGTCCGAAGTATCGGATATATACGATCTTAGGTTACAGTACATATGGGTTATCCTATATAGGAACAAGTCTTTGATTATAAGGATTTTTTAATACAAAAACCTATTCACAAACTGTGATTGAGCTGCCTGGGTTAGTTTTTGACAATAAACCTCTACAAGTAATTTCATTGTACAGATCCCAGAAATGTTCTTTTGAACATTTTTGCAGCCAGTTGGAAAATATTCTTCAAGAATTGGAAAATAAACCGTGTGTTGTCATTGGAGATTTTAATGTAGATTTACTGGTCAATAACTCTTGCAGTAGAGATTTAAAGAATATTTTCCGTGAATATGATTTAGATCAATCGCATAACCTAGTTACTAGGCCGTTAAGTCAAACGTCTATAGATTGCGTATTTGGAAATTTGTCTGAACTTATGACTGTTTATGCAATAGAGAATAAATTTACAGATCACAATATAATAAGTTGCAATCTTAGAATAAATGTAAACCGTAATGAAAGCATAACAAAAACCTGGTACAAGTTTGACTATGAACAGTTCGGAACATTGCTTGACAGAAGTTTGTTTTCGAACAGTAATTTTGATAGTCCTTCGCAACACTGCAAAAAATTAATGGATGAAATTTCTTTAGCAGCTTCACAGTGTACTTCAACAACTACAACTACAGTAAATATACGATCAAAAATAACACCTTGGATAAATATGAACCTGTTTTCGCTATTGGAGCTCAAAGAAAAGTTGTTAAAAGATCGAAGAAAAAATAAAGATGACAGATTTATATCAGAGCGTCTAAAAAAATTAGTAAAATTATTAAAACTAGTAACAGGAAACTGATGAATGAATATTATAAGAAGAATTTAGAACAGTGTGCTGGGGATGTTAAAAAATCGCGGCGGTTTCTTAAAAATGAACTTGGTAGATGCCCCTAAGATACACATGACATATTTTCTCAGGATGGTAATCTTTTAACAACTGATATTGATAAGGCTATGGGTTTTAATCAGTATTTTTTTGATTCAATTGAAAATCTTAGATGCAATATTCCGTGCTATTTAAATGATGACATAAACAATTTAAGAACAATGAGACCGTTAATGTCAACTTTTAATCTAAGTAATTGATAAAGTAATTGAAAAAATTGTGTTTGATCAATTGTCTGACTATTTAGTCAGAAACAAAATATTATTTGAAAGACAATTTGGTTTTTGTAAAGGTTCTGGAACGGAGGAGGCTATTGTTAACGTAGTTGAATATATTTGTGACGGTATTGATGTTGGTTTTAATGGTGTTGCTGCGGTATTTTTTGATCTATCTAAAGCTTTTGATTTAGTGGATCATGATATTTTAATTAAAAAGCTGGAACTAATTGGAGTATCAAACAGTTCTAATGCCTTATTTAAAGACTTCTTTGGTCGTTCAAAATTTGTGCAGGTTGGTGACGCTAAGAGCACCTTGTTACCTGTAACATGTGGAGTACTCGGACCCCTTTTGTTTAAGATTTTTATTAATGACCTGAAGAACATAACATTTAATGGTCAATTTTTCATGTTTGCTGATGATATTTGCCTACTTTACCGTTATAAACATCAGCGTGTGCTACAAACTCAAGTGGAGTACGATTCATCAATGTTAGCTGAATATTTGAGATTAAATAAGCTTATTTTGAATAGTGATAAAACTAAATTCATCAGATTTAGACCGTATAATTTAGAGCGAGATTAATCTATGACAGTTCATATTGATGGTGTTCCAATAGAAGAGTCGGAGTCGGTAACCTATCTAGGAATACATTTTTGCAGGAACTTACATTGGGATAATCACATCGAAGCAATAAAAAGTAAAATAGCTTCTGCTGTTGGCATTCTATACAAATTCAAGCGAAAATTTAATACTAAATCAAAAATGCTAATTTATGAAAGTTTAATTCACAGTCATTTGTCTTACCTTCCAATAATATATGGAAGTAGGAAAAGTTCTTCATTGACATGTATTCAATCTGCACAAAACAAAGCTTTAAAACTTGTTTTTAACCTACCCATAAGATTTCATACACTGGACCTGTTTAGATGTTATGCGAACAATATTCTACCCATAAATGGCTTGTACAAAATGCAGTTATTAAAATTCGTATTTAAGTCTATAAGAGGTCTAGGAAATTCTTCAATTCATTTCATTTTCGAAATACAAGACAAGGTCAAAATCTGTCTGTAACAAGATGTCGTCTTGAACTGACAAAACAATACGCTTTGCTGGTTCTAATGAATTTAACAATTTGCCCGTTTCTTTAAAAAATATATTGCTATTTTCAACGTTTAAAAAAGAGCTTAAATTATTTTTATTAAACAATCTAGAAACACTTCTTACGCAAAATTAAAATCTTTTTATAAATAAAAATTCAATTTCATTTTTTTTTCTCATATGTAAATAATTTTCAATATGTAAATATGTAGCATAAACACAATGTAAATATAACTAGTTGCCTACTAGCCTCTTTAATGCCAATTTTGGTGCTGAGGCGCGTACTTAATATGTATAAATACTATTTTTGAATAAAAATTATTATTAAAAAAAAAAAAAAAAAAAAAAGATTTCTTATGTGAAATTGTTTTCAGTAAGTGAAGATTTTGTTAGGAAATAAGACTTGAAATTTGAAGGTATTTCTTCATAGGCAAAATCTTAGACCATTTAAAACTGTTTAGCATTTTACATAATCTCATAAAAAATGCGATATTAGAGAAGTCACTTTTCGTTATATTTTTAACTATAGAATTATTGGGTCGATTATTATTCCTCTACTACTTGCCATAACTGCAGACAAAATTTTTTCATTCAGAAAGTTTTCTGCTTGAAATGGCGTGGTGGTATGCTTGACTATTTTAAGGAGCTATACAGTTCTTTCTACAGGGTGGGCCAACTTAGACTGACTGATTTGAAATGCTTATAATTTTTGTATTTTTTATTATTATTTTTTTTTTTGCAGATAATACAGAATTTTATAATGTCATCATACTCAGTGGAAGAACGTGTAAAAGTTGTTGAATTTTATTATGTTTCCGGACGATCAATTGTTACAACGCAAAGAAAATATCGTCAGCAGTTTAATACAGCAGAGGGTCCCAGTGTAAATATGATAAAAAGCTTAATGACCCATTTTGAGAATTAGGGTTTAGTGGGTAATGAACTACGAAGAAATGTTGTTCGTCCTGTTCGCACTGAACAAGCTATAGAAGCTGTACGAGAAAGTGTTAACACGGATGCAACTGTGTCTACTCGTCGACGAGCTACTCAATTGAACATCTCCAGAACATCGCTACGACGTATTCTAAAAGTTGATCTGAAGATGTTTCCATATAAAATTCAATTGGCCCAAGAATTATTGCCGAGGAATGCACCACAACGGCTACAATATGCCAATAGATTGGTTTTGCTAGCGACGGAAAATGCCAATATTTTGAATAATCTGATTATGAGCGATGAAGCACATTTTCATTTAAATGGATATGTGAATAAGCAGGACTGCCGAATTTGGGGTACAGAGAATCCGAGAGCATTGCATCAGCGACAATTACACCCTGTCAGATGCACTGTTTGGTGTGGAATCATGGCTGAGAAAGTTATTGGTAAATATTTCTTCGAAAATTAACTTAATGAGCCACAAACCGTCTCTGGGGTGGTATACCGGACCATGTTGGAAAATTTTTTATACCCTATACCATTATGTGGTTTGGGTATAATGACCTAGACCCATCTTTTATTATACCGATCGAATCAGAATCAATTTCTGATTCGATTTAACGATGTCCGTCCGTACGTCCGTCCTTCCGTCCGTCTGTGTGTCCATGTAAAGCTTGTAATCAAACTGCAGGTCGCAAATATGAATATATTTTGATGAAACTTGGTATATAAGCTTTTATCGGCCATGGGATGAACGATATTTAAATTGGTGAGAATCGGTCCATGTTCAGACCTAGCCCCCATACAAATGACCCCTATGATATCAACATAAATTGCCATACGATCCAAATTATGATATAAATCTTAGTCAAATTGGGTTTGTATGTGTTTATTACATCCATTAATCAGTAGTCCAAAAATGATCCCTATGGGACAACTCTTAGTCATAGGCCCCATATAGAGCTGCTTCCCGATCTTCACTTAAATCTATCAAAAAACAACAATATTGCACGGATTCTTTTCAAATTTTGTTTTTATATATTTTTGCAAAATACAAGAGACTTTACCAAACATGATTAGGATCGGTCCATTTTTGGGCCTAGTCCCCGTACAGATATAGCATCCGATATGAACTTTTTCATATCTGCAGCCAAAAAAAATAATAAAAATCCCACTCAAATTTGGTTTATGCTTATTTTCTATATCCAGTTAGTTCGGCCTGAGAGATAGGGTCTCCAAACCCATGGTATAGGGTATCGTATAGTCGGTCTAGACCGACTATAATTTTCTTACTTGTTTTTAACTGATATATCATCAAATGCTATACGATATCAAATGTATTTATAAGTTTTTTGAAAATTAATATTATACTAGCAGATGCCAGCGCTCGAAATTGGAGTGCAATTTCTAGGCAGCTTTATTTTTCAACTTAGCCAATTTACAAACCAACACTTTTATGGTTTATTATTATTGTGAATGAAGATAACAAACTCATTAACAAATTTAATAAAACACACATAGCATATGTATAATTTTTGTATGTGTTAGTAGCAACTTTAAATGCAATTTACTCAAAATAAATGAAAAAATTTAAATATCTGTAAATCTGCAAAACCGCTAAAAAGAAATACTATACGTTTGGTCAAAATCGGGATAAAACGGTAGAACAAAACATTGGTCACAAGAAATCGCCTAGCATGGTAATATTATATATATATATTTTTTTTTTTCAAACACATAACTAACGTTTCATTCAATTGAGCGCCTTTTAGTTTTTTGTGTTTTTTGCTTTGAAAAAGTTGGCAACGCTGAAATTAATTTTTAATAAATATTCCGTGTAGATTATATTAACACATTCAGCTGAACTGCGGGAATTGCCGTCATTCACTTGTCCTAAAAAACTAATGACGGGCATTCCCACTAATTTTCAAATCGAATTTTTCAACCGTCAAAACTGATTTTTTAAATTATTTTACATAATTAGTCTTGCTGTAGTGCTAAAATACTAGCACTAACAAGAAAAACCCACTTTTACAAATTCCAATAAGAATAATTGCCATTTAAAGTGAACATAAATTATTTATTTTTTGTGTATTGCGGGAATTCCCGCTTTATGCTCATAAGAAATAAATGTACGTAAAATTAATTGGTTTTCTGAGTGCGATCAGTTTTATAAGCTAATTTACGTTTAAAAAATATAAAGGCAGTTTCGTAAAGTATTTTGTGCGATCAGTTTCATAAGCCAATTAACGTTTAAAAAATGATAAAGCAGTTTCGTAAATTATTTTTTATATAAAATATGGCAAATACAAATTTCCAAAAAAAAAAATGGTCGATGAAATATATTAGCAAGTTCAGAAGGCGAAAAATCACTAGATGGAAGAGAATTCGCAGGATATTCAAGTTGCGACGATGATAACGATGTTGGCAGTGAATTTGATGAATCTACTCAGGGAGATTTAAGTCAGGAGGATGATGGTGCATGTACTTCCGATATTGAAAATAATCGTGAGTATAATACTGAGTGTGACGAAATTTGGCACGAGAATATAAAGCCAATGCCATCTTTTACATTCAACAAATCTTGGGGCATCCGTGGCGAAATAAATAGTCACTCATCTCCACTAATGATATTTCAAAATTTTTTTAATGAAAACGTGAATAATTTAGTGGTTTCTTCGAGTAATGCTTATGCAAAAAATTTGGAGAATAATGACCCCAAACAATCGACAAGGAAGCGACCTAAAATAATTTTTCCCGAAACGTCAAAAGATGAAAGATGCGGATAGGGAAAAAGATGTAGCGAGGACTAAAATTGCAAATAAAATAACAAATTTCAAGGGAAAACTTAGAAATACACCCAGAGAAAAAATTATTCTTACTATTTTCAACAAAACGAAGAAATTTCTTAACAAGCACCAAGATATAATCATCAAGCAGATGAAGGTAACAAAACTGTTGCAATGCACAAACACTTATAAAACGTTGAGGACAGATCCAACTACAAAACTTTGAAAAACCAACAATAATCACCCCTGTTCTTGAAACCACTATCACAAAAAAAAAACTCGTAAATGAAAAAATTCTTAAATCTACGAGTTTTTTGCTGTTCTCTAATTTCAATAAGAATATTTTTTTCGTTTTAATTCACATAGAAAAGGCTTTGTGAAATCAAAACAAATGCCTTTTTTCTACTAAGCAGGTCCTAAGAGATAAAAAAAACTAATTGATATTTAAACTCTAACATGTTTTTTATTGAACCTTGTCATTATTTTAAAAAAATAGACATTAATTTTATGCAAAAAAACGATTTTAAAAAACGTCTACATTTTGCGCTGATTTAAAAAAAAAACTCGTAATAAGTGGTCGATGTTAATAAAACACACTTTTTGCGATGATGCTGTTCTATAACTATAATAAAAACTTTTTATTTACACAATCTATTTTCCATTATAATTTTTTCAATTATAAAATAGATTCTTTATGCACTAATTATTGCAAATAAAGGAATTAAAAAAAATTTTTTTCATCAAATCACATATTTTTATTTTTTTTGCATATGTTCGAAACAGTAGTGATGCCAGTCAAATCCAATTTATTTGAATATCGAAATTTTTTTTTGGTGATGCCTAACTTTTTAAAAATAGAAAAGACATTTTTAATTAATGAAATTGAAGAACAAAAACAATTAAATGAACAAACAAGTTGTTATTTTAAAAGAAAATATTTTTCTTTATACTTTTTCTATAAACTTAAGAAAAAACATGCACAAAATACTTAAGTTTTTTGTGAAACTGAATAAAGAACCATATGGCACCTCGGTTTCTAGATAACATATGTTCTTAACTCAAACATATGGTTCCTAACTCAAACATATGTTTCCATTAAATAAATAAAAAAAAGTGGTTTCAAGAAACCCAAAATTTCAATTTTATGTGATTTTAAAATCACTCTTATTCAAATAACAACGTTTCAAGAACAGGGCTGAATATTGTATCCGATTTACAAAAAAACGGTTATATACATAGATGCGTGGCAAAAACCCAGATCAACATGCCCCGCTGCTAATGCCCCGAGGATATATGGATTACCCAAAATTCACAAACCGGAAATCCCTCTTAGACCAATAGTGTCTTCGGTACATGTATTACCAACTGTCCAAACACATAGGCTATATATTGAAACAATAATATCTGCACAATACAATGTTAAAAATTCATTTCAAGTGAAGGAGCAACTACAAGACACAAAACTTGATAACAAAGACATGCTAGTATCATTTGAAGTCGTTTCATTGTTCACCAACATCCCCGTTCATACTGCCGTCAGAAATATTATGAGAAAAGGGACTACTATTAGTAATTTAACCAAGATTCCTAGGCCTAAATTTCTAGAAATTTTAAAATTTTGCTTGACGGATAATAACTATTTTATCTATGACAATAGCAGATATCTATAATATTAATAGGCTAGGCGATTTCTTTGGACCGATGTTTTGTTCTAACGTTTCATCCCGATTTTGACCAAATGTATATTATTTGAAAGATATTTCCTTTTAGCCGTTTTGCAGATTTACAGATTTTTAAATTTTTTTCCTTTATTTTGAGTAAATTGCATTTAAAGTTGCTACTAACACATACATAATATTACACATATGCTACGTGTGTTTTATTAAATTTGTTAATGTGTTTGTTAATGAGTTTGTTATCTTCATTCACAATAATAATAAACCATAAAAGTGTTGGTTTATGAATTGGCTAAGTTGAAAAATAAAGCCGCCTAGAAATTGCACTCGAATTTCGGGTGCTGGAATCTGCTAGTAGTATTGGTTAGCTTGACGATGCGCTAACGGAACTGCGGAAAAGGGGCATTTATATTAAATATATAGCGAAATATGTGGACGATATATTCGCAATTATAAACGTTGACGACCAGGATGAAATCCTTAAAATTTTTAATGAATACCACCCCAAGATTAAATTTACTATAGAAGTAGAAGAGAATGGACAAATAGCATACTAAGGACTTCGAATCGAATAATCTTTAATCTTTAAAGATACAGCGTCGGGTAGGCTCATAAATTTCAATGCAACACAGTCAAGGAATCAAATTATCAACACTGCCAAAAATTTTATCGAAAGTGTTTTAAAAATAAGTGACCAACAATTTCACAAACATAATTTACAACTAATTAAACGAATACTAAAAGAAAATAGTTTTCCCAATAAACTCATTGAAACATTGATAAGAGATACAACTAGGCGTTTAAAAAACAACCATCAACGTGCAACACTGCCATCACAGAAGGAAAACATTTTAATAGTGTACAAAAGAAACTTAAAAACAACAATATGTTAAATGAACATACATATGCTTCGCATACAAACTCAACTCAACGCTAAGCCAAATATTTACAAACGTAAAAGCGCCAATAGCTAAACAAGAACAAAATAATGTGGTATATGAAATACAGTGTAAAGGTAACGACACAGAATATTGTGATCTTATTTACATTGGTACAACAAAGAGAGCATTAGGTATACGAATGGGGGAGCATAAGATGGAGATAGAAAAAAATAAAGAATTAACAGCCTTGTCACAATACATTATGTCCGAGTTCACACAAGGCAACTTTTGTTGCGCAATTCTTTAGTTTGTAGATGTTTGCGGTGAGGGGAATAAAAAGGGAAAAATAATTGCCGGTTCTCGGTTATTTCAAGCAATTCTCTCATTAGCTTTTTTGTTGTTGTTGAATATTTAACATTTCTTTTCATTCAGTGTTTCGCTTCTTGGTGTGAATAATTCGTAATTATTGTTTACTTTATTAAAATGGCCTTTAAATGGAATCGGGACTTAATTTTTTTCTTTTGAATTCATTTTTCAACAAAACCAATTAAATTAATTTATGTATGTATATATTTAATTTTATTATTGTTCTTTACGACTAGAGCACAAATGTCAAATTATAAGAAAATAAAAACAAAACAAAACAGTAAAATTGCCGAAGAAATTGTCGTGTGTGGACATAAAAGCAATTTCAAAAGAGAATTGCCAAAAAGTTGCGCAATAAAAATTGCCTTGTGTGACTCCCGACTATCAAAAACTGGACACTCAGCTGACTTTTTAAAAGTTAAAATAATAGACAAAGAGAATATAGAAAGGAAAAGATACACGAAAGAAAGTTTGCACATACAAAAGAACATAAACAAAACTGTCAATTTAAAAGAAGACACAAATAACAATAACAAGACACAAATAATAATAATAAACTGTGATACTAAAATTTAAGATGTGTTTTTTAAAAGAATTTATGTTTAATGTTCCAATGTTATTTGTTAAAGTATATGAAATATTTTTTAATGTAATAGCGTTAAGATTGGAAGTTTTTAATGTTTTGGTGTAATAATTTTGAACTTATTTTACGGGTTTTTATCATTAAATAGAGAAAATCTCCAGAGGAAGTCGACATAAAATCGACGAAACGTCGAAACCAACTGTAATTGATGAATTTTTATTTACATTATTAAAATTTAGGTATAATTGGTAAAAAACTGGCAAAAGGAGAAATGATTTGGCGAAGAACGGGGAATGTTTACGTGACCAAATGGAAAGACAAACGCGATGTTTTGTCCATAAATACGGCACATCATCCATGTCTTATCGAAGTTACCAATAGCAGAGGCCAAAAGAACATGACAGGAGTTGATCGAGCCGACCAATTATTATCATACTACTCCAGTCCCAGAAAATCAAAAGATGGTATAAAAAGGACCTATTTCATATCCTGGACATGGCTTTGTGGAACTCATTTTTTATTTATAAAACATTTCGTCCAAAAAAACTCTTTTTTAGACTTTCGAGATGATTTGCTATTAAGTTTGATTAATTTACCAGCAAATGTAATTGAAGGCAAGGATCAAACAAAAATACAAAACGAATCCTGTTAAATTGATATGAGCATTCATCACTTCCTAGAAAAAATTCCTTTCCCCTCCAAAATATAAGTGTTCAACTATGAGAAAAAGTCATCAGAAGAGATGCAAGATTGTCTTAAAAATTAAACCAGAAAAGAAACAAGCTTTCAATGCAAAAATTGTTTTGATAAGCCTGCACTATTCCCCGATGGTTGTTTTGAAAGTTATCATTTAAAATGAAAAGTAGTAATGTATAAATTTATCTTTTATAATAAATCTATATTAATAGGCTAGGCGATTTTTTGTGACCGATGTTTTGTTCTACCGTTTTATCCCGATTTTGACCAAACGTGTATTATTTAGGTATTAGGTATTTCTTTTTTGCTACTAACACATACATAAAATTTAAATATGCTATGTGTGTTTTATTAAATTTGTTAATGTGTTTTTTAATGAGTTTATTATATTCATCCACAATAATAATAAACCATAAAAGTGTTGGTTTGTGAATTGGCTAAGTTGAAAAATAAAGCTGCTTAGAAATTGCACTCGAATTTCAAGCGCTGGAATCTGCTAGCATTAATAAATATATTAATAATATATTGTTTATTTCCCCAATATTAATAACGGTATGTCTCGTAATTATATTTTGAGAACTATATATACTCTTAAAAAAATAAATGCGGGAATATCCGTCATTAGGGAATTGTCGCCATTTTTACAGCACAGCTAAATTAGTTATCAAAAAATTAAATGCGGGAATTCCCGTCGTAGCCGGAAATTTCAGCACTTCATTTTTATAAGAAAAAAATTAAGTGATTCTTTAGCAGGCACCACCTAAATTTAGATGAAGCTGAATGTGTTAACGCATTTACTGCCAAGGCCGTTTTCATAAATCTAACGTCAGGTGCCAACATAAATTTATGCATTTTTAGCTAATATGAGATATCTCGTAGTTTGGCCTACTTATATTAAATTTCATTTGGATATGCCAACTACGAGATAACTCATACCTTTTTTTTCCATAATTTCTTATTTGATTTCAAGATAAACAAACAAAAATTTAAAAAAAAGAGCATTCAACTTTATTTCATTAAATAAAACATGACACAACAAAAACAAGTAAGAAACTTATAGTCGGTCTAGACCGACTATACGATACCCTATACCATGCGTTTAGAAACCCTATCTCTTAGGCCCAACTAACTGGACATAGAAAATAAGCAAAAACCAAATTTGAGTGGGATTTTTATTAATTTTTTTGTCTGCAGATATGAAAAAGTTCATATCGGATGCTATATCTATATGGGGACTAGGTCCAAAAATGGACCGATCCTGATCATGTTTGGTAAAGTCTCTTGTATTTTGCAAAAATATATACAAACAAAATTTGAGAAGAATCAGTGCAATATTTTTGTTTTTTAATAGATTTAAGTGAAAATCGGGAAGCAGCTCTATATGGGGCCACAGGGATAATTTTTGGACTACTCATTAATGGATGTAATGAACGCATATAAACCCAATTTGAGTAAGATCTATATGACAATTTGGATCTTATGGCAATTTATGTCGATTTCATATGGGTAATTTGTATGGGGGCTAGGTCTGAACATGGACCGATTCTCACCAATTTCAATAGCGTTCATCCCATGGCCGATAAAAGCTTATATACCAAATTTCATCAAAATATATTCATATTTGCGACCTGCAGTTTGATTACAAGCTTTACATGGACACACAGACGGACGGACGGACGGACGGACGGACGGACGGACGGACGGACGGACGGACGGACGGACGGACGGACGGACGGACGGACATTGTTAAATCAACTCAGAAAGTGATTCTGATTCGATCGGTATAATTAAAGATGGGTCTAGGTCAAATATTTTTGGTTGTTACAAACAGCAGCACAAAGTCATTATACCCAAACCACATAGTGGTATAGGGTATAAATATTTAATTTTGTGTTATTATTATTCTTCAAAATGATAAATTTTAAAGCAGTTATTCACGCAAAGAGCTGGCTTTTCAGGGCACTCTGCACCAATATACCTCGTTTCACACCTTTTGTGTTCTTTATAACAAACACGACATGGCTGAGTTGGGTTATTTTTCTTTTCTGTTGGTGGAGTTGATTCCAAGTAGTGAAAGCTGTCTTTAGTTTCGATGCGAGCATCAATGTTTTTAGGTTCACCGGCTAAGTGTTCAATAGCCTTTTCTCTAAATTGTAATATTGACAGTTTTTTGTTTGAAGAATTATTTTGGTGTATCTAAAGTAGCCAAGCATTATACATAAACATTTCGAAAATTGAGGCCCAAGTTTTTTGTGCCATCGCACAGATTTTCTTATTGATGAATAATATGAAATGTTTTGATCGCTACGATCTACTCCAGCCATTCCCGAACAATATCCATGAAGATTTTTTATTTCTTTTCATTACTTCCACCATGTTTCCGTAGTGTTTGATGGATATGGTGAGTACGTCCCTGTTGTCTTTCCACTTACAAACTACGACCGAATCTAATCAAGCCCATGTTGATTCGCCTTTTTTAAGCTTTTTTTGAATTACGTTTTCCGGATTTTCATTTCTATTGGTTAAGGTTTTTATTAAACCCACGGAATTATAAAAATTATCCATGTAAAGATTATCCTTTGTCAAGAAAACCTTCCATTAAGCTCATCACAACCTCACTGGCATGATAAATTTTCATCCTCAATATCATTCCTTTTGATTCGCAGAGTTCAAATAATTTTAATCCCATATTTATGTCTTTTGTTTTTAATATATTGGCGAAAAATTAATCGGCCTCTCCAAAGAACCATGGACTCATCAATACACAAGTCCTGCTTTGGATGGTAAATGTGATCCATTGGATCATTGAAATGTTGCAGGATTGGCTTTATTTTAAATAAACGGTCGGTGGTTTGATGCTCGTTATTTGAAAAATGAATAAATCGAAGAAGCATTTGAAACCGATTTCTTGACATTCTGTTCTGGAAAAATTTCAGACTATAGAGTTTACTTGTGTTCCAGTAATGTGATATACTTGGTAAAGTGATAGGCCCCATGTATAATAATAATCCAAAAAATACTCTAAGCTCTTCATTGTTTGTATCTTTCCAATTTTTTAAACGAGATGATCTTAGCAATGGTGCCTTATTAATTTCTTGATTGGCGTAGAGGTTGGTTTGTTTATCCAAGTAAGTTAAAAAGTTTTCTGTTAAAAATAAACCAAAATAATCTCCAGGGGTTACACAATTTTCAGGAACATTCATAAATGGAAACTGAGGAGGATCTTGTTTTATTTCACTCCAATCATTATCTGAAGATGTAACATATCACTGTCAGACTCAGAACTTTCCCTGTCAGAACTGCTACTTTCATCATCATCATCATCTAACAAAGATTCATCTTCATCAGCAGAAAAATCATTGTCACTGAATATTTCTAAAGTATCTAAATATTTTTCTATGACTTCATCCTCCATTTCAACTCGATAAAAATGTTATTTAAAAACAAATACTATTTAATTAAATTAAAAGTTACCTTTAATCTCAAAAATCTGAGCACGACTAAATTTTATATGTATAAAAATATTTCTAAAGTATCTAAATATTTTTCTATGACTTCATCCTCCATTTCAACTCGATAAAAATGTTATTTAAAAACAAATACTATTTAATTAAATTAAAAGCTACCTTTAATTTCAAAAATCTGAGCACGACTAAATTTTATATGTATAAAAATTCTACTTCAATAAGTATTATTTTTTGGCGAATTCCCAATTTAATAAAATTAGCCGTTTTTAAAGTACTTTTTCCCTGTGCCAAAATGAAATAATAAAGTTAATTCAATAAGCCATATGGAAATTATGTTCAATATTATCGCAAAGTTCTTGCTATGAGGTATCTCGTAGTTGGCCTGTTGAGTAAGGTTCGCTACTACGAGATAACTCGTAGTTGGCAGTGAATGTGTTAAAGTGTTTTTAGGTGCGTTACAGCTAACTATTACTCATAATAATATAAACGAACCTTTTGTATGAATCATACTATTCAGTCAATTATATGTTTATGATCATACTTACATGCTTAGGAAGATAAATGTCGTATACTTCAGCTGAATCTAAATCTACAGCATGAAAACCCTCCGCAGAACCATAAATAACCTTCAGTCTAGATTGATCTTCAATGGTAAGATCAACTAACAAAGGACGATGTTCTAATTCGCCGAAATTCTATAAATATAAACATAAATGTTTGAGAAAATGCAAAAAAAAAAAAACAAATAAAATAACAATGAAAATAAAAATTCACCTTAAATGCCATAAATTTATGATATGGTTTGGGAGCCCAGGCATAAATTTCTATTGAGTCTTTTAATGCAATCACTAGGAACTTAATCCTTTCGTACTTAACAATTTTAAAATGTACAGCACCTTGTAAATCACCAACATTTATCCAACCATTGCGGCGTTCAACTTGCTAAAAAAAAAAAATAATTAGATAAAAAGAACAATTTAAATATACTCGGAGTAAAGTGCTGTAATAACTGTAAACAAAAACTTACATCTGATAGGCCATCTGTTCGTAAAATTTTCGATTTTAACCAGGATAAATAATACACACGTACACGATTCTTTTTACCCGATATGGTAACTAAAATATTTTGTCCTTCTAAAACTTCCATTTGTTGGAAACGACGACGTGAAATTAATTGATAAACCTACGAAGATTAAAGGGAAATATAATGTGATAAATAATAAATATAAACCAGAAATTCTTATACAGCAATTAATTGTTGTATGTGGCAAATAAACTAGCACAAGCTCCAGGTATAAAATGACTTGTCTTTCTCTTTACCTTTCCTTGACCCGAACGATCTAAAAGCATTAAACCATTTTCGGTGCCTATCAGTAGATTAACACCCCAGAGAGCAGCACACAATATTTCCGAGTTGAAACGTTTCTTGTATTTTCGTATTTCGGGTGTATCACTGGAGGCTTCATGCGATGTGGGTGTTACATTGACATTAACATGCGATTCACGTCTCGATGGTCCGGAGCCACCGGCACCAAAGCCGAAAGTAAGAAAACTTCTTTGTTTCTGTTGTAGAGCATATGGTGGCACGGGCAGAGCAGCCGATGATGTATTGGAAGAGGAAGAAGCAGATTTATGTAAAAGATTAGTTATACTACTTGAAGAGCGAGTTTTACTAATTGAATTCTTAGGACTATTTTGGCGCGACGACGAAGAATTCAACGAAATTGTCGATTGGGGCGAATTGTTAGAGACGCCACCAATAAACGACTTTGAAGGCGTGGAATGCACTGATGAGTTAATGGCCGCCTGATACTAGATGCAAGAGAAAAATAAAAGACAAAAAAATTTAACAATACACAATTAGAATTTTCTTTGAATAATCCATTATTTTGATGAAATGTTAAATCATATTTTTTTTAAACGTAAATTTTGTTTGCTTAAGAAAATTTTATACAAATCTTGAGTGAAAAATTTTGTTTCTATTTTACTTTATATATAAAATATAATGCAAACAAAGTTTATGTTTCAACAAAAGATGACATTTTTAATAACTAAAATTTAGAATTAATTTTCTTACAATATTATACAATTTTTATACAAAATATTGAAAATATTTTCAAAAAAATACACCATTTTCAACTGTATTTCTAAAAAGTACAATTTATATTTTAAGAATTTTCCAAGTTTCAGTTTAGTTAAAACAATATATATATGTATATCTATTATAATAGGCAAGGCGATTTCTTATTACCGATGCTACTGTGTCAGTTTTAATCCTATTTTGACCACACATCTCTTATTTGAAAGGTATTTCTTTTTAGCTGTCCACCAGATTTACAGATTTTTAAATTTAATATTTTTTTTTTTTTGAGTAAACTGCTACTAACACACACACAAAATTATACAATGCTATGGTGTGTTTATTAAATTTGTAATGTGTTTGTAAAAAAGTTACTTTGTTTTCTTTGTTTTTATTTGCATACTTTTAGGGTCTTTATTTGATGAAAAAATAAAATTTTCTAGAATTTGCACTCGAATTTCGAGGGCTGGGGGTCTGCTAGTATATATATATATATTCTTTAATTCAAAATTGTCTTGATTTTTTATAAATTTGCCACCTTTGCACAAAACGTTCCTAATATTAAATAATATTAATGATATTGGCTTTTTTTACCTTTTGTGGTAGAGATTGTTGGCTGCTAAAGATTTTAAGTCACTAAACTTTCGAGTATTTCCATAGAGGCTGTATAATTTTTATCTACCTTTTAGTACCTCTCTCCATAAATTCATGGAAACTTAATCGAATCGGTTGACAACAGCAAATTATTGTTGAAGCACTTTAAAGTTCGCAGAAGTTAACTAATTGTAAACTTACGATGGGAAGGAACTATGTTTTGAAATCGTCCAAATGATAGCATTTATATAAGCTAGGCCAAATTATTGTAAAAGCATTGACTAAATGTTGACTAACTAGTTGACGTACAGATTCCAAAATTTCTTTCGTACAAGGCATCCTGATTGGCACCCTCAGATGGCTCTGAAACTTGGACATGTTATAGAGAGGATGTAAAATCAAGGGATCCGTATATTTGGGGTTGATTAAAATAGTGCTGAGGGTACCATTCAGGATACCTTGTACGAAAGAAATTTTGGAATCTGTACGTTAACTTTCGTGTTGCATAAAAATATTGATATCGTTTAATAACGTGATATTTTTATTTCCAAGAGTGGGGGGCAAAGTTTAAAATTCATTTTTTTCGATTTACCGGTACAAATTATATTTTAGAAATTCATCGTTTTGGAACATTGTAGAACAATCCTAGAACAATTCAGAACAATCTTCAAAAAATTTTATTTCCAACAATGGGGAAGAAATTTTGGAATCTGTACGTTAACTTTCGTGTTGCGTAAAAATATTGATATCGTTTAATAACGTTGATATCGCGGAAAAATGTTTTTCGATCTCAATTGCGTTCGTTACGGTTTGCGATATATCTATTTTGGAACATGTTTAGAACAACCTAGAACAACCGCCAAATTTTTGTTTCCAAAAGTGGGGGCAAAGCTTAAAATTCGTTTTTTCGATTTACCGGTACAAATTACATTTTAGAAAACTCATCGTTTTGGAACATTGTAGAACAATCATAGAACAGTTCAGAACAATCTTCAAAAAATTTTATTTCCAAAAATGGGGGGGGGGGGGGGCTAACTTCTCACAGTTTAAACGTTGGCAATATATTTTTATATATTTTCATACAAAAAAAAAAAAAAACGTAGAATTACAATTTGATTTCGGCGTATGTAAAGTGTCATTGGGCTCAAAACTAAATCAGTACTGCGTCAAAAAACGGTCACATTATTATTAAACAGTAAATTTGGAAAATTCTATAGGAAAACGCCCTAAAAAGCAAGGTTCAGAAAATACACACATGAAACACACAATGTTCTGTTCTTAAGCAGCCAACACATATTTTTATTTTCATATCAACTACCAGAGCCCAGCCCTCGAAATTCGATTGCAAATTCTGGGAAATTTTATTTTATCATTCAATTTATTTCTGTCAATGTTTTTTAATCTATTTAATTCATTAAGTTTATTTCATTATAAATATTTGTTGAACACACAGAAATAAAGGCCACCTTGTATGCCACCTAAAGGTATTCAAATTTTTGGCAATTCACAATTCAACACAGGGTATGTGTTATGCAATTATTGTAATGAAATCTGTACGTTAACTTTCGTGTTTCAAAATGTAAAGTTGATTGTGCACGCATAACTTTCCACAAACACAACGAATTTAAACAGTTAATCTGTACGTTAACTTGCGTGTTGCATAATGTAAAGTTGATTGTGCACGCATAACTTTCCTCAGACTCAACGAATTTAAACAGTTAATAGCTCAAAAGAAAGAGCTTGATTAACTGAGTGTTCTTAGACTTGTGTCAACAGCCTCCGTTAATCAGAACTCTAGTTATAGAGGTTTGAGTGAAGGAAAATATTTAAAAATCTTGAAAAAATTGAATGTAAAGTTGATTGTACACGCATAACTTTATCCAACTCAACAAATTTAAGCAGTTAATAGCTCAAAATAAAGTGCTTGATCCACTGAGTGTTCTGAGAGTGAAACGATCAATCTCCATTTACTAGAAGAGGAGCTATGAGAATTCGAATTGCTTGAGTGAATGTGTCCCATAAGAAATGTACAGGGAAGAATCGCGTTTGAGTATAACTTGAGTAAGGTGGGAGTTGAGTAAATTTCAATGATTGATGTGTCTAAATACCTTTCATTAAAAAAAATGAAGGAAATCGGCCGGATAGAATGGCCAGATTGGCTGACTTTAGTTTTCATAAATTTTTTTAATATATAAGATTATACATATGTGTTTCTAAATTTTGTATGGTGCCCAACACAATCATGACTGTGTTTCGTTTTAATATTTCGTTATCTACACGAACATTTTTCTGTCACGTATTTTTTGTTTCGAACACACATAACCACACAGATTCGAGTGTAGCTTTATTTTAAGTTCGTTTTCTTGCACGTGTACTGCTAAAAAACAGAACATGTTCTTCAACGCGTACATCTAAAAATTAAAACATTATCCACTCGCGATCGGAAAAAAACGAAATTAAGTCATAAACAACATATAAAATTTCTCTGTTTTCTATTTTATTACTATCTTTTTATTTTTATTTTTTTACAACTGCTAATTAATAAATTATTTCAGATTTTTTAAATAAATTTGGTTGAAACAATTGTTGTCGTTATTATTTCAGATTTTTCCGATTGTGTTGGGCACCGTACAAAATTTAGAAACACACATAATTGATATGAAAATAAAAATATGTGTTTGTTGGTCTGAGCTATGTTTGTTTACATATATGTACGAGTTTTTATTCAGTGTGTGTTTTTTTCTGAACTCTGCTAAAAAGCATCTAAAAGAAACTTTATTACACTTTGCAAAAGCTTTCTTAAAAAACGTACCTTAATCTATTTAAATTCAAGAGTAAATAATAAATAATAAATTTATTGAATATATAATCCTTTCGTCAATTTTCACATAAATTAAGAGTATGCATTTGATTTTATACGTCACATTAATTTATGTGAAAATTGACGAAAGGATTATATGTTCAATAAATTGAAATCCCTAAGATGGATTAAAAATAGAATAAAATAATCTTTTATTTACATCAATAGTGACCTTAAAAGCCTGACTAAAATCTTAATAAATAACAAAAAGAAAGGTAGATAAATATTATATAATATTGTTATAAAATATAATTTTTATAACAAAATAATAAATTCTGTCCATTTGTCTGACATCGTCATTTATTTTGTGTTTTTTTGTAGCACATTATGTACGATTTTTTTATATTGAAGTTTTAACCTTTTATACAATTGGATAATTTTTAAATTAAATTAGACAATTTTAAAATCAAAGTAGACAATTTTTATGTCATTCGAAAAATTCTAAAATAAAGCTTATAAAATAATTTTAAATTAAACTTGGAAAATTCTTAAACATAAATGGAAACTTATTTAAATTAATTTGAAACTGTTATAAATAAAATAAAAAAAAAATATTTCATTATGAGCAAGAGTATTTAGACTAAGATTAGATATAAAAAACTGTATATATGTACATAAACCTTTATTATTTATACAATTTCAATATTTTTTCAATAGCATGCCCATATCCAATTCTAAAAACTACTACTCAGAGGTTTTATAGTTATTTTTTTTTATTGAAATTACTTAGAAAGAACGAAAAAGAGGAGTTAGTTTAAAAAAAGAGAAATTTAAAATTATTTTAAACTTGTTTCTTTTATAATTTTATTTTTTAAATCAACATAAAAAAATAATGTGATTAGTCTTTCCCAGACGCCATTTAACATAAAATAGAAGCTGTAAAAACTGAAAATTTTAAAATGCTCTTAAATATGCATTTTTGGAAAAAATATATTTTTAATATACATATATTCTTTTTCGTTTTACATTATATTATTTAGTGTATTTATAAAATTTTTTATTGTGGTTATTAAATATGGTTACAATGTTGTTGTGTTTGTTTGGATATGAAATGTTCTAAGTATCAGATCTTCCAAAGAATCAATTTAGTAATTTGAATTTACATTTTATTTATTCTTATTTTGAAACTTACTAAGTAAACAGTAAGTTTTGTAAGTTTTAAAAACTTTAAATCGAATTAAAAAAAATTTCCAGTGAAATAAAATTTCACGCAAAAAAATTGGGTCTGGGGGAAAAAAATCTGCAAAAAAATATTTTTTTTTGAAAATGTATGTATGTATGGGATAACTCTTACATGTCTTGTAGATAACGGAAATCGAGCATTTCGATACTATTTGTTTCTGTAATTTTCTACTTTCACTATCTACAAGATGTGCTGGAGTGAGAAACTATATTATTGATGCTACGTTAGAAAAATTATTGTTCAATCACAACAGAAGTTTTAATTTTTCGGGAAAATGATAAAAAAAAAAAAAATTTGGTTATCCTGAGATCGCAATAATGTACATCTTATAATTTTTAATATTATTATTTTTTTTTTTAAATAATAAATTTAAATTCATAAGTTCAACAAGTATTTTCTAATCTATAAAAAAAACAAAGGATAGAAATTTAGTACCTATAAACAAAAAGTGGCTAGACATATACAATGATTTTAGGAGAAGGGTCTTAAGTTTAAGAATAACATGGTGTCTCGACTAGCCATAATTCATGACAATGTTCAAGTCAATGGCTAGTGGAAACCGCTAATGTTCATGTCATGACTAAAAAATCCAAGTTTTTGCCATGACAGAAAGTTTGTCATAAACTTAGCCATTTATTTGAAGTTTCATTCGATTTTGACGTTTAAGTATTTTAAAATGGCGCAACTTAAATTAAATAAAAGCGAAATTATTAATTTCATTAATATATATCGCGAATACGAATGCTTGTGGAACTACAAAAGCGAAAACTATAAACGAACGGTTTTTAAGTCCGTGGGAAGAAATCGCCTTTTCTAAAAAAGGATTGACCCAAAATCTCGGGCTTTTTCTTTCGTTTCTTTCTTTAATTTGTATTTTTAAATTTCGTAACTCTTTTAATATTAAGTACAATAACACATTTTTGTTGTTTACGGTTCAAAGACATTTTGGAAATGAAATGTCTAAACATAATTTGCCCACTTCGCGTTTTCTCTCATTTTGTTTCTCTGACTTTAACATGAACATTGTCATAAATTATAGCTAATCGAGACACCGTGTAATGGAAGAGATTATTTGAACATAAGTGTTGGAAGTGTTTATTTTATGGGGTCTTGATCCAAAAATGGTCTGCTCATGGAAAATATTTATTTAGTGTGGTTACTTAGGTATACTAAAAAGACAGGGGAGGGGCTGTTATCGTTAAATCGTTTAACTTAATCGGTATACGATTATCTTATATTTTAACACCCCTGTTCTGGAATTCACTTTCATATAAAACAATTCGTAAGTGAATTTTGTTTACTATTCCCTTGTTGAAAATGAAACGAATTAAACCATATAAAAAATAATTAATATTTACATTTTAATATACTTTTTGTTTATATTTAAAAAAATTATTTTTTTTTCGTACAATTTCTTTAGCACTGGGTAATGTTTAAAAATAATAAAATTCACTTTTTGAGATGAACTAGAGCTTTGAGAAAAAAAATTATTTTCATAATATATATTCTATTACATTTTGGCTTTTATAGGTCCTGAAAAATGGTACCTCAGAAAGTAAAAAAAACTCACTCGAAATCAAAATCTTTAAAAAGAAAGTATTCGTGAAAGGTTAAGGATCATTAGTACTCAGATCATGTACTATTTGGTCTTCAGTTTCAGACGTATATGATTTCGTCCTTCAATTTTAGGTCAAACCTTTTTGAGGTTGGGGGGGCAAAAGGCTGACAATGAATGTCACACTCAATCAAAACCTGTTGAAATAACTGAGTGTGGCAAAGCAAATAGGGTTTATTTTACTTACGCGAAAGACTCAATATTATTTCAACATTGTCATCTGTGTATAGGGGTGGTATAGGTATTGAGGAGTTGGGTACTCTTCTTGGATACTGTTCTGGGCATGAGAATACAATGTGATGTCCGTTGAAATGAACATGCATTTCAAGTGTCGGAAGAAGCATTCAAGTGTCTTCGTTTTCTAAACCGATGCAAAAATTACTTCACTCCTTGTGATCTCCTCAAATATATACCACTTACATCCGACCGAAAATGTAATATAACTCCCATATATGGGCAGGAACTTCATGTCTATTTTGGAGCAACTGGACCGTTTACAAATTAGGCGCTGATGCTCATTAATAACAGACGACTCGTTGGAACATTGTCGAAATGTGGGTTGTGTAAGACTGTTCTATATCATCGAACTAGTCGTATGTGGAATAAACTCCCCACAGAAGCCTTTCCTGACAGTTACAATCTCATAAAATTTAAGAAAAATATCCAGAATCTCTACCCCCTCTTTCCTCCTTCTCATAACCTTTTTTCCGGAAATCGATACAATGCACTGAATTTATAGGGGGCATCCCCTGAGTGTTGGTTATTAATAATATTTTTTTTGTTCGGACGGTGTAATCGTATACGATAAGATTATAACGGAGCTTTAACTTGGATAACTATGCATACAAATTTTATATTTTCGAAGATTTTTCGGTTCCGAGAAAAACCGAGATATTATTATTCATCCAACTTTTCACAAACACTATAATGATTGCCCTTAAGTTGCTGACGAAACAAATCAATATTAAAACTAAACTATTTGATACGTTTGCGGGTACTGGGCCTACGGCACTACCCACCCGTTTCGGTCGCTTCACCCAAAACGTATTTATTTTCTTTCTTATATTTGCAACCCTTAAATCGGAAAATCAATGCTCATGGCTCAAATAGTTCTGAAAATTTATTCAGATTTTTGAATGGCGGAAATCGATTTTATCCAAAAAATATGGTTATGAAATATATATTTTTTTTATTTTTTTTCTCTGGTACTTTATTTTGAGAAAACCAAATAAATAACTTCTAAGAAATAATTATCCGCAGTAAAACTTATTAGCTTAAGTGACAGTTTATTGACCTTAAAAGTAAAAATGTAGCATTTCCCAGATTCAAACTTCAATAACTTGTTAGGTTTTCGAAATACCTTTCATTCGAAGCCTACTAAGATTTTCATGAAATTTACATACTAGTTGGTCAAATCTCATTGAAATGATATAAAAATATACATTTTACAGCAATTTTTTTTTTTTCCTTTATTAATTCTAAACTAATTAAAGCCAGATTGGTTTCAAATGACAGGCATGGAAATACCAAAAATAAAAAAAGGTTTTAGTGAAACGCCCTAATATACATATAACGCATTCTTTTTCTATTCTCCACATGAGAAAAACTTCGTTTTCCAACTTACAGGAAAACTATTACCCCAGAAATAAAAGAAAAACTTTTTATTATTAAAAAAAAAAAAAATAGGCAATAGGCAAAGCAAGGGGATAAATCGCTGCATTCGATATCGAGTAAAATCAATCGAAGTTCCATATTTTGGTTTATTATTTGTAGAAGACGGACGAACGTAAGACCTCGTTTCACATTTATTCTTAACTAGGGGGCCATAATTCGTTAACTGTGACGGAGTAATTTTATTCTTAGTATTTTATTTTGAAAATTAAAAAAATAATTTCGATCGAAAAATTTCGATAATGCATACGAGGATTAAATATTAAATATTTTAATACGCGTAAATATTTTAATCGTTATCGAAAGATTTTATTATGGCTTATAGAGTGGTGATCCGTTTTGGAAAAATTTGGGAACTTAGAAAATTTTGCAACCGATACTATCTATTGTCAGAAGTGTTTTTCTTTTTGAAATTTTACCCCTATCGCATTTCCTATATTATTAATGTTTTAGTACACCACACACACACACACACTGACTGTTGCTTTAATCCTTAGACGACCAGTGGGATATATATGCCCCATTTTTATTTTTTTTTATAATTTCCACTTTTTTCATCCGATTTTTTTAAAGCTGACTTGAGTCGACAGAGGATACTTTTAGCTTACAGACCATACCATAAAAGTTGGTACATGTAGTCTCAGGACCTGAGACGGTGACCCCAAAGTCTGAAAATTGTGTTTTTTTTTTTAAAATCATATTTGAATGTCATTAATTCAGACGTTATTGAACCAAAAACATTATAATTTTGATATAACATGGACCAGTATTTATGGATTTCAGAAACACCAAAATATTTGGAATCGTTTTATTATCCAGAAAATTCAGTACGGGACATATATGTCCAATTGGTTGTAAATGGTGAAAAAGATGTTTTATAATTTTATATTTTTATTAAATTGAAAAAATTCATAATTTTAAATCAACAATTAATTAAACTGTAAATAAAAAAGACTTAGAAAAGGTTAATTCTAAATATCTCAAAAATACAAAATCAATTATGGCAACCTTCGAAGAAATTACGGTTTTTTGTGAAACAAAAAGGTTTTTTACAAAAGGAACATATCTGTGGTTTTCTGGAATAACCGCGTATGTCCATTTTTGTCAGTTTTGAGTTAACGATGCCAAATAGATTAATTTTTAACGCTCTTTACATGTGTTAAATTAAAAAAAAAAAAAAAAAAAATTTTACCATTTCTGAGTTTTTTCTTTAAATAACGACGTAACTTAAATGTTTATTAAATTAATTTGCAGCACTATCGCTGTATGTCAACCTACGTTTGATCGCTGACAAATTATTTTCTCAGAAAACGACACATAGCGACATACGTTGTTATTAATGAAAAAAAAAAGCAAAATAATTTTGGATTATTTTTCAGTTTCTAACCACTTATAAAAACTTTTATGTTATTTTTTGTCACTATTATTCTTGAAACGTTGTTATATTCTCATCCTAAGTCCCGTTAACTTTTTGTTGACGACCAAAAAAAATCCATTTATCAAGCAAAAATAACTTATGTCTACATGGGTGGTTGCATTGGTAGTTTTCTTTTTCAATGAAAACGACGTTTGCCGACATAAGTTGTTTTATCTGCACACACTTTAAGTGTTATTTATATATTGTTTTTTCGTCCTTCTCTAGGATCTATTTCTCTGAAGATTTTTGACTCAAAATTTTATATAAAGTATTTATTGGCCATATCTATAGGACTTTTAAATAAAAAGCTCTAAAAACTTTATATCGAGTCCATAATTTCAAATATAACGTTTTTTGGCTCCCCTGAACATTTTGATTTTATGACATACGCGGTTATTCTAGAAAACCACAGATATTGCGTTTGTCCAGTTTTCTTTTCCATTTGTAATACAAAGAATAGAAAAAAAGTAGTAATCGATTCTCTGTGATCTATATTTAAAAATCTACAACAAATACAAAACCAAAACTACAGTTACTTATGTAAACAATAAAAACAAAAATCACTGACTTGCTTTGAGCGGAGTAAATTAGTTGCTCAATAATTTTGACCATTGACGACCAATGGGATAGATATGTCCCATGGATTTTTTCCTTGAAGGAATTGAAAAAAATATTTTTGACGACACTTTTGTTTAGAACTGTTGGGTCGTCAAGTACGAATCCACAAAAAAAAATAAAAATTTTCCAGCAGTTTAGGTTCGGTCGTGAAAGGGTTAAGCTTTCATGTAGGAAACTTAACAAAAAATTAAATTTCTGTGTGGGTGTCGTAAAATATTAATAATGTATGAAATGCGATCCGAGGAAAAATTTCAATATTTAATAATTAAGGCGGGATTACCTGCTCCATCCACTTTTTTTGTAATATTAAAGTTTATCTTATATTTTATAGAGTAATAGTACATATTGTAAGAAGTTAAAATTTGTCTGAGGTGAGAGAGTTGGAAAAAGGTGCGTCATATATAAACAAACTAAAAATTTGGGTAGCATTTAATTGATTTATAACATATTTTAAATATAAATTTAGAAATGGTAAAAAATAAATAGCGCTGGATAAAAAAAAAACAAAGGTTTGTCATTACAAATCAAAAAGTGACAGTTAATATATACAATATATTTGTTTCGAGTCCATGGCCACCATTTGATGCCAAAAGCTTAGGTACTACTTACGAGCACTTCTACTTTTTAATATCAAAATACAGTTAACCGTAAACATGAGAAATATCCTACACAAACACAAACTAAACAAATTTTATATAACCCACTCTTATAAATAAATACATTTGGATAGAAAAAAAAAATGAAAAAAAAAAAACAAAACCAAAACGAACCACGTAACCAAATAGGCAAAACAGCAAGTGCTTCAGTAGAATGAAATGAAAATATATATATTCTTAAATAAAAACAAAATTAAAAGATTGGAAGTCATTTATACACACAAAAAATAAAATAAGACATAAGACAGGAGAAGATACTATACACACACAGTAGAAGATACAGCTTTAAGTTTTAAACATTTAATAGACTTTAATGTGATTGTGGAAAATATTACAATATGAATTTACAAAATATGATTGTTGTTGAACAGCAAATATTTATACGAGTATTACGATTTATTTAATATAGATGTTTTTTTTTTTTTTTTTTTTTATTTGGTTTTATTCAATGATTTTGGTTTGATAGATGATGAATTGTTTGATAATACTTACTATTTCATTAGGAAATTTTGCCTAATTCAATATTGAAATAATCGTAGTGGCCATCAGCTCACACAGAAAACAAAACGTCGCGGAAAGACAAAGCACAATGATATGAAGAAAAATATTTATATATGTTGGTTATCAAAAAAACAAACAAAATAAAATGTATAACTTTTGAATTAAATTTATTAAAAAATTCAAGCCAAAAATATAATTTTTTTTAAAAAATGATAAAACTAACTAAAAGGATACTAACTACGATTCAACATTATATATTTAAAAATAAAAAAAAACAAATATTTATTAAAACTAAAGCTACAAAAAAGACCCTAAATTTTGAAAAGAATTTATAAAAAATAAAATGCTACAAAAAATAAATCGTGATTTAAGTGGCATTTTTCTATATGACATGTTGATAATTTCAAACTAGAATAGTTATAACAAAATATCGGCCATATCGCTGTGATTTCAAATCGAATGTGTTTTGCAAATACGATAAAAGTGCTTTTACATTTGGTTTGAAATCTCGAGATTTAGCTCTAAAAAATCTTCAAAACCTTGTAAAGTTGCATTTCCAATACGAGATTTTGTTTGATACAATGTGGCAACGTTTGCATTTGCAATTACGAGATTTTGTTTGATACAGGGTGGCGGCGCATGAGTAATGTTATGATTTAATTGTTGAATAATGGTTTTGTTTACTTATTTCTTTTGCATTTTTTATACCCTATACCACTATGTGCTGATGTTTGTAACTACCAAAAATATTAGACCTAGACCCATCTCTTATTATACCAATCGACTCAGAATCCGCCCGTCCGTCTGTCCGTCTGTGCGTCCATGTAAACCTTGTAATCAAACTACAGGTCGCAAATATGAACATATTTCGATGAAATTTGGTATATAAGCTTTTGTCGGCCATAAAATGAACGCCATTGAAATTGGTGAAATTCGGTCCATGTTCAGACCTAGTCCCTATACAAATGACCCTATGAAATCGACATAAATTCCCATAAGATCCAAATTATCATATAGATCTCAGTCAAATTGGGTTTGTATGTGTTTATTATATCTATGAATCAGTAGTCCAAAAATAATCCCTATAGGACAATTCTTAGTCATAGGCCCCATATACAGCTGGTTCCCGAACTTCACTTAAATCTATCAAAAAGCAAAAATATTGCACTGATTTTTCTCAAATTTTGTTTGTATATTTGTATATATTTTTGCAAAATACAAGAGACTTTACCAAACACGATCAGGATCGGTGCATTTTTGGACCTAGTCCCCAGATAGATATAGCATCCGATATGAACTTTTTCATATCTGCAGCCAAAAAATTAATAAAAATCCCAAATTAGTTTATGCTTATTTTCTACATCCAGTTAGTTGGGCCTAAGAGATAGGGTCTCAAAACGCATGGTACAGGGTATCGTTTAGTCGGTCTAGACCGACTTGTTTTATTTCAGGATTAACTTTGAAAAACGCTCAGACGCTCTTGATGTTCTGGGCATGAAAATTCAATTGTCGAAAGAAGCTTTCATCAAGTGCCTAGTTTTTAAAAACCGGTGTAAGAATTATTTTACCTTATCTGATCGCTTTACTATTTAAACCACCTATATCCGACCAGAAATTAAATACAAAAGAGGTGGTTGGTGCTTATCAATGACAGTAGGGGAATCAACTCTATTGACACATTGGAACATCGTCGGAATGTTGGTTGTGTTACACTGTATTAAAGGATTTGCGGAAAATTTCCCGAAAACAATTTCTCGAAAACAATTTCCCGAAAAGAATTTCCCGAAAACAATTTTCCGAAATTACAATTTCCCGAACACAATTTCCCGAAATGACAATTTCCCGAAATTACAATTTCCCGAACACAATTTCCCGAACACAATTTCCCGAAACTACAATTTCCCGAAATTACTATTTCTTCAAAGAGCTTGTTGATGGCATTTCCGAAACAATATCATCAGAAATTCCGGCCGAAGCGACAGCAATCAGTTCATGACCACTTGATGTAGTGGTCCGGGCAAAATCTTTCAGCTCATTAACGATTTTTTCTTTAGCAACGAAAGCCGCTTCGGCACTGTGACTGTTATGACTCTACCGGTACAATGTTTTCCTCGATAAAGGATACAACGCCAATAAACGCTATCAACGGACTGACCGTCGTCATGATACAAGAAACTATTCAAAAGCAACCTCGGTTTAACTTTTTCGCTATCCAGGAATTCGAGTGGCATAGTAACTGAGTATTACAACCCAAATAACTAAAAAACTTCGCTATGCAAGATGGTAACGATTCCGTAGCAGCTACTGCATGGGCAGGATGTGATTGAGTGAGCGTTATCTGTCGGGATGTCTGAATACCGAAGTGTTCAAAGTCACAATGAAAAAATAAGCGTATGACACTCCAATAAATAGTTCCGGATGACGAGGGAGGGTGGAAGAGGAAGGGCGCGGTGCGGGGTGGGGGAATTGTTTTTTCGAGAAGTCGTATACTCGGGAAATTTTTTTTTCAAGAAATCGTATGCAGCAAGTTTTTTTATGGGGGAAATCAAGAATATATGGGAAGTTGTAAACTAAAATTAGGGAAATTGTAATTTCGGGAAATTTTTTTCGGGAAATCGTAATTTCGGGAAATTGTTTTCGGGGAATTGTTTTTTCGGGGAATTGTTTTTTCGGGCAATTGTATTTGGGAAATTGTTTTCGGGAAATTGTTTTCGGGAAATTTTCAGCAGACGGTATTAAAGATATTACAATGTGAAGTGTGAACTCATCCTAGAGACCATGTTTCTCTACGCACCATTCGCTCATCTAGTAGATCACATCCATTTGCAGTCTATCGCATAACGTATAAACACAAGCTGTATGTGGAATATTCTTCCCGCTGAGCTCTTTCCGGTTAATTACAATATACACATATTAAGTCAAATATCCACAAATACTATTCCCTCTTTCCTAATACCCATAACATATCAGCAAAGTGCACTGCATTAATAGGGAACATCTCCCGACTGTTGATTTATATTCAAAGAAAATCATGTGAGTCCGATCACAGGGGAGATGTGTAAACATCTAGTAATTAAAGATTTTTTATGGCACTTTTTTAAAATCAAACAGAAAGAAAGCGTCATCTATGTATCACTTATAGCAAACAATTGCAGAGGCTCCGGTAATATAAAAATACTAGCTGAGTCCGGTCCGCGTTGCTGGCCCGAAGAAAACATCTGGATTTTATATTGCATCTAAATTTTAATACCGAGTGTCGGGCAAAAGTAAAGCACGATTTAATAATATTATGAATATGACTGAAAAAAAATATACGATTTCTTGAATATTTTAACACCAGCGCCACCTACAGGTGAAAAACTTTGCCAGCAACTTTAGTTTTATGTACATAATATAATATGCGAATTTGAGCTAAATTGGACCGTAAATAAATTTTTTGGGAAAATCTCGACCCCAGCGCCACCTATCAGGTACAAAAAAAAGTTATGCAAATCGGAGAACCAAAGGAACATATGGTATGAATACAAGTCGCTAGCATTAGTGGTTCAACAGTTATTAGAGTACCAACATACGCACCAACGTTTTTATATATTAAGATTTATTATTATTTATTATTTCAACTGGTTAATTTTTAATTTTTAATTTTTCGTTTTTCATTTTTTATTTTTAATTTTTAATTTAATATTTTTAATTTTTTATTTTTCATTTTTAATTTCATTTATCGTTTTTCATTTTTTATTTTCAATTTTTTATTTTTTATTTTTTTTTTTATTTTTTATTTTTCATTTTTCATTTTTTATTTTTAATTTTTCGTTTTTCATTTTTCATTTTTAATTTTTTATTTTTCAATTTTTATTTTTAAGTTTTTATTTTTCATTTTTAATTTTTTATTTTTTATTTTTCATTTTCAAAAAGGTTATTACATACCATAATTTTTTCACCAATACAATCATAAGTCACACCGATTTTTTCTTACGTCTTACGCTGTTTTTGTAATTGTATTGTGAAATTGATTTTTACCCCCCTGCGCGTATAGATGTTTACACATCAAAAATATATAGTCGCCGTTTTAAGGAATTGTTTATTCACAAACTTATAATGAGCGATGAGACTCATTTTCCCCTCAATGGTCACGTGAAGAAACAAAATTGAAGAATATGGTGCACACAAAAGCCAAGAATAATTATTGAACATAAAATGCACCCACCTAGATGCACAGTATGGTGTGGAATAACTTCAGAAAAGATCATTGGACCATATTTTTTCTAAAACGACGTTCAATACCAGGCAATGATTTAAAATGTTTTAAGGCCAAAGGTAGAGAACAATTCAGAATTGTGGTTCCAACAAGATGGAGCCACAGCTCACACTGTTTTAACGTTATGCTCCAATAAGCCTAGAACAGTCTAACAACTTACGGACAATATCCGAGAAAAAGTGAGGGCGCTGGGACCTGAATTTCTAAGAAAAGTTATGGGAAATGCTCTGGAAAGAGCAGGTCGAAGCAAACAATGAGCACCATTTGAGAAAACCATTATGTCAACATATTTCCAAACTATAATCTAGATTTTAATAAATGCCAACGTTAAAACAAACCAGAAACAAAAAGTTATTCATTAAATAAATCATAACGTTACTTATGCGCCATATACAGGGTTTTTCAACAGGGACGCTACACATAGACAGACAGGGACAGCAACCGACGCCATATTGCTTGCCGCTCTTTTGACATTTCTCTTCAGTAAGGTTTGCCATTTCATGATGGAAAGATATACGAGCCAACAACGAGTCGAAATTATTAAAATTTACTACCGAAATTCGGAGTCAGTGGCCTCAACGTTAAGAGCGCTACGTCGATTTTATGGCCGTCATAATCGTTCTAGCAGATAAACAATTGAGCGTCTAGTGGAAAAATTGAATCCACAGGCACAGTACAAAATGTTCCCGTGCCAGTGAGACAAAGAAGTGCCCGTAGTGTCGAGAATATTGCTGCCGCTGAGGCTTCAGTTGAAGAAAGCCCAAATGTATCTCTCACACGTCGTTCTCAAGCGTTGGGCATCTCTGTGACGTCGTTGTGGCGAATTTTGCGAAAAGATCTTGGCCTACATCCTTACAAGATCAAATTGACGCAAGAACTGAAGCCGCTTGACCACCAGAAGCGTCGTATGTTCATGAATTGGGCTGAGCAACAACTTAAAAATGATTCGGATTTTCATCGAAAAATCATCTTGAGCGATGAGGCTCATTTCTGGCTGAATGGTTTCGTCAATAAAAAAAATATGCGTTATTGGTCAGACAGCAATCCACACGTACTCCACGCGTCATCATTGCATCCCGAAAAAATGACGGTTTGGTGCGGTTTATGGGCCGGCGGCGTCATTGGGCCGTACTTCTTCCGTGATGATCAAGACCGGCACGTTACTGTGAATGGCTGCCGTTCAATAAAACCGAATATTTTTGGCCCCAATTGGATGATATGGACTTGGAGGACATGTGGTTCCAACAGGACGGCGCCACAAGCCACACAGCGAATGTCACAATCAATTTATTGAAAACCAAGTTTGGAGAACGTGTTATTTCACGAAATGGTCCAGTCGATTGGCCGCCTCGGTCGTGCGATTTGACACCGTTGGACTATTTCCTGTGGGGCTAAATCAAGTCTATGGTCTATGCCAACAAGCCAGCGACGATTGATGAACTTCGTACGAATATCGAACGTGAAATTGCAGCAGTATCGTCCGATTTATGCTTGAAAACCGTCGAAAATTGGGTTCAGCGTCTGGACTTCTGCAAGCGTGCCCGTGGTGGCCATGCAAAAGAGATCGATTTCCATACATAATGGCATCGAACGTACTTTCACAGGAATAAAGAATTTCACTGAAATCCAAAACCGTTTTTGTTTTATTTAAAAAAACTTTTGTAGCGCTCTTATTGAAAAACCCTTTATGATAATCTGAATCTTTCGACAATTTAAGTCGGTCTGATAGGGGACTAGGTCTGAACATGCATAAAATTTGTGACATGTAAAATTATTACATGGACACACAAAAAGGATATCGCTAAATCAACTCAGAAAGCGATTCTGATCGGTACGGTGCTTGATAAACAAAATATATTACGGACGGTAAAATACGGTGGTGGTGGTGTTATAATTTGGGGTTGTATGGCAGCCAATGGAGTGGGCAATTTGGTTTTCATTGAATCGATTATGGACCAAAGACTGCATGGCAATTTTGAAAGCCAACTTATAACAAAACGCTGAAAAATTTGGGGGCTTAGAAACGATTTCTGGTTTCAGCAGGACAACGATCCCAAACATACGGCCCACAATGTTAATGGTTGTGTTATAACACCAAAAACAGCAACAATCGCCGCCACAATCCGCGGACCTTAACCATGTTGAGCATTTGTGGGATTTGCTGGAGGCGAAGATTCGTCAGCACCCCATAACCTCAAAAAAAAAAAAAAAAAATGCTGAATAATGTTATTTCTGAGGAATGGGGAAAAATATCCACTTAACCGTTTTCATAGAGGTCGTAAGATCCATATTGTCATATATATATCGATAAAATTTGGTGTATGTGTATCTATTATACCCACTATTCAGTAGTCCTAAAATAAATCCCGTATGACCATTTTTAGTTATAGTCCCCATATAAAGCTGATTCTTGATCTTCACTTAAAACTATAAAAAATAAAAATTATTGCATAGATTTTTTTTAAATTTGGTTTATATACGATTTATGCCGTTTTCTTTTCTGACAAAAAAAATGTCGCATTTTATTTGCACTTTTTTAGAGAAGTGTATTTTTTTATATATTCTAAATTAAGAGCAACCTTATTTTATACATCGATCGAAAGGTCTTAAAGTCGAGCGCTCGTAAATTGCAAAAAATTGACTTATTTCAGGTCATAGTGAGAGTATATTTCCCCATGTTCCCCTTTTTGGAATATTTTCAAGTATTACTTCGAAGAGCATAATAATCAAAACTTTTTTCCATTTTATGAACACAGCATTTTGAGCCCTTTCGATTGATTTATAAGATAAAGGTTGCTAAAATTCAGAATATATAAAAAAATACACTTTTCGAAAAAAGTGCAAATAAAATGCGTCATTTTTTGTCAGAAAAGAAAACGGCATTAGACAAAGGTAATGAGCGCTCATTTTTTGACCTAGACTCCATATAAAAATAATATCAGCGTTTTTCGCGTTAGATTGAGCGCTTTTGTGAATCTGGAATTCGAAGTCCAATATGTGGACCACACAAAACTTTTTGATGACTTATATCGGTTATTAAAAAGTTTAACAAATAGTATAATTGAATTCACGAGTAAATTTTATTGTTTTGAGGATGAGATCGATTCCGTACTTAATGAAATTTGATATTTAGGTTATATTTTTGAAAAGAATCGGAAAAAGAATTAATGAACAAATGTTCAGAAAACTCTTAAATTTTTTAAAAAAATTCTAAAGATTTTATAAACTTTATAAAAGAAGTATAAAATCTTTAAATAAGTTTTTAACTTCAAAAACTCTGTCAATTAATTCCCGATTTTGAAATTATCAATATTCGTTGTAGATATATTCACTTTTCTGTAGGCAGATGCTGAAGTCGACACAGTGTTCAGTGCAATGTGTTTTTATTTTTTTTAATAAAATAAGGAAAAGAAAGCCTTAAACACTGTAAATTCTTTAACACATATTAAATTTATGTCCTAAAGATGGAGAAGAAAATGGGCAAGATTTTATTTAAACAAGAAGAGGTATAAGAAAAGTTATTAACACATTTAATTTTTTTAAAATTGCTACACACTTTAAACCTTTCACAAAATACTAAATGATCTCAAATGTACAAATAATGTATAGTTATTTGAGCGCTTTACTTTTATTGAAATTTACCGTTTTCTAACGGTTTTTGGGGAACCGATTTGTGCAATTTGCTTGGAAAGTTGGCATCGCTGATAAAAAGTGGTCTAGGTCAAATATTTTTGGTGGTTACAAACATCACCACAAACTCATTATACCCCGACCACACATACAGTGGAAGAAATTGTTCCACACTCCTTTAATTTTGAGTTTTTTTTTTCTAGATGTGGCTGAAAGGCTACGGTTTTAATTAATCTTATTTTTTCTCTATACACTCTTATTTTTAAAATTAATACAAACTAAAATAATACACCAACATATCAACTTATACGATTTTTTAGATTTTATAAGGCCACTTAAATCACATTCTTTAATAAAAAATAAATAAAATAAAATATATTTCAAGTGTTGTCTTCTTTGGAGAATTCTGGGGCAGGTATTATAATAAAACCACACCAATAAGTGTCATAAAATTAGTCACAAATGTATTTGGCTGTAAAATCCTTTTTTCCAAAGGCCATTTCTTTTAATGAATAATTATTATCTATTGTTGCATTTGTTAAAAAAAAAAAATTTATTTCTTGTGTATTTTTAAATATTAGTATAAACAATGAAAACAACAATAACAATAACATATAAAAAAGCAAAATTAAAATTATGATGATCAACATTAAAATAAAAACTTCAAACAAATGATACGTCAACAAAAAGTAACATATAAAAGCAACAAATATAACATTTTTGAGTTCTTTTAAGGCAAATCAAATTGATTTATGAATCGATACGACACAGTCATATATATTAATGAAAAGAAAAGCACTATTATGAATCAGAGCTTAAGGCGGTAGACGAGTATTAAATTTGAAAATGCAATCAAATTTTAAACAAATTATTGTGCTTGAATAAATGGCCATAAAAAACAATTGAAAATGTTTTGTTTTCATGTTTTCAATAGAAAAGACAACGGTTTAATATTTTTTTTGGTTAATATTTAATAAAAAAAAAAATAATAAAAAAAAAAACAATATTTTAAAAGCAATGAAACAAAACAAAAACTAAATTATACTTTTTTTAATTTTTAAAATTATTTTTTTATCGAACTAAATAAAATATAAAATATATTCGAGTAAAATAAAAGAAAAATAGATGTAGAAAGATGAACGTTATTACTTACCTCCTCACTGGATGATTTGTCATGTCGTGGCGGAGTAGCCGGTGAAGCTTGACTAAGCAAATCGGGCAAAACACTGCTAGTGCGTGTACCAGGAGTACCAAGATTTTCCGTATTACGATTCTATAGTAAAATAAACAAAAATTGCAAAATAAATTTTATCGAAATAATGTATATGAAAATAATAAAGGACAAGTTTTTTTAAATTTATAAAGTGACAATTGACATTATGAGTAAACCACCCTGTTTTAACACTTTTCAAGCTGAATTTTCGAATTTAATTTGTTTGTCCAAATGAATAACCCTGAGCTTAAAAACAAAATAAAATTTAATTATAAATCCGAAAACAATAAATAATACGGAGCGCAAGAAGTCTCGTAATAATTTCGATTTGAAGGAGGGTTTACCTTCTAAGTTTTGCGATACGGCAACACCCCAAAACTTACGTCAAATTTTTTCTTAACACTTTGCCAACCACATGCAAGTATTTTTGACACTTAAAATGTCCAGGTAAGATATAAATGAAATATGTCCAAAAGAGATGTATAGAGGAGGATTGTAGCAACAAAAATATAGTGGGTGTCAATTTTCTATCTGATCCAGCTTGCCCTCTAGGAGCTGGCCAAAAAGCGCTAATAATTTAAGGCCCAGTTACATAACGTCAAAATGGGGCACCTGGGGAGACTCGTATTTTTTTGTATTCATACCGTTAAAAAAAAAAAATCATGTGAGTCCGATCGCAGGGGAGATGTGTAAACATCTACAGCCGTATTCATAAAAATTCTAAACAGCATTTCAAATCCATTTTAAGCAAAAATCGATAAAATTGTATTCATAAACGAATTTTAGCTTAAAATACCTATTTTAAACCTTGTGTAAATAAAAGAATTTTAAAATTGGTTCGACCCTATTTTAAACCTATTTTAAAATGACATTTGTGCTTTTTGCTTTGTGTTTGTTTTCATTTTGAACACAGTAGCGAAAAATTGTCATTCAATCGAAAGTTAGTTGATTTTTTAGTGAGAAATAGTCAATTTATATTTGATTAATAGAATTGGTAAGAATTATTTTTATTGACAAAAATTATGTTTTAATTACATACATATGTATATTTTGCTTACAATAGAAATTATTGCCCAAATCTCAAATGATCGTCAAAAGAAAATTTACAAAAAAAGGAGCGACCCATTTGCTATTCCGGATAAGGAGCGCTTGCGCTCGAAGTATTTATACAAATTATTAACATATCTTAGTTAAGTCAACTACATTAAAAGGAATATTTTTAATTTGTAATAATAATAGAACAAAGAAAACTAGTGATGTGTAAACAATCAAAACAAATTAAATAAAACTGGTTATTTGAATACTTTTTTAATCTGCAATAAAATCACCACATAAATTACATATCTATGTACCTATCATTTTGTTTTGAATGTTTTTCTTTAATTAATAGACAAGTTTATCATTAATTTTTTTTCTATAAAAACCATATTTTGCTCAAACACAGCAAAAAAAAAATTATAGATACGAATACCGTATGAATTAATAACCTTAATTTGCATCATTACAACTCAAGTGACAAATAAAAAATGTAGTGTTGCCATCATAGAGTTTAATAAAACGTTAAAACGTTTATTACTTAAAATACTGATTATGAATTCGAATTTTTAACAAACCTTTTTTAGGCTTAAAATGTGTTTTAACTAATTTGTATTTGAAACCTGATTTAAGATTTTTTTATGAATACGGCTGCTAGTAATTAAAGATTTTTTATAGCACTTTCTTAAAATCAAACAGAAAGCGTATCACTTATAGCAATCAACTACAGGGGCTCTGTTAATATAAAATATTTATTATTATTTATTATTTTAACCGGTTAATTTTTAATATTTCGTTTTTTATTTTTATTTTTCGTTTTTATTTTAAATTTTTCAATTTTTCGTTTTTCATTTTTCATTTTTAATTTCTCATTTTTAATTTTTTATTTTTCATTTTTTCTTCATTTTTCATTTTCCAATTTTTATTTTTCTTTTTTCATTTTTTATTTTTCATTTTTTATTTTTTATTTTTCAATTTTCATTTTTTATTTTCATTTTTTATATTTAATTTTTTATTTTTAATTTTTTATTTTTCATTTTTCATTTTAATTTTAATTTTTCATTTCTTATTTTTCATGTTTTATTTTTAATTTTTTATTTTTAATTTTTTATTATTCATTTTTTATTTTTTTTTTTTTATTTTTCATTTTTCCTTTTTATTTTTTTTTAATTTTATATTTTTAATATTTTATTTTTAATTTTTTATTTTTCATTTTTCACTTTTCATTTTTTATTTTTCATTTTTATTCTTAATTTCTTATTTTCCATTTTTAATTTTTGTTTTCATTTTTCATTTTTCGTTTTTCATTTTTCATTTTTCATTTTCACTTTTTATTTTTCATTTTTAATTTTTCATTTTTAATTTTTTATTTTTCATTTCTCATTTTTATTTTTTTTTATTTTTAATTTTTTTATTTTTAATTTTTTAATTTTTCATTATTCATTTTTAATTTTTCGTTTTTAATTTTTTATTTTTCATTTTTAATTTATTTTTCATTTTTTATTTTTCATTTTTCATTTCTCATTTTTTATTTTTAATTTTTTTATTTTCAATTTTTCATTATTAATTTTTAATTTTTCGTTTTTCATTTTTAATTTATTTTTCATTTTTTATTTTTAATTTTTTATTATTCATTTTTTATTTTTTTATTTTTTATTTTTCATTTTTCCTTTTTATTTTTATATTTTTAATATTTTATTTTTAATTTTTTATTTTTCATTTTTCACTTTTCATTTTTTATTTTTCATTTTTATTCTTAATTTCTTATTTTCCATTTTTAATTTTTGTTTTCATTTTTCATTTTTCGTTTTTCATTTTTCATTTTCATTTTTCATTTCTTATTTTTCATTTTTCGTTTTTCATTTTTAACTTTTCATTTCTCATTTTTTATTTTTTTATTTTTAATTTTTTTATTTTTAATTTTTAATTTTTCATTATTAATTTTTAATTTTTCGTTTTTAATTTTAAATTTTTCATTTTTAATTTATTTTTCATTTTTTATTTTTCATTTCTAATTTTTTATTTTTAATTTTTTTATTTTTAATTTTTCATTATTAATTTTTAATTTTTCGTTTTTCATTTTTCATTTTTAATTTATTTTTCATTTTTTATTTTTCATTTCTCATTTTTTATTTTTAATTTTTTTATTTTTAATTTTTCATTATTCATTTTTAATTTTTCGTTTTTCATTTTTTATTTTTCATGTTTCATTTTTTATTTTTCATTTTTCATTTTTAATTTTTTATTTTTCATTTTTTTTTAAATTTTTTATTTTTCATTTTTAATTTTCAAACAGGTTATCATAATATCTTATTTTTTTCACCAATACAATCACATTTTGTATTACGACTCACATGTTACGCTCACATGTTACGCTTACATGTTACGCTCACATGTTACGCTTACATGTTACGCTGTTTTTGAAATTTACCCCCCTGCGCGTATAGATGTTTACACATCAAAAATGTTAGACGGAAAGTATGTGTGAATTACAACCTACTCACAGGGACCCAAATATATGTTATGTTTAGCAAGTATATTTGCAGGTGGGTTCAAACGAAATAAAACTTACTAAATTAAACCTATACAAATGAGGAGGTCCATAACAGAACGCAATAATTCCAATTTTTAAGTTTTTAGTTTTTTTGACTAAATCCGTTTTTACATATTGAAATCTATGTGCCCATTGTTATAAAACATACCAAAGGTCAATAATTTTACTGCAATTCAATACCAAAAATAACTATTTAGACCAAGATGAAACAATTCCAACGTATATCCTACTGACTTTCAATAAATTTTTTAATTTGGCCAAAAAATGTTCTGGTGGAATTATTGCGTTTTGTAATGGACCTCCTCAAATATGCTGGAAGTTTTTTAATATACTTGGTGTATGTTTAATTTTTTTGTTTACGTTGTTTGTTGTTGTTTTTATTTTGGTGACATTGATGACATTTATGGTTTGCGCATGAAACTACTATAACATATATTTCCACTTGTAAAAGTTTACTTACTTAAATTTTTTAATTTATTTAACTTAAACGAGAGCGGTCCCAGAACGATCCGGTCTGACGTAGAGATGGCAACAATAATTTGAAAAAAAAAAAAAATACTTTGATGAAAAGCGGAAACCTTATAAAATATCTCTTTTAAATTTCAAGGCGCCACTTTGTTTAGAATTTTTTTTGAGCCATCAAAAGTAAACGATCTCAGTGAATTTGTAAACATGGAAAAAATTGGGCACCGTAATGTAATCTAATATTTTAATGTTAAAGGTATCAGACCAACCAATATTAAAGTCGGGCTAGATTTTACTCTGGAGGAGTCTGCTCTTTCGTTTACGAGTAAAAATTTTTGGGTGGAAGAGTATAAACGTGACCGTACGGGCTGCCAAGACGAACACGTACTGATTGACCAATTGAGGTGGCCTCGCCAGAAACGGTTAAGAAAATCCACTAAATGTTTGTGGGTGATTGTCGGCTGAAGGTGAGTGAGTGAGCCGGCTGGAATGATAGGCATTTCAAAAAATGCTATACGTCGTATATTAACCGAAAATTTCGAGTTAAGAAAGCTGTTCGCAAGATGGATGCCTCGTTTGCTCACAACGTTTTTAAACTTTTTCTTTTTATATTTGATTTTCTGAATGGAGAACCTTTCAAGAATATTGTGTGAAAATTTGAGATGAATCTGAGCAAAACTAATGAAGATGCAGCATTGGCCTGGAACGTGGCCCTCTGTGGGATGATAAATAAAATGAGGAAAAAACTAATTTTTTTCGTTGAGGAATCTTTCTATAACTTTTGAAGTAAATCGGTGGGGTGACCTAATCGGAAGTATAGGCAAGTTTTATTCCAAAATTTTTTAGTGTTCAAAGCTTTAAATCGTTTTGTCCCACAACTCACGTTTCTCCTCATAACTTTAAAATTACTGCACCCATCTTTTTTTTAATTTGAACACTATTTTTGTACATAATTTACAAGGTACCGTAATTTGTTAATAGTTTTTGTTTTACAATGACATATTAGCCGATTTTTTTTTCCGCAAAAATCGCGTTTTTCACTTCAGTGTTCTCCAAAAGTGAAAAATTTTAATTTCGAAAAGCGGAAAGCGATTATCTAACGAAAGAACTTTGATTTTTTGATTTCAGATGATCCAGATGAGGGGCACCGCAATTTTACTTTTTTACGAAACGATTCCGAATAATTGATGCCATTGCCGTATTTTTTAATATTTCTTTCTGAAAATTTTATACACTATATATTGGTTATAATAAGTAGATTTTAACTGTGTTGTCAAAAAAATTCATAAAAATGTTCCTTTCTTTCACTAATTAACGTTACAATAAAGGGGATAGACATTTTTTACTATAAACAGGGTATCGAACTTATTGAATATCG
Source organism: Cordilura impudica (assembly GCA_963682025.1). Lineage (NCBI taxonomy): Eukaryota > Metazoa > Arthropoda > Insecta > Diptera > Scathophagidae > Cordilura > Cordilura impudica. Next base: position 116,488,933 of record OY821519.1, read on the forward strand.
CTGGGAAAAGTTTTTTGAGCTAAAAGGAGATATGTTGAGAAATAAAGAAACATTTTTTTTTTCCAAATTTGTTGTTTTCTTTGTCAGGTCGGGTTGTTCTTGGACTACCCTCGTATTATATTTTAAAATGGATTGTAAAGCAAAAGTAAATGAAACAATTATTAAAATTTGTAATAAAGGGTGATTTTTTTAGCTATTATCTTTTTGGCAACACTGGTTTAAACAGCTGACGCACGTTTCATGTTTTGTTTCATTGTCAAACATCTTCAGTTTGGTCTATAATTTAACCATGAATCGTCTTACAAACGACCAACAACGCTTGCAAGTTATTGAATTTTATTATCAAAATGCGTGCTCTGTTAAGAAAGATCATCGCGCGCTTCTTCCATTTTATGGTCAGTTTAATCGACCCACTGAAGCGGCTATTCGGGCTATTGTGACTAAATTTCGCACCAAATTTACATTGTTGGACATTAAACCACCAACACGCTTACGTAGAGTGAGAATTGAAGAAAATATCGCAGCTGTATCGGCCAGTGTTAATGATGACCATCAATTATCGATTCGTCGCCGTTCGCAGCAATTGGGCCTCTGTTACACAACAACGTGGAAAATTTTGCGGAAGGATTTAGGTGTTGGCCGAAGATCCACTTTTTTACCGAAAAATTGTGTTCAGCGACGAAGCTCATTTTTGGCTCAATGGGTACGTAAATAAGCAGAATTGTCGATTTTGGAGTGAATATCAGCCAGAAGCATTGGAAGAGCTACCAATGCATCCACAAAAAGTCACATTTTGGTGCGGCTTATGGGCTGGTGGCATCATTGGACCGTACTTCTTCAAAGATGATGCGAATCGTAACTTAACTGTGAATGGTAAGCGCTACCGAGAGATGATATCCAACTTTTTTTTTGCCCAAAATGCAAGAGCTTGACTTGCATGACATGTGGATTCAACAAGACGGTGCCACATGCCACACAGCACGCGCAACAATGGACTTATTGAGAGGCGAGTTCGGTGAACATTTTATTTCACGTTCGGGACCGGTTAATTGGCCGCCTAGATCGTGCGATTTAACGCCTTTCAAATATTTTTTGTGGGGCTATGTTAAAGCTCATGTCTATACAGACAATCCGCATTGTCGCATTGGAAGACAACATTGAAGCATTTATTCGTGAGATACCGGCCGAAATGATGGAAAGAGTATGCCAAAATTGGACTAAGCGGATGGACCATTTGAGGCGCAGTCACGGTCAACATTTGCATGAAATAATCTTCAAACATTAAATTATATGAACCGTACTATCGATTCAAATAAAGATTTCATGCATTTTTCTGAATTTTATGTTTTTTTTTTTTTTTTTGGAAAACTTTCCTATAGCTCTTAAAAAATCTCCCTTTAAAAATCCGAAACGGGCTTTTAAAAAATCATTGCTTTTACAAAGCAAAATTTAAAAGGTTGGGTTATGAAAAATCCGAATATTTCAGAGAGAAAGCAGCTCGAAAAACCAATTTCTGGGTATCTTTTGTAAGAAAAGTGGAAAAGCAGCCAGGACTCAAATCGTACAAAGTAAAGAACTTCCCGCTTTAAAACATCAAATAAAAAAACTTTGTAAAAACTTAAACGTAATTTCTTCAACAAGTGTGATTTCTGCACTATGGGCGATATAACATACGTGCTTGGCGACTTTTTACCGCTATTGGAAGTGGATTTTTACGTAACCGATAATAGAAGGCATGTCCACGAACAATTTCAGAAACAAAACAAAACAAAGTCTCCGTAACAAAATTTAATTTAGCAGTTAGTTTGTTGTTTTAAGAAGAAGTTCTTAGGCAATAACGGCTTCGATTAATACCGATTTGTACACTAAAGAATGCTTGCGAAAGAGACTACTTTCATTCTTTAAAAAAGCAGCGATATTTTATCATGTCATGACAGTTAATCGGCAAAGAAACAAACAAAAAACGCCAATTGCGTAATAAGAGAAGGTAATCCACTAAACTGTCCAGAAGAGCACAAATCAAGTCACCAACAATACCATACTTCATGCTGTGCTCAGCAAAAGGATCACTGAAAGCTCTATAAAAGCAGTTATGGAAGGTACTCTTGAAAAATTTTTATGCAAAACAATTCATTTTGCAAAAATAAAAAAATATATAAAATGTTATTAAATAAAATTACAATCAAATAATTTCAATATTTATTGAAATCGGTTATTTCGATCAAAATTTATTTCGATTTAAACTTTGCGAAACCCTTTACGATTGACATATTTCGTATGTCGACGAAATAATCAGGCATGTCACAGAAACAAATTCCGATCGAAAGTGGAAGTGAAACCATATTTGGCTTCTTCAGAAAACGTAAACCGACAAATGTTATCGATATGAAACCACTTTCAATTTCTTAAGTGGAATTGATATTTTAAGTAGCATAGATACCAAAAAACTATCCAGAACAACTTAAAATTAATAAAAAAATACTATTGGTTTATTTATTTTAGAAAAATATAAGCATTTCAATCTTTAAAATAAATTTTATTACCAATTTAAGAGAAAATCATTTTAGATGACGAAATATACAAAACGTCGTAAACTTATTATTGCCACCTTTTTGTTTAGTGCAAAATATTAGTTTTTTCTAACAAAATACAACACTGACAGCAAAAAGGTGAAGCAAAACAAACGAAAAAGAAAAACAATTGAGAAAACATGTATTAGATTTAAATTTTAAAATTTGTTTTAATTTTTTTTTATTGTTAAAGGGGAAAACATCTTAGTTCAGCACAAGAGCGAATTTTTCTTGAATTCATGGAGTGCCATCAAGATATAGCTGGGGTGTTCGCGAAGGGAGATCGAGCTGTTATGGATAGTCATTGGGCAGACTTGGCAGGTAAATTAAATTCTTCTGGTCCACCAACTAAAGATACTAATGGTTGGAAGAAATCCTGGGCCGATTGGATAAAAAAGAATAGCAACAACACAAAAGAAACCCAAAAAACTGGTGGTGGTGGGTACAACCAATACATTTTGAGTGATATTGAGGAATCGAATGGAATATTGGTTTAGTTCCTCTATTGCTGCAACAATGGATATGCCGGGCATTTTTATACTTTTTATTTATTTAATATTTTATTTATTTTACACGAAACAATCTTCAAATTTCTCTTCATTTTCTTTTTTTTTTACAATAGTCAGCTGTGTGTTTTTCGTTTCATTCCCATATTTAATGCACAAAAATAAATTTTTAATTTTTTTCGGTTTAATTAAAGCGACAAATTTCTGAAGAAGTTAAAACGAAATCGATCGATTTGGTTATACGGAATCACATCGATCTAGATTTTATTCTGTGACATGCCTGAATATTTCTTTCTTTGGATAGCTTTGCCCAAGAAATAGAGGTCACCAGATTGGTAGATACTTATAAAGCAAATCTAGACATCTAACAAATTGAAAACACTGTTCCTTTGCTTAACTTCGTGCCGTGATTGCTTCGGCATCTATGACACACAATATATTTTGTTGGTGTAAAAAATTTTGTTTCAACCCACAGATATTATATTTGCCAAGCAAAAATCTATGTTCATCAAAGGGTTCGTTCCTACGTTCTCAGAACGTTTTGTAATACGAGTGGTGTTTGTGTTGTTCACAGTTCCTTCAAAATAATCTTGTTGGCCAGTAATTTTCGTTTGGTGAGTTACTGTGACTCTCGATTTGGATAAATTGAATCGTGGCCGTCGTCTAGAATTTATTCCGTGAAGGTTGTCCAAAATCGAATGTTTTACCAGACATCATTGATACATTAGTTCCACTGGCGTACATTCAATGAAAATTTGGTCGTCAAAAATATTTGTTCGTATTGGATTATACATAATTTGACAATCGCTTCAAAAAACGTTTATAAGATTGTAGCACTAACGAATCAATAAACTATGCCTATGAGCTCGAAAGTAAGAAACAGTCGGTGTCTAAATGAGCCATATCCAAGAAAAGTTGTTCGCGCACGAAGCACTTCAAGGGAAATGGTCACCTGTTTCGTCGGAAAAATCGGCCATTTGGAAACAGTGCTAAGAGGTAAGTAATGAATGATACACAACCATTTGTTTGCCAGAAGACATGACATTGCGAGCTGTGACACATTCGCTCGGACAACCGTCTATATAACCGACAAAAACATCGAAATTATGTGTCATCCGCGAAAGCAGGCACTCAATGCCTTTGTTTTGTTCCTGATTCTTTTTTTTTATCGGATTGTACTTCAAACAATAAAAGGTAACCCTCGTATAATACTGTGCCCCAATGAAAAGTTGACTTTTTAATTTAAACTTCGCGGGTTTATCGATTTGGTCAAATTTTGTTCAGGTTGGTTGTTAACTATTGTGCCCAATTTCATCTCAATATCTTCATTAGTAAAGCCCGGTTTTGTAATCAACTTAAAGTGAAATTTAGCGAATTTAACAATGTCTGATTTTGTTGAATAACTCCATTCAATAATTTTGCGCAATGAAATTTCTGCTGCAGAAATTATAAGGCTTTCGGTCGAAGGCTATGTCGAAGAAATATGTTTACAAGTGGTACTCGTCGAAGAAGAAGGCAGAGAACGTGTGTAAGAAAAAGAGCTCCCCGGTGAGAAGAACATATTAACTGATTAACTTCAAGAAAATTAAAGATTTGGTACTGAAACATCGTCGATTAACAATTAGAGTTATCGACATTTCAAAAATATCAGCCAACACCATTTTAAAATATATTTTGGGCCTCTACCGCATGAATTATCGATTGGTTCCAAAAACACTAATTATGTATACCTACCCTTATACCACTATGTGGTCAGGGTATAATGGGTTTGTGCTGTGATGTTTGTAACTACCAAAAATATTTTATTATACCGGTCGACTCAGAATCACTATCTGAGTCTATTTAGTGATGTCCGTCTGTCCATACGTCTGTACTAGGGCTTCATTATATGGAGAAAAAGTGTTCAAACTCTGAAAGAAAGTCATATTTTCCCCATATAAAACACGCTTGAAATTTTCAATTACGTTGAGCCACCTCTAAACGTTTTTTGATTGGCCAAAAACTTTGTATTTCTCAGTTTTTTTTTTGCTATTCGCATATTTCTAGGGGGTGCGACCGAGAGTTTGAACACTTTTTTCTCTCCATATAATGAAGGGCCAGGACACTGTCCATCTAGACCTTGTAATCAAACCACAGTTTGCAAATATGAATTTATTTTGATGAAATTTGATAAGGCCGAACGCTATTGAAATAGATGAAAATAGGTTCATGTTCAGACCCCTATGAGATCGACTTCTATATCCATAAGATTTAGATTATTATAAAGATCTCGGTCAAAAAATAAAAATATTTCATAGATTTTCTCAAATTTGGTTTGCATACACTGTGGTTCATCAGGATAGAACCAGTATATTTTAAATTAAAAAACTCTATAAATTGCAAATACAAAAGAAAAAAAAAAAAGAAAAAAATTTAGCTTTGCAGAAAAATAACTGGTTCTTCAAATGACAATTTAAACACAAAAAATCTTATGATAATGCATTATAACGGTTCGTTTCTCTCTTTGTTTGTAGTCAAGTATAAAATTCTTCATTAATTTTTTGGTTCAACAGAATAGAACCACCATTTCAAACAGACTTGCTTTTTTGTACTTGATAATTGATTTTATTGTAATTAGTTCCTTTAAATATTAATTTAATAATGCGTAAATTTACCGTTATTTACAATAACTTCATAAATTCTATTTTTCATTGATTCGTATAGGGATTTTAAATACTGGAGAGATATTTCACCCCATGCAGCTTTTATTCCATCAATTAGCTCATCTTTGGTTTCGTACTGCTCTCCTCCTTCGTATACCTTACGGGTTAGCCAACCTCAAACATTTTCTATAATGTTAAGGTCGGGCGAATAGGGCGGCCAATTTAAGATCTCAATATTTTGGTTGGCAATCCACGATTTAACTACACGTGTCGTGTGTATAGGTGCGTTATCATGTTGATAAATACACTCTAGTGGTCCAAAAATATCTTTTATCTTAGGGAAAGCCTGTTCCAATAGGTTTTTGTAATTATTTCCGGTCATACGAGTACTTTGAACAACAAGGTCAATAACGCCGTAGTATGAAACTGCAGCCCATACCATAACGCCCCCCTCTCTGCTGTGATGGCGGCTCAGATATTTTTCCTCTGTAAGGATATCGTGAAAATAAAAGTTGTAGCCATCGGGACCATCCATATTAATTATTTTTTTCATCCGAAAAAATTACTTTTCGCCAATCATTATCAATTAATTGTCTTAGAACATCCCAGTCATATGATTTTTGGCAAATTGAAGGCGTTGTTGTTGACGTGTTACATTTAATGGAGGTTTTTTCTTCAGTTTTCGGAGCTGTAAATGTTCACTGCTTAAAATAGCGCGACGAACTGTTGATTTACTTGCATTTACTCCTGCTAAATGCTTGATTTTAGATGTAGATTGGGCTGAATTTGAGGCAATTCGAAGAATTTTTCATTTATCCTGTGGTGATAGCGCTGTGTAAGTACCTCCTTTGTAATTTTTATTATATGTTTCACGATGTTTTATGTAATTCATTACCACATTATGACTACGTCCGATTTTTCTAGCGATTTCGCGATAAGAATATTTTTCACAATAGTAAACATCAAATTTCGCAATTTCCGACGAATTTAAAGCACTTTTTTTTACCCATTTTCCAATTTTAATACAACCGCCTACTATTTAAGTTACAAATGCATGAGGTTCTATTCTGTGAACCAAAAAATTACTGAAGAATTTTATACTTGACTACAAACAAAGAGATAAACGAACCGTTATAATGCATTATGATTTTTTTGTGTTTAAATTGTCATTTGAAGAATCAGTTATTTTTCTGCAAAGCCAATTTTTTTTTATTTTTTCTGTATTTGCAATTGATAGAGCTATTTTAGTTTTAAATATGCTGGTTCTATCCTGATGAACCACAGTGTATGTATGTTTTAGAGAAAAATAAGTGACTACCAAATATGGTCAGGACCGGCGCATTTTACCAAAAAAATAAGCGTACAAATATAGCATCCGATATGAACTTCTTATCTGCAGGCAAACAAATTAACAACAATGCCACTCAAATTAGTTTTATGCTTATTTTCAATATACAATAAACGCATGATATATGGTATCGTGCAAAAGGTGAAGCAAGGCCGAAAAGATCACACTAAAATCATTAAAAAATCAAGGACATCTTAACAATTTTACGTTGTGAACTCTTTTCGCCGCACCAAACTGTTAACAAGGAACATTTGCTGAGTGTTATGCATCGTTTGCGTAAAGTTATTTGCAAAAAGAGGTCAGAATTATGAGCAGACAATACTTGGTTCTTGTATCGCGATTAGCACCGTCTCAGACTGCTTCGGTTCTTTGAGTCCATTTCGCACAATATTCTACCGATATCGTTCCACAACCACCATATTCACCTGATTTAAAACCGTGTGGACGGCGATGAAACTCATTTGGAAGAATAAATAGAGATTTTTTACTTTATTACAAAAATTACCTTTTCGTTTGAACACACTAATGGTATCTACGATTTATGTTCCGGGCATGAGAATTTTATGTAAAACAATGAACGAATTAATGTAGTATCTAATCTAAATGTTAATTTTTCATATATTTAAATGGTATAATAATGGCAAATGTTACAGCCGTCTTTGAAGTAATAGTGAATATTAAGGCACTTGTCATTTTCTCTCCCACTAAATCAATAAATAGAGCGAATAAAACGTCCATATTAACAAGTAAATTGTTAACAACGGTGTCTATCGCCTGCTTTTGTGCGGAAAATATGCTACAGAAAGTCAAACGTCGAAGAACACTGTTTTACGTTTAAAATAGCAGAGGATTCCTTTTTCGATTATGGTCAGCGGGTAATTGCTTTCTAACAAAAAGTTTGCCTTTATCACCGAGCTTGTACATATTTGGCCATCCTGAAGTAGAACAACTAATAAAAATATATGTTGCCATAAAGAACAAATGCCATATCGTTATGTATAATTTCTTTTCAAAGTACTTGGGTGAACTTAATAAATATATCCTGTTTGAGTAAAAACCCATGTTAGTGTTGCCTGTTTCCTTTTCAACTTCGACTGCAGTTCAGTAAGTAATTTTAAACTACCACTTATGTTTTGTTTAGGTCGGATATGCCTTGTAGACACTATTAATTTGCCTCTCATGTTTTCTGTCGTTTTGAAAGCAACATGAGATTAAAGCTAACATTAAACATTGCATAAAAATTAAAAGCGAATAAAAAATTACTATGCAAGTAAAAGTTCAAACAAGTAGAATATTATAGGCGGTTTAGGTCCAACTAATTGCATTCAGTAAATAAGCATAAACGAATTAAAAAATGTAAATCGAATGCTAAATTTATAGGGCGACTTGGTATTAGAATGAACTGAACCAAATTCGAGAAAAATCTGTGCAACAATTTGGTTTTTTAATAGATTAAAGTGAAGATCGGGAAGCAGCTTTATATGTGGACTATGACTAAGAACAGCCTATAGAGTTATTTTTGGTAAAGCAAACTATTTAAAAAATTAAAACAAAGCACACAACAACAGGGCCTTGGAAATGACTTTTGGATTCAACAGGGTAATGATCCAAAACACATAATCATCTGATCTTAATCCTATGGAGCATTTGTGAGATATACTGGAGCGCAGAGTCCGTCATAATAAAATAACCTCAAAGGAAATGTGTAAAAGCGCCATTTTGAATGAGTGGACTAAAAAAGGAAAGAGGTTAAAGTTGGTTAAGTTGATGTCAAATCGGCTCACAGAGGCCCCAAGTTACTAACTTAAGCAATATTTAATGTTAAATTAGTTTTTTTTTTATATTCATATTTCGAATGTACGAATACTCTTTCTTATGATTTTTCTTTTTTTTTAGGTTTTTTATCTGCAAAAAATTTTTAAAGGCAACAAACCTAAATAAATATAACAAATTTAAAGGGCTTAATAATTATTATAAAAAATATATATATTTCAGCTTAGTTATTTTTTTTTTTTATTTTTCTTAGTATAAAAATTTTAATTTTAGGTGTGCGGATACTTTTTCTAGGAAGTGTATACCATACCAGACTGAGTTTGATTCCTTTTTCTAGCTGCATAAATCAGCAATCCAAATATAAAGACTGTAGGTTTAATTTCTATCTAACGTGTTACCAGTATAACATATTTTACTCAAATTGAGTTTGTATATAGCTCTGTTCACTTACGTGAAAATTTGTAATAATTTGTACAAATTATCACAAAGTTTACTGGATCCTGTTCGTTTACTTCAAAAACCCAATAAAAGAGAACAAATGAGACGTAAAGTGACAGTTCATTTTTTGAAAACTTGCTAGTTTTTAGTGGATATATTTTTGTGAGTAAGAATTAGCAAGCAAGAAAAAACATATGTTTGAAAAACATATGATTGAGTTTTGTGGTAAATAGTTAAAGCAAAATACTATTCTATTCTATTTTCATTAAAAAATTTTAAATAATAATGTTTATTTTATATAAAAATGTTTATTTTCAAAAGCAATAGGTAATGAGATTAGTTTCAATGAATATTTTTACATATTAAATAAAATATATTCTTCTAATTGAGGTACATTTCTTTTTTTAATTTAGAGTTTCACTTCTTCTACACTTTCAAAAGTGTTTACAATCAGCTGTTTCTATGAACTTGCAAATTCTTACAAATTGCTGTTCGTTTACTATTTTGGATATTTATGTTTTTGAGAACAAATTTTTCTTACTCTCATAAATTTTGGTTTTTACTGGGAGAGTAAACGAATAGAGCTTATGTTTTGGGGGGAAAAAATAGTAATTCAGCTTAGTTAAATTTTGCTTGTTTTTATTTTTTTTTTGTAATATGACAGTTTTAATTTTAGGTGTACGAAAACCAAATACCATTTTTCGCTATTTTTTGCCAATAAAATTAGTTTTAAGTAGTGCCCGAGTTTGGTTTGAAGTAACTGTATATAAACTAAACATTTATTATAAAAGATTTGCTAAACTAACAAGATTAGCAAATAATAGAATAACTCCAAACTATATATTGTTTTCGAATAGAAATCTGAAAAATAAAATTCCTGCTATTTATGATCATTACATATTTCAAGGCCTGATCCAAATTCATATTGTTAATCAATTAATAATGTTTGAAACGTCTTGAAAAGTGTTAAATTAAAAAAAAAAACAAATATTTCTTAAATATAACAATGAATGCCAATGAGTTTAATGTTTTTTTTATGGCTGAATATGGTAATCGCTTGAAAAAAATTGTATTAAAACATTAACTTAAACTAAAGACTGTTCGTCTTTTTAAAAACACGTATTCTTACCCCAGTTACATGGAATTGATATAAAATATATGCTTAACAAAATTGTTTTAAAGCTTACTATTACATACAATATTATGATTTAAAAATTAAATATAATTACTTAGTAAGCAGCAGGTAATCATTGTGTCAACTTTAAACTAAAATTGCAATTAAAAATATGTTCAACTCATTTGATCCAAACCACAGTTTTTGAATTTCGTATTATATACAAGATTGTGTAAGCTATATACAAATTATTTAGTGTTTTGTATAGAAAGCTTTAAAACAATTTTATGCAATTGATAGAAGCTAAGATTATAAACTTTGATCAAGCTTGTTGATACATATACATATAATAAATACAAACAGAATTAATTAAAAGCACATGTAATAATAGTAAAGTTTTACAATATTATCAAGAATCATAGAAGAGAAGAGAAGTAAAAAGGTAAAACCTCGAAAGGGTTGTCCAAAAACTATTTGTTTTAACTAATTTTCTACACAAACGCTCAAAACACCTTAGTCTGTATTCAAGGAAAAAAAAAGTTCATACTTTATAAACAAAGTGTACAGCTGCGGACATTAAAATAGTAGCACCTGTATATTTTTGAAAAATTTTGTGTGGAAACATTTATCCGTAATAGGTCCACTTCAAAATGGCTTTGTATAGTAAAAATACAACAGATTAATGATATGATGTTAATTTTTTTAATACCGCCCTCCTTTTCAATGGGCGTGACCTTTAAAATATATGTAGCTATATCAGCCATTTTTAAAATATATCTGTGGTCACAAGTATTAACCGCCTAATATCTTTTTTGAAAACATAATTGTTTGCTACACAAATTTTTATCTTTCAACGGATTTCTCTGAAATTTGGTACACGCGGGAATAACTTTACGATGAACAAATTCCTAAATTTAAAAAAAGGTCCCAAAAAAAAAAAAAATAATAAACAAATTCCCCTTTTTTAAAAACGAAATAAAAAATGAACTTACTCTCCAAATTCGTTCTTAAATTTTTTCATATTTTTATTTAATGAATTTTGTTAAATATTTATTTAACTGAAAATTTGCATACTGATCTCAATATCTGTCCTGCAATATACGCATTTAATATCTGTATTCTTTTTAATAGCATCATTTCGACGCGCTCGCGGAACGCAGCTCAACAAGCTTTGTTAAGAGAAGCGGAAATGCCTGAATCTTATCAAAAACGTCTAGAAATCCAGCGGCTAAGACAAGCTGAATCCAGGGAATCTGAAACTCCTTAAACGACTGTTTTTCTCATAGACAATTTTATGTCGCCTGCTCCAGAGTATAATATTTTCGTATGTATATGCACCAGAAGGAAACACCAGAAATGTTGTTATAGAATAACTAAAATTCGTAACTTTTAGACATCATACACTAATGGTAAGCAGACGCCGAGTACTTAGTCACCTATGAATAAATTCCCAAAAAAAAATTAACTTACTCCCCAAAAAATTGGGGAATAACTTCACGACGAACAAATTCCCCATATTCAAAAAAAAATTTCCCCGCAATGTACTCTTTTGAATAGCATCATTTCGGTGCGCGGACGCGACGCGCTCGCGGAACACAGCTTAGCTAAAATATCGGAATGATCTGAAAAATATATTTTGGCGATTAAAATAAGTTGACGACAACTGCGCGGCAGCACGGGTGTGTCTGCCAAACGCGTGGAAGCGGCTCGCGGACGCGACGCGATGCGCTCGCGGAACAGAGTTGGCTAAAATATCGGAATGATCTGAAAAATATATTTTGGCGATTAAAATAAGTTGACGACAACTGCGCGGCAGCACGGGTGTGTCTGCCAAGCGCGCGGACGCGACGAGCTCGCGAACAAAGCTCAGCTAAAATATCGGAATAATCCGAAATATATATTTTGGCGGTTAAAATAAGTTGACGTTAACCGCGCGGTAGCACGGGTGTAGCTGCGGACGCGACTCGCTCGCGGAACACAGCTCAGTAAAAAGTCTTACGATCAATTTTATCTATGTATGTGCAATAATTACTTGTTGATCAAAATAGGCCAAACATATACTATAAGCAGTGGCTTAAAGCAACTTTGTGGCACAATTTTAAACGTCGCATTCATTTTCCATTTTTAAAACTTCTATAAATTTGACGTCTCTGCTCAATGATGATCATTTATTGAATGAATTAATTCAATTTTTAAAATTTCTGATTCCTTTAATGTGCAAACGATTCCGTTATATTTGATGTTTACAAAATAAATAAACTTCAAGCGGCTTATTTTTGAAGTATTTTTGCTGTAGCGTGTTTTAAAAAAACTTCTAAATTAAAAAATCAAAAAAATCAAAACCTCACGGCCGCCCTAAGTAGAAAAAATTTTCATATAGAAACAATCTATTCAATTAAAACACAACAATTATCACAATGTTCAATAAATCGCTGATGAAGGCTGAAATGCCAGAAACCGGTCCGATTAAGAATACAGTGCAGTTATGAATTTTTGATATATATGCTTTCTTCTTCTTTACCACGCACCATTTAAACAAAATTAAAATTGCATATTAATTACAGTAGTAATTGCAATATGTCTGAAAAATGACGATAAATCTAACAAAAATTTTAAATTGAAATAAAAAATTAATTTACTCCCCAAAAAACGTAAACACTGGGGAGTTTTTTTCATCATGAACAAATTCCCCAATCTCATACAAATGTTTGGGGAGAAAGTTAATTATTCTGAGGAATTTGTTCATTGGGCACTAAGTACTCTGCGCCTGGTAAGCATAGTGAACTATATTTCAAGTCAAAGGCCTTTGGATCCCGGGCAAGACCGGGTAAAAACAGCTAGTTGTTTATATTTCACGTAAATATAAAGTTTTGTTAGTAGAATATGATAGCATACATAACTCAAATCGTTCTTAAGTCGACTTAGGCGGTTATCGATTGTGGCCGCAGATATAATTTCTCAGGAACTACTGATAAAATACTAACAAAATATACAGGTTATAAAAACGCTTTTAAAGACTATACCGAAATATGTTTGTAATATTCAAAGTTGGCTATGATCCAAAAACATTAAAAAAAAAAATATTATTTTTTAATTATTTATAATTATATTCCAATCAAATTTATTTTGGTCATTGCAAAAATCATTGATTATAAATTAATCAATTAGTAGTTCCAAAAACTTATAGTTGACAAATTGAAGGAAAATACCAAGCTTCCGAGGAATTTTATCGCCAAAGATTTAAAATTACTACGAACTGTTCAGTAGAAAATGTTTTAAATCGATATTTTGAACATATCGCACCTGTCCCTCTAAAGTGAGTCAACTCAAAATTTTTCAATTTTCACTTTTTGCAAGAAAACGATACACAGTGGTCATATCTATCCACTGTAAAAATCTTACATCGATTTTTCTAGTCTTTCGCAAAAAAAAAAAATACAGTTATAACCCTCTTTGTGTTATAAGAGTAGCTTCTTTAGAATCCACTAAAAGACATATTTTGAGTTCCACCCAAAAGAATTGTCATTTTTGCTGATCACTGAAAAAATCGCAACATCAACTAATGTTGTATACTTATTATTCGCAATTCATTACAATGAAACAACTGTTTATAAATTTTATAGTAAATATAAAAAAAAAAAGTTTTTTGCCTCTACTGAAAATGATTTGCGGAAAATTTCCCGAAAACAGTTTCCCGAAAACAATTTCCCGAAATTAAAATTTCCCGAACACAATTTCCCGAAATGACAATTTCCCGAAATTACAATTTCCCGAACACAATTTCCCGAAATTACAATTTCCCTAAATCACAATTTCCCGAAATACAATTTCCCGAACACAATTTCCCGAAACTACAATTTCCCGAAATTACTATTTCTTCAAAGAGCTTGTTGATGGCATTTCCGAAACAATATCATCAGAAATTCCGGCCGAAGCGCGAGCAATCAGTTCATGACCACTTGATGTAGTGGTCCGGGTAAGATCTTTCAGCTCATTAACGATTTTTTCTTTAGTAACGAAAGCCGCTTCGGCACTGTGATTGTTATGACCCTACCGGTACAATGTTTTCCTCGATAAAGGATACAACGCCAATAAACGCTATCAACGGACTGACCGTCGTCATGATACAAGAAACCATTCAAAAGCAACCTCGGTTTAACTTTGGCATAGTAACTGAGTATTACAACCCAAATAACTAAAAAACGATTCCATAGCAGCTACTGCATGGGCATGATGTGATGGAGTGAGCGTTATCCGCCGGGAAGTCTGAATACCGAAGTGTTCAAAGTCACAATGAAAAAATAAGGTATGACACTCCAATAAATAGGTCCGGATGACGAGGGAGGGTGGAAGAGGAAGGGCGCGGTGCGGGGTGGGGGAATTGTTTTTTTTTCGAGAAGTCGTATACTCGGGAAATTGTTTTTTCAAGAAATCGTATGCAGCAAGTTTTTTTTATGGGGGAAATCAAGAATATATGGGAAGTTGTAAACTAAAAATAGGGAAATTGTAATTTCGGAAATTTTTTTTTCGGGAAATCGTAATTTCGGGAAATTGTTTTCGGGAAATTGTTTTCGGGGAATTGTTTTTTCGGGCAATTGTTTTCGGGCAATTGTATTTGGGAAATTGTTTTCGGGAAATTTTTTTCGGGAAATTTTCCGCAGACGACTGAAAATTTTTAAATTTTGAGTTGACTCACTTTAGAGGTACAGGTGCGATATGATAATCCACCAGTAATAACATATGAAGAAAAGTCTGTCTGGTCCATTTATGTCCTTTTGGGATTTAGCTAAAAAATATCGAAGAAGTAAGTCCATGTAAGCAGCGAAATGGACTAAAGATTCAGAAGAAGGAAAATGCAGTTTAATCTCGGAAAACTGAAAAAGAAGCAACTTAATCAGATCTAAAAAATCTACGATATTTTGGATAAAAAAAAGGGAGCATACCAGGCAAAAGCAGGGGGCTAAACGCCTTCAATATGGAGTAAAAGCAATCGAATTCACTTTTATGTTTAACCAGGGGCTATATGTAATTCGTTAATTGTGACAGAGTAAAATTATTCTTAGTATCTTATTTTGGAAAATTTAAAAGTATTTTCGATCGAAAAATTTCGATAACTTATGCGACAATTAGCCCCATAGCTTTCAATTAGCATTATGATAAGGGTAATAAGTTAAGTCCTTAGAAACCTCCTTACGTAAGCCATAATTTTTATATGGTGAATCCCCAGTTAGAAGCACTGTTTTGTCTTACAAACCTGCTTACTCGTAAGCGAAAGTGTAAGTTCTAATAATAGACTGTGATTACAATGCGCTATTTTGTAAAAGCGGACTTCAACAAACTTCCAGCCAATCAATTATACACGGCGTTTGAAGATAAAGTTCCTCGAAAGAAGAAAAAAAAAAACAAAAAACATTGGTTACGTCAAGAAAAATATGAATCCACCAAATGTGCCCCAGAAATATGTTGGGCAATATATAACGCAGGAAGTCTTGTAAAAAGATTTTATTAAAAAAGGAATTTTGAAAGACAAGTATAATTATGATTCTTTTTTATTATATTTAATAAAGTAAAATGTAAATAGTAACTTCATTAAGGGTCGTTTTTTTTTTAATTTTGAATTTTATCTGATCACTGAAATTCAAAAATCGTAATTTTGTTAAAAAAATTAACGAATTTTAATTTAAAACTGATCATAAATCGGCTGTATATTTTTGTTATAATTATAATATAGACAATTAATAAGCTTTAATTTAAAATAAAGCACGATACCTAAACTTTTCATTTGCCGGATTTATTGCAGACAGTTTAGATATTCTAAAAATTTAAAATTAAATGTATACGGTTTGTGTGACTAATTGTGAATAATAAAATAATATATGTTACATAATTGCTATTTTACAACCTTTCTAATGCTGTATATTTCGTTAGAAATTGATCAGTAGTTCATGAAAAGGTAAATGTAACAATTTCTAGTTTAAGAGCCACGCCCATTGAAAAGGAGTGCGCTATACGAAAAATAACACTTTATCATAATTCTGTTTTTTCTATAAGAAGTTCTTTAAACGCGGCCGATATCCACTTTTTTTGACCTTTTTGGAAATTTCAAAAATACACCGGTGTTATTTTAATGATCGCAACTGTAATTTAGTCGTTTTATTTAAGCTAATGTACGTCGCAGAATTAAGAGTCACGCCCACTGAAAAGAACGAAAAAGAACAATTTATCATATCTCCGTTTTTTTTTTCTGTAAGAAGTTCTTTAGAAGCAACCGATTTTTCCAATTTTTTTGGACCTTTTTGGAAATTTTCAAAAATACACCGGTGCTATTTTAATGATCGCAACTGTAATTTAGTCGTTTTATTTAAGATAATGTATATCGCAGGATGCAGTACCAAGTCCACAATAAATGTTCAGATCTCAACCATATTTTATAAGTTTATTAATAATTATCAACTAAACTGAAGTGAGATTTTACCTTACATTGACTAGGTGCAAAATTGGCCCGTTCACACATTTACAGACGTGTTCGAAATAATAAGAACAGGCAAAGTGAAAATAGAGATCGTTCTAACTTCTCGCTTTCTATTAATTTTATGGCACACATTTTAATCCCTAAAAATACAAATTATTTTGGTCAAAACCTCATCTAATTTTTTGTGCTGGCAATAATGTTGAACTTATTGCAAAATCAGCTATCCGAAAATATAAGAACAATTCATGTAGGCCGCACTTGCACTTCCCACAAAGTCTAAGACCCAGTTTTTGAGATATCAGTTAAACCTAGTTTTGTTAAACCCAGAATTTATTCATCAATTCCTTTATGAATTTGGACATGTCTGAAAGAATTAATTCTCGGTTTAACTAAACTAGGTTTAACTGACATCTCAAAAACTGGGCCTAAGTGAGTTAACGTTAATTGTAAGAGTTTTGTAAAAACTCTTCGAAAATGGAACAATGGAGTAAATAAAAAAATTGCTCAACGAAGGCAAAACGTTTGCTTTAATAAGGGGAGTTCTTGGCGTTTCAAACGGAAAGATAACAAATGCACGGAACTGGTCACCAAAGATCGAATGTCGAGTTAGGCGTATGAAAAGATAATAACTAAATTAGACCTAGCAGTTACTACATCGACATTAAGGAGACGGATGATTGCAGTCAATCTTTCAAGAAGTCCAAGAAAAGTACCTCTGTTGAAAAAAATTAATCTTAAGAAAATACTTCAGTTTGCCAAAAAGTTTATCAATGAACTTGACACTGTTTGGCGTAATATATTATAGATCGATGAAACACCACCTACTACGTCAACAATATTTTGGAATCCGTAATGTTGCCTTTCGCTGATGGGGAGCCAAAACATACCTTAAATGAAACTGAAGCGGTGGTTCCAGGATTATAATATCCATATTATGGATTGGCCGCCACAATCGCCGGGCCTTCATCCAATAGAACATTTTTGGATGGATGTTAAGGAAGGTGCAAGACACGCAAGGCCCAAAAATATGGAAGAACTTTGACATGTATCAAAGAATACATTTGGAAATATTATGCCAGATGCCACACTTTCTATGAAGTCCAGATGCACCGAAATCATTTATAACCAAATATTTCTAATCTGTAAATTTTATAAACAATAAAATTGAGAAGTAATACATTTTTCCCACCTTGTTCTTACATCTGATTTTGCAATTAGTTCAACATTATTGCCAACACAAAAAATTAGATGGGTTTGACCTGAATTGTTTGTATTTTTTTAAAAGCTTAAAATGTGTACAATAAAATTATTAGAAAGTGATATTTTTAGATCTTTCTGTTAAAACTTGTTGGAACGATTCCTAGTTTCACTTCACCGGTTGTTATTATTCCGAAAAATAAAAAAAAAAAAAACGTATAAAAGCAAAATTTGTTTAAATGCCTCTACATAGGATTTGCGGAAAATTTTCCGAAAACAATATCCCGAAATTACAATTTCCCGAACACAATTTCTCGAAATAACAATTTCCCGAAATTACAATTTCCCTAACACAATTTCCGCAAATTACACTTTCCCGAAATTACTATTTCTTCAAAGAGCTTGTTGATGCCATTTCCGAAACAATACCATCAGAAATTCCGGCCGAAGCGCGAGCAATCAGTTCATGACCACTTGATGTAGTGGTCTTTCAGCTCATTAACGATTTTTCTTTAGCAACGAAAGCTGCTTCGGCACTGTGATTGTGAAGAGTCTCTTTTTTATAGTATCGTTGCAAGTTATGACCCTACCGGTACAATGTTTTCCTCGATAATGGCTACAACGCCAATAAACGCTATCAACGGACTGACCGTCGTCATGACACAAGAAACCATTCAAAACCTTTTTCGCTATCCACGAATTCGAGAGGCATAGTAACTGTGTATTACAACCCAAATAACTAACATGGGCAGGATGTGATGGAGAGAGTGAGCGTTATCCGTCGGGAGGTCTGAATACCGGTGTTCAAAGTCACAATGAAAAAATAAGCGTATGACACTCCAATAAATAGGTCCGGATGACGAGGGAGGGTGGAAGAGTGAGCGTTATCCGTCGGGAGGTCTGAATACCGGTGTTCAAAGTCACAATGAAAAAATAAGCGTATGACACTCCAATAAATAGGTCCGGATGACGAGGGAGGGTGGAAGAGGAAGGGCGCGGTGCGGGGTGGGGGAATTGTTTTTTCGAGAAGTCGTATACTCGGGAAATTGTTTTTTCGAGAAATCGTATGCAGCAAGTTGTATTTTCGGGAATTTTTTATTTTTTTATGGGGGAAATCAAGAATATATGGGAAGTTGTAAACTAAAAATAGGGAAATTGTAATTTCGGGAAATTGTAATTTCGGGAAATTGCAATTTCGATAAATTGTTTTCGGGGAATTGTTTTTTCTGGGAATTCTTTTTTCGAACAATTGTTTTCGGGCAATTGTATTTGGGAAATTGTTTTCGGGAAATTTTCCACAGAGGAGATTTAAGATCGGGAGGCTGTTTTATATTGGTCTCATGACTTAATGTGGTCATTTGCATAGGGGCTATTTCTGATCGTAGGATCGTCTTTGAGTCGATCACGGCTTATGTACGAAATTTCAATCAGATATCTTTTTATTTGCGCTCTGTTTGAATACAAGGATTACGAAAGGTAGATGCAAGGATAGTTTTAAGTCGCCTCGGAAAGTGTTACCGAGTCGATCGGAAAAATAAAATACCTAGGTTCTATTTTCAGTAAATTCCTGAATAAAGTCTTCAATTTCCCAAAAAGAAAAGCTGCTATTTTTATAACACGCAGTGCATTAGTTTTTCCAACTTCTACATATTCTTAAGTTTAACTAACTTGGAAAGGTGTAACTTCATAAATCTTGAGAAGCAAACAACAAAGCAAAGTTTCTTACTTCCCTCTACTTATAATTTTCCCACCACTATATCCTCATTGACATCCATTTTAGCTGTCATATTTCAGTCTTGTTTTTTAAGCTTATAATCGTATAAAAATATTGAAAATTCAACTTACAGAAATATTAAATATTGTTACGTTAATGGGAATTAGCAATAATTAATGTCTATGTTTTTAATTAATTAGCAATAAAAGTGCACTTTGTTATGTTTATAAAATGGCTGTTGTTTAAAGGATGTTTACAAAATGGTAGAGGTTCTTTTTTATTTAAATCAGAATTTACAGAAAGAAAGAAAGAAAAAAAAAAACAAAATGGGGAAATAAATTGTTGAAAAATTAAGACATGCTTGCAAAATGCTATAAATATATGTAAATTAATTATATAAACTTAATAATAAAACACATAATATATTATTATAAAGAAATACACAAAATGCTTCTAAAAATTATTGACAAAACGAAATGCAACGTGCTTTTAAAAGGAACAAAAAAAAATTCAAAATAATTGGTGATTTTTTTTTTTGCAGGTATTATTAACAAAATATTATTTGAATGACGATCAATGAAATCTATAAAATATTAGTGATATGTTAAAATCAGTAGTTATGAAATGTTATGTTATTTATAAAATTATGTACAAAGAAAAAAATATAGTAATTAATTGTTCACAAAACTAAAAGCGAAGCAAGAAACACTTAACTTGTTTTTCACAAGTTAAACTTTTAGAAGTTTCTATTTGAATCGACTCTATAAAATTTTCTGATTATTTGTTTGTCGTGGAAAGTATTTACACACTCGTTCGCAATGAGCAGCTAATACCGATAACATTCTCGGTAACATTTTTATTTCATATAACAATATTAAATTTATGGAGAATGTTATAAGATGTTATGAAGCTTTAGGGAGGCGCGAGTTTAAGTAAATTCTTTCAAGACACCACCGTACAAGTAATCCGAAAATTTTATAATTGGAAATCTCTTAAAAGAATATATCAATGACAGTGTTGTAGCAGAATTGTTGAGATATTTGCATAGATAATTTTAATGACACTCAAAATTTTTTTTTATCTAGGATTCGAACTGTTGATTATCAAATATACAACCCATCCATACCTTAATGAAATAATGTTTGACATTTTCTTAATGAAATTTTCAGCGTTTGCTTCTTTTAGTCCTATTAAGGAAAATTTTCAATTTCAGAATTCTTTATTTTCCGTAAATGTAAAATGTAGTCTCAACGTAGAAGAATCATGCTTTTATCATATCTCTTTATCTGAATTTTCACCAATTTTCCTACTGCTAGAGTTCTGAATATTTCAGCATTTATATAAAATGGATGACAATCAAATTGTTTAAAAATTTTTATACATGATTTGATTATTTCTCGCGGTTAACATATAAATTTGGTATTGAGTTAGAATAACCCACAGCAAAGATATATGAATTAACTTTCTACCAAACAAACTATCTACAGCTTCTGGTTACTGATGAGGGTTGGTGACTCTTCCCGAAACAGCTGTATAACCTGTCATGCAGAATATAGATCAATTTTTGAAACAAATGTGCCAATGGTTTTGATTTATTTAAAGTAAAAAAATTGACCTTGAGCCTGATATATTTCTAACTCAATCAGAGAAATGATATAGATCGAATTTAAGATTTTTTTTTTTAAATAAAAATTTAGTCTTAAATTTTTTTTTTGTGGATTTACCAATTCATTGTTTGTGCTAAAACATAATTTTCTAGTTTCTGGAATTGAATGACTCCACGAATAATTCTTGAATATTATCGTTTATCGTTTTTTGTTTTAAAATTTGAACAAAATTGGTCATATAAGAACTATATATGGATTGGTATCATACTGAGCACTTAAAATAGGTTTCTGTTTTGTTTTGGAACTCAAAAATATAATAATAAAAAAAAACGATTTCATAATACTGTGTCCAATGGAAAAGGTTTAATCTTCGCAGGTTTATCGATTTGGACAAATATTAATTTTTTCAGGTTGGTAGTACTGATTTTGACATCTGTGCCAAATTTCATGTTGATATCTTCATTCGTTAAATACTATCGTTTGTTTTTGCAAACAAATAAAAGTGAACTAAGCATTTTTTACCATAGAGTATGATTTTGTTGAACAAAGAAGTTCCATTAAACTTTGATTGCAGAATGAAATTTCTGATGTAGAAACATTTAGAATTTAGCAGAAGGTGATATTGTTCAGATGTGGTACAATTAGCTCTCAGACGAGAAAAACCATAAACTGATGGCCAATACATACCGAAAATCAAAGATATGATGCTGAAAAATCACCAATTGTCAATTTCAGATATTGCTGATACTTTTGACATTTCAAAAGGATCAGTGACACACCATTTTAATTGATATTTAGGGCCTGAATTATGTTCAGAAAATTCTTGGTATTTGCATCTTATATTCCATAACAAAAATATTTCTCTGATTTAGCATCGTCTGACTTCTGGCTATTCAATAAAGTCAAAAGACCACTCCGGGGACAGCATTTTGAATTGAAAAGCCGAACTGTTGTGCGCTTTGAAGGTAAACGGTTTTGAAAATTGGAAAAAGCGTTCGAATTAAAGCATTGTATCGGAGGGCGATTACTCTAAAGGCGATAATATAGATTTGGATGAATAAAGATTTTTTATTTTATAACAAGTCATTGTTTCCATTTGAACACAGTAGATGTCTACAGGTTTTTATTTATTTTTAAAAGTTCCATTATTGACAATTTAACACTATAAAATTCCCAAAAAAAAAAAAAAAAACCGTTATTTTTTCCAAATAACGACTTAAAGAAGCTGGAAATTTGTTTCGCCTCAACCTTAAAAGATATCTACTAAAAAAAAAAAAAAAAAAAAAAAAAAAAAAAAAAAAAAAAATGGAATTAAACTATTTTCTTTGTCGACTTTTTCATTCCAATTGCTAGGAAATAGTAATTTTTATACACTGTCACTGATATATTCTTTAAAATTTTTTTTTTTTTTTGGCAATAATTTAATACAATTCCCTTCGAGCGTAAGCGCTTATGCAAATAGATGTGTTATTTTATTTAGGTGATAGATATTTGTATATGGTGGAAGATTTAAGATAAAATTATAAAAGTGGTTTGGTGTTGTAGTCAAGGACAATATACATTTGTCAAGGAAAACAAATTATGAATTTAATGGGATTTTCGATTGTTTTGTTTTTTTGTTTAGAATGTTTAGACAAACAAAATAAGTATTACGAGTATTTCAACAGGCCATAGGAAAACAAAAAACTATGTTGCATGGAAATGATTTTAGTTGTAAAATTGAAGAAGTAGAAGCAATGTTTACCTGCTGCTGTTGTTGCTGTTGCTGTACCAACTGTTGAGCAAACAATTGTTGCCGGGCGGCAGAATTACGTAAAACAATAACAGATTCAGTCTTTTCACGACGTGGACGTAAGAAATCTAATTTGTTACTAGCCCAGCTAGTTTTATTTGGTATAGCGCTGCCGCCACTGTTACTTGTAGTACTCGTAGTGGCGGTGCTTGTCGAGGAGCTGGCATTGAAAGTTTTTGGCATTGATTTATTGGCAGATGAATTAGCAGTAGCAGTAGCAGTTGTAGTAGTAGTAGTAGTTTCGTTTGCGTTTGTGTTCGCCGTAGAGTCCTTGGATTTGTTTAAATCATTTTTAAAAATACTATTACGCTGTATCATGGCACTAGCTCTTTGTGAAGGTGATCCAAATGGTAGTTGCTTTTGTGGTGCTGCAGCTGTGGAAGACTGTAACTGCTGTTGTTGCTGCTGCTGCTGCAAAAGACTCGTATTAACCAGCACAGCTGAATGTCTCTTGGTTAGAGGGAAGAAATCCGAGTTTTCGCGCCGGAAACCGCGTATAAAGTTTTGTGGCAATTTCGAGTCAGACTCTTGCCTTTTGTGGGTGGGATTGGCACGTCTGGTAAAGACACTACTTGAAGGCGAAGATGTTGTTGAAGGCGAGGAGGACGATGATGAGGAAGACTTATTATTATTGTTATTACTACTATTATTACTACTGCTACTACTACTAATATTATTAGGGCTATTATTTTGTGAACTGCTGTCGGCAGCACCATTTGTAGACTTGTTTAGATTAGATCCAATCACTGATGCACGTTGTTGCTGATCTTTGGTTTGTTGATTAGTTTTCAATGGCTGAAAGCCTTTTGGTGTCTGCTGTTGCAATCTACTAGTGGGCACCACATCAGCCACACTGCATCTTTGCAATTTTGAGTCAGCTTTCAAGGTACTACTGTTTGAGTTACTCAAACCTCGTGATAGACTAGCCACACCCGATGGCAGTGGTTGCTGTTGCTCTCCGCCACTACTACCTTGTTTTGGAAAGAATTTCTCAATGTCCCATTCCCGCAGTAATGCCTCATCGCGTATTTTATCTTTCGGTCGATTGGCGCATGATGTTGAGGCTGATTTTTGTAATCTATTTTGATTTTCGAGTTTCTATAACGTTGTGAAAGGATTTAATACATATTTGGGGAGGGAGGAATATTAATTGTATGAGTTTTTCAGTTTTCAGTTAAAAAAAAAAAAAAAACAACAAGACATTATAAAATGGTAGAAGAAAATGCGATTTAGAAAAACGAATATGTTGTGTGGTCACGAAAATTGAGAAAATATACAAGATATAGAATTTAGATTTGATGGCTGAAGACTTAAAACGAATTTTAACTGTTAAACAAGTTGTTTTTCAATGAATTTGATGAAAGGTTTTAAATTTTTTGAAATTTAGTCAACATAAATCATGCTGCAAATATTATTAGAGTTTTAATGAACTATTTAAGATTCACAATTGTTAATATGTGACAGCTTAAAACGCACGAAAATTCGTTTTTTTTTTGCGATCCTCCAATTATTATTAGTTATTTTATACACAACTCTGTTCTTAATAAACCGATCTGTACGGCCTCCCTAAATCCATTCAAATTAAAATATAATACTGATATAAATCAAGCATGGAAAAGAACATTATTAGACACATACCAGACCCAAGATATGACATACAATCTTGTTCAAGCCCCTAAATAAAACATAGGCTTTAGAATTAGGCTTTCTATAGTGAAGTTATTTAACTAACTTTTGGGCCGTTAATGCTTTTTTAAGAATAGGTCTAAGAGCAACTCTACCTTTTTGGTCTTTATTATAATGGATGAATTCGAAATTCGATAGCAGATTTAGTTCTCATACTTTGCTTATAATCAGAACCTTCTGGCTCAAACATTACACCACAAATGCCTGACTCTGGCCAATGACACTGCCTACTTCTTAACGGAATATTCTGCAGTAGTGAGAGTGGTGTTTTCCGAAAGCTGATATAACAGATTATAAAATATATTTCTTCGGACTTTTGTGGCTTTTTCCTCTTATATTATTTCGAGAGTGAAAACGTGTTAAATATTTTTTTTCTTTTCTAACAATAGATTATTTAAAAAAATAATAAAGATATATGTATATATGCATCGGATTGTCTTCAATATTTCTGTATATATAGGAAAAGTAATGCAATTTATTAAAACATATTGATTTTATAGTTTAAGCTACAAGGAATCTGATTTTCACAACGGAGTCACTTGGCTCTACTTGTTGATTTCACAGACGGTGAACTGCCACGTAAACCAACCTGATTTGTCAGATTTATATAAGATGCTCGTGCAATTTCGGAAAGCGATCATTTTATAACTAACTAAAATTATCCACCCTTATTTTGCAAAAACGGCGTTCCGTAAAGGTTTTTTCGTACTCAAATTCATACAAAGAATGAAGGAATAAGTAGCTGTGTGAAGATAGCTAATGTTAGACTTATGTTAGCCTTAATTTGTAATTTTATCAAAAAATTCAATAAAAAAAGCTTGGTAGATAAAATATATGGCGCCTTTTTTTACTGTTCAACGTTTTCAGTTGGCGCGGCTTTTAAAATAGAGCTATTTATCAACTTACATTCTACAACTCCTATCTTTAAATGGATGGAAACCTTGTAGCCGATTAAAAAATAAATTATACAAGCTTTTTAAGATAAGATTAGCAGTTAAAAAAATGTGAGATGCGGAATCTTTTTTATTAAAAGCCGCTCTCACTGAAAATGGTCGACCAATTGAGGTGGCCACGCCAGAAACGGTTAAACAAGTCCATAAAATGGTATTGGATAATCGTCGGCTGAAGGTGCTTGAGCTAGCTGAAATTATAGGCATTTCAAAATGTCTAATACATCATATATTGACCAAAAATTTGGAGATGAGAAAGCTGTTCGCAAGATGGGCCCCGCGTTTGCTCACAATAGAACAAAAACTGCATCGTGAAGATGTTTTAATAGTGGTTGGTGATGTTTCATCCGATTTTTTTACGTCGATTACATGACCTGGGTCCAATACTTCACACCCGAGACAAAGAAACAGTCAAAACAGTGGATTGAAATGGGAGAATCGTGTCCAAAGAAGACGAAGACAGCGCAATCTGCAGACAAGGTTATGGTGTCTGTTTTTTTTTTGGGATGCGCGGAATAATTTTAATTGATTATCTTCAAAAAGGATAAACAATCAACAAGTATTATGCGAACTTTTTGCAACGTTTAAATAAATGATACTATGGAAAAAAGGTCGCTTTTGCCGAAAAAGAAAATGTTGTTTCATCTAGACAATGCACCAGTTTACGTATCCAAAATCCATAAATAAATAATCGCCAGATTTAAGTCCAAACTTCAAAATATGACTCGGTGGTAAAATATTTGCCAACAATGAAAAGGTGGAGTCTGCTGTTGATGGCAATTTTAAGGAGCTGGACAGTTCTTATTATAAACAGGGTATCGAAGCTATTGAATATCGCAGGGAAAAGTACATCGAGCTAAAACCAGATTATATTGGAAAATAAAGCAAATTTTTCCTAAATTGTCAGGTCGGGTTGTTCTGGGACCGCCGTCGTAGAGCTTAAAATATGTCAAAATATAAATTTTCACTATTCTCTACCCCATAAATCAACACGAAGACAATAACGAGGCAAACAAACTTTAAATTTGAATCTCAAAATCAATACGAAACAGGTAAACAAAATCCACCGCCTCAAAAAAAAAAAAAAAAAAAAAAAAAAAAAAAAAACAATGAAAAATAGACCGACTATACGAAACCCTACGAATTACTTGACGAATTACTAATGAAACTGTCGGAAGCAGGAATAGAATGCCAAGGCTACGCGGACGACATAGTCTTAATAGCAAAAGGCAAGTTCGAGGAAACCCTATGCGAAATTGTACAAAGAGGGTTGAGGATTATATGTCAATGGTGCAGGGCAACAGGATTGAACATCAATCCAACAAAGACCACTATTGTACCATTTACCAGGAAAAGGAAACTTCCAAGATGCAGGGCAATTCAAATTTTGGGAGAAGTCATTGAACCAAAAGCAGAAGTGAAGTATCTGGGGATAGTATTGGACAACAAGTTAACATGGAAGGCACATGTCGACCACATCACTGAGAAAGCCAAGCTAGCTACAATGATTTGCATAAGGGTAGCGGGTAAAACCTGGGGATGTAAACCCAGCATTTTACACTGGATGTACTCGATGATGGTCCGCCCAATAGTAACTTATGGAGCTATATCGTGGGCCAAAAGAACAGATCTGACGTCGACTCAAATGCAGCTAAGTAAGATTCAAAGATTAGCGTGCATTTGGATAACGGGTGCAATGAGGACGTGCCCAACGTGCATCACTTGAAGCACTATTGGAACTAAGCCCACTATATATAGTGGTGCCGAGGAAAGCTTTGGCAACGGCAATCAGGACAAAGGGGGATAAATCTATAACCAGGCTTTATGAAGGGCAATGGAACCGAATAAGCAAGTTAATGATTACTCTCTCCTAGATTGCCCCATGGACAAGGCTGAGAAAAAATATGATTTCAGGAAATACTTTATTACGGAACTTAGCAATAAGAGAGAATGGAGCGGTTTCAGTACAGCATATTCTCTAAGAGAAGATACAATCAAATGGTACACAGATGGGTCAAAAACCGAAAGTTGAACAGGGGCGGGAGTCTTCGGGCCTAGAACCAAATACTTCGAGCCAATGGGAATACACATGAGCATTTTCCAAGCAGAGATTTATGCCATCGATAGATGTCAATAGGAAGTACAAAAGAATGAACATAACCATATTATCAGACAGTCAAGCTGCTATTCGAGCACTAAGCTCCTATGAAGTAGACTCTAAGCTAGTATGGGACTGTCTACAGAAGCTAAATGAGCTAGGTAAACACAACAAGGTTAGCCTTTGTTGGGTCCCGGGACACATTGGGATTCAGGGTAATGAGCAAGCTGATGAACTTGCCAGAAGGGGAGCTTTCAAAAAATTAATAGGGCCGGAACCATTTTATGGAATAGGAAAAGGAGTATGGGAAGGAGTACTCAGGGAACATGAAAATTGTGTTAGACAGGAATTTTTCTCGAGCCACTTGGGCTTAAAGCAATCCAAAATGTTGTTGGGTGGCTACAACAAGAAGAGATTTGGGTCGTGCATTGGATTGTCAAAGAACGGTCTGAGAATACTAACCGGGATTTTAGCTGGTCACTGCAGGCTCAGGGAACATCTGAGCAGGTTGGGAATTGTAGCAAACCCTATGTGCAGATTCGGTGATGAGGAAACCGAATCACCAGAGCACATACTTGGGAACTGTGGAGTGCTAATGCACAAAAGGAAACAGCATCTGGGTTCCTACTGGGTTCCTACTAGGTAGCGACATAAAATTATTAGAACCAACCAACATCATCGAATTCCTGAGGGCTTCAGGGTTGGATAAGAGTTTATAGGGACGACCTATTAGCACTTCATTAGTACTTCAAATACCTCTTTATACAATACAAAAAAAAAATACGAAACCCTATACCATGCTTTTAGAGAAAGGGTCTGAGCTCAAACTAATTGGATATAGAAAATAAACGCAAAACATATTTGGCATTGTTATTAATTTCTATGCCTGCCGATATGAAAAAGTTCATATCGGATGCTATGAACAAGGAGACTCGGTCGAAAAATTGACCGATCCTGACTATATTCGGCAAAGATACTCGATTTTTTTTTTTAACAAATACAATCCAAATTTTAGACAAATGCGTGTAGTATTTTTTGTTTTTTTTTTAAAGATTTAAGTCAAGATCGGGAAGCAGCTTTACATAGGTGCTATGACTAATAATTGACAAACATGAGTTTATTTATTGACTACTTCTTAATGGGTGTAATAAATACACACAAAGCAAATTTGACCGAGAAATATTGCTTTTTTTTATCTTATGGCAATTTAAGTCGATCTCATAGGGGATATTTGTATGGAGACTAGGTCTGAACATGCGCCGATATTTACCAATTTTGCAAGCTTATATACAAACATCGTATAATAAAAGATGGGTGTATTTTTAGTTTTTACAAACATCAGCATAAAGTCATTATACCCTAACCCCTGACCCTGATGGTATAGGGCATACAAATTTGTGTATCATTTTCGTGGTTCTTGGGCCAAAATCATGTATAGAAAAAATTTGAGCAACAACAAAAATTGAGGTATTAGAATGTTATAAAGCTGGCTATTGAGTAGCTGGCACAACAACTAATAATTAAAAAAAAAATATCTTGGGAATTCAATTTTATTCAATCTATATAAATTAAATTAATTCAACTTCCGAAATTATCTGGAAAATGTTTCTTTCAAAAAACGTGCACACACACAACACAATGTTTTTCTGTTTATTTCAAGGTCTACAATTTATGAAAGATGGTCATATTATCTAGTTGGAAGAAGAATTCATAATTATATTTTGCAAATTTTTCATGAAATTTTTCATTCAATGAATTTATGAATAGATGATGAAATCGAATGTTTATTTATTTATATTTTATAACTATTATTATTATTTTGGAACATGAAATTCGAAAACAATATGTATGACTATATACAAACATGATACAGTTTTATCATAAATTTTATGATAAAAGTGCAAAAAAATAAAACGATTATATAGTGCATCATATAAGAAATACATTCTTAAAGAAAGTGCTAAATAATATATGCATAGTATTGATAAATTATTGAACACTTATAAAAAAAATATCAAAAACAAAAATTAAAAATATTAAATACAAGTAAAAAAAAATCCAAAAAAAATTCGCGAAAAATATTTGCAAAACTTAAAAAATAGCTAATTTAAAGAAAATCATTTAAAAAACTATTATTTCTAATAAAAATGGCTTGTAACTGAAAAAAATTCGGAAAATATATATATTTTAATATTTAAAAAGAACCGCAACCACTTATTAATAACTTTGTTGTAAACTCGTTTTTTTTTTTAAATTACAATATATTTTAGACCCTAAACCTTTGGTTGGTTTTTTTTTTAATTCATTCATTTACATTAAGGAATTTTTTACAATAAATTACAAGTTTATTTTATTATTTAATAAAACAATTTGTTTATAAGATTTGTTAAAATTTTGGAGAAAAACTCTAGTTTGTTAAATAACAGATTTATCTTTGTTTAAAAACCACACCTTCTCTACATTAAAAAAATATATATATATAAAATCTAACTAAAATAATAAAAAATCACCAATTTCATATTAAATTTCTAAAAAAATTTTGATTATAACTTTTTTTTAACAAACATTTTAATATTTTTCTTTGTTTTTCACACAAAAAAGATTCTAAGCTAAAGATCCTAAATACCTAAAGAATATTTTTTTGTTTTTGTCGCTACTTTCAACATTTAACGAACGACATTATAAATTTTTATTTATATTGTAAAAAAAATCTATGGAGGACTTACCCTTTTCATAATCAAAGTGCGATCACCAGCTTGATCATCGTCATCGGGTGTGGGTGGCAATGGACGATTAGGTGGTCCACCACTACCATGTGTCATGGGTGCTGTAGAATCCTCTGATACTGGCACCAGGCCAGGCCTATATGAAAATTCAGGACTAATGTTAACAAACAAAAATCAAATACAATCATAAAATAACGCAAATATTTTTAAAAATGTTCGAAATTATATTTAAAAAAATAATTCCAAAACAAAATCAACGAAAATATGTTTTAGGAAAAAAAAACAATGGCATTAAAGGAAGAAAAAAGGGGAGAGACGGAAGATATTAAAATTAGTTTTTGTTACAAAAGTGTATATTAAATTTTATATTTTTAACATCTTAAATTATAGAAAAAAAATATCTAAGATTTTTTCTGTATAAGAATGTTTCCGAATTAAGACGTTTTTCTACAGGAATATTACTAAGAACAACGTCCCTTAAAAAAAGTACAATTTTAAGTACGATTTTGTATAAAGTGTACAGTTTTAGTTATTGTATAATGGCGAACTTATCCAAATATTCAGAAAGTATACATGTTGCCCTTAAAAGAGGCCCTTAAATTTTGGTTCAAAAAAGAGCTATTGTACAAAATATATACAGAATAATGATATGATATTCGTTTTCTTAAGGGGGAGGCGCACAGAGTCGTTTTTGCACGATCTACGCGGCCAAAAATATTTTTATGCTGAATTGGTATCTAAACAATGTAAATAAATTAAAAACCAATTTTTCGCAATAAATATATATATATATATATATATTTAAGTTTATATACATTATATATTTACAAAAAAGCAAAATAATACAATCTTCGGTCTGTACAAAGGGAAATAACGTAAAAATGTTAGTTTATCGCGATTCCTCATCACTCTCCGATGAACTTTCTGATATACTGGGGTCTGCAGGTGCAAACATGGCCAAAGTTTCAGGTAAAAATGTTCCAGATTTCCTTTTATTTACAGTCCGCATGCTACTTAGCATAGGATCAGAAGTAAGTAGAAGGCGATTAAAAATATCCCGATTACAGCTTTCCCTTGAAAATTTTCTCGCATAATCCTGGCGGTAACATCTAAAATGTTTGTTGCGAGCCTCAGCTGCTTCCTCGGAAAGCTGTCCGATTGGTAATAATGCCTTTTCGATGATGACTGCGCCATGGACTAAAAGCTTGTGCATTGTTGGCGTCATAGGGTGCCAATCATATAGGTCCACATAAACACGAGCAGTTTCTGAAGCATATTTTTCATACTTCACGGGATCAATTTTGAATCCGCTTGAAATTGCTTCCAATATGACTTTTAGTCTGTAAATTAGCTCATAATTAACGCCAGTTATTTCTGCAGCTAATTTGGGGTCCTCAAAGAACCTTCTGCTGGTATTGCCATCATTGGTATTGCCGAAATTGGATTTAGGCATATCTATTATTAGGCCTGTTTCATTGCGAAACCTTCTTTGTATCTCTTTCTTGGTTTGCTCTTCTAGATCTTTCTCCTCTTTAGATTTCCTTTCCCTGTATTTTGACACTTGGAGTTTATAGGCTAAATGTAGGATACATCCAAAAATTCGAATTCTGGCGTGCAACATCGATATGCCGAATTCAAGGGCTGCACAATTCACTTCTCTTTTGTAGTCCAATTTATTGAAATCTTTCGAGGTTGCTCCACATATATAGCACCTACTTGTGGACTTTGTACCTGTGGCGGCATTGCATACCTTTCCGTCTACCATGGTCAGTACAAATGTGTGCTTTATTAAGAATATTTTCTTCGCTATATTGACCTCTGTTGGGACTAACGAGTTAATAGCGCTTTTAACATGTCTTATTTCCTCTTCAGTAACATCTGTTGTTTCCTTGACAAAACGGAATCTTATTGGTCGGCAAAAGCGCGGTGAAGAGGGCGTTGGATTGTTCCATAAAACTTTATTATCTCCACAAACTAATTGCACAGGTACAAAGCTGCTTTGAAATATATTTGAATCCGAATCGGTATCATTTTGTAGTTTTTGCTTAAACTGTGATTGCTGGGACCCATCGCAACCCCATTTACATATGAGAGTTAGGCATTCACGCTCTTGCTCCTTTAAAGTCTCCAATAGCTCTTCTAGGTATTCCGATAAACGCCTAGCGATAACATCCATTAGAGGCTGCAATTGAGCCTTGGCACTAGTACTTGTCACCGTAATTGATTCTTTAGGTGGGTAAATTGTCTGCTTGGCTTTTAGTAAGCGGCTATAGCATGGAAAAATCTTTTTGTTGGTCTTTCTTATAATTTCGTACTGTCCAAATGTCAAATCGGCATCTACAAACATTTGCAAAGCTTGCATTGGTGTTAAGTACAGTACAGTAAAGTGGCTTTTTATATTTAGTTGCTCGTGTCGGAGTACTGGTGATATCTTTTAAGACATTTGATGCATCTTTTTTACCAGATTTTCCCAGTTCCACTGTCGCAGCATGGATTATGATATCCTTTTCAAAATTAGAACGAAGTTCTTCAGTCTTTCGCCTTCTGCTCCTCTCACTTAAGTCTTCGAACGACTTGGATGGCCGACCTGGCCGTTTTTGTGCCTCAACAACAGGTATTTCGAAAGTACCTTCTAACCAAGTTTGGTTGTATTTTAGAAAATTAGTTTCCTTATAATGAGCTTTGACCCACCTTTGTTTCAGTTCTGATTTGAAAAGGGCAAAACCATGTTTCAATTTAATAATTTGGTCTTCATTATAATTTTCACATGACAAAAGTTTATCTTTTAGATAGTTTAGTTTTGCATCTAAACTAGGCAAATTTTCCTTCTTCATGCGGTCGAATAAGTATTGTCGAGTCACAATATTTACTCCTGATGCATCCTCTGAAACTAGGACAAACATACATTAAGTTAAAAGACACTAACATTTCTAATTTTATACGAAATTTCGCTACATATCTTTCACCCCTCAAAACTATATTTATCCGGATGTTTCCAGACACGATTTTGATACTAGTTATAAGGAAAAGGATCATATAACAACCTGTAATAATAACCATATCCCGATCTACCCCGATACATGAACAAAAACACTGGTAAAGAAAAATATTGAAGGAAATCAGGGTACGAAAAAGACATTTTTTATAAGTTGAAATAATAATGTTGTTTTGCAGTTTACCATGACTTTATTAATGTAATTTGTAAGTTTCTTACCTTCTTTATTAGAATCCATCACTTTTAATTTGTAACAAGAACTTGTTAATATAACAAATAACTTGGGAAGTTCGTTTAATAAAGCGCGTAGACGAGAACAGATCCGTACACTAGGTGAAACAGTTGAATTCCGACTAACGCCACGGGGGCGCGGTGCGCATTAGCAGGTAGAAAAGGGACGGGTTCTATTCACGGGTTAGTCCTTTATTCGGGGAACCGGCTTTTATGATATGAATAGTATTGTTATTTTGAGATTGGGACTTTTGGCGTCGTAGATCGAGCAAATACGACACTGTGAGGCGTTTAAACTAAAAGCTACATCCGCTTTATTCAGAGCATTAGGAAACTTATAAAAATATGTATTAAGGAGTGATATCGAAAAAAAATTTAAAATATAATAATAAGGAAATCATTGAACCTAAACTTAAGGATCTTTTCCAGAAACCCTACCAGAGATTTTATAGTGGTTTCTATAACTTTTGTGTGCTCTTCAACTCCTTCTTCACAAGAGTCCAATATCTCTCCACTGGCCTAAGTTCCAGACAGTTTAGAGGATTTATCTCCCTTGGTACAAAAACAACGTTATGTTTCTTGTACCACTCAAGAGCTTTCTTACCGTAGTTACAGGATGCCTAATCAGGCCAAAAATATGTGGACACATTGTGTTGGCTAATGAAAGGAATGTGTCTTTTTTTTCAAATAATCCTTAATATAAATTTCGGTGTTTATAGAGCCCGTTGTATTAATTTTTTTTCTTTGGAAAGTTCTCTTTTAGGTCCTTAATTTATCTTTGACTTTTCCTCTAGTATTAGCAACATAAAAATTTTGACCCGGAAGCTGCGAAAAATCTGCCAATATATACATTTCGTCGTCAATAATACAGCAGGAGTATTTTTAATTATATATGATTTCAATTTCGGTGCTCTGTTTCTGTTCTTGAACTTTTTGGACTTTTTATGTTTTCAAACCTACACTGGCTTTAACTTTTCGCATCAAATAGTTCGATATCGGATGTGTTGGAATTCTTTTTCAATAAGCTTTCTATTTTATTGCCCTTAAAGACATCATGTGGACCTTTCTTTCTTACCGACCCTTTTTCCCATCAATTTTCAAATTCTCCTTATACTTTCTAATAACATTGGAAGCAGTTTGATGGCAGACTTTTGATTCTGTAGGACCAAGTGGGATTTCGTTGAAAATATTTAATAATTTTAGCACGTACTTTTCTATTTCATCACTCATTTTAATCAAACTAATAATTAATGAACAGGGTTGTCATTAAACACAATAACTGACATTCTTTTCAAAGATAACTGATAACAAAAAAATCAGAGGAAACATGTATGTTAAGATCTATTCGATCTCACTCCTTATGTAAAATATGTAATATTTTTAATGAGTCAATGAGCTCAGAATTGATTAACACAAAGCGTAATTAAAATTTTTAAACATATCTATACTGTTGGTAATGACTCGGACAAAACAAAAGCTAAGATGTGGAGTTTTATTTTAAATCAAAGATCAATTAATTGTCTAATACTGTGTCCAAATGACATGGTGACCTTTGAACTTTTCAATTAATAGTACTGTTTTTGACATATGCGCCAAATTTCAGGACCCTCGTTTTTGTATGAATTGGCGATTTTATCAATGTCAAATTTTTTTGAACAAAGAAGTTCCAGTCAATTTTGTTTGCGGTATGCAATTTCTGCTACAAAAACGTTAGAAACTGCAGAAGGTCTTCGGTGACCAAGTTATGTCGAAAACCAGTTACAAGAAGGCAAAGAAAGACGGACGATAAAAAAACATCAACAGATGCACAACACCTCGAGGATTAAAAGATTTGGTGCTAAAAAATTACCAATTGACAATTAGAGATATTGTTTATACCGTTGCTATTTCGAAGGGATCAGTCAATAACATTTTAAAATATATTTTGGGTCTCAAACGCGTCATATCTCGATTGGTTCCTAAAGATATTTGCTTGAATATCTCTGAAATAATGCTTTCTAAGTACCAAAACGAAATGAAATGCATCATTACTGATGATGAGACTTTGATTTTTGCCTACGACGGTGCACATGGTGAACCAAGAGCGAAAAATGCACGTCAAAGTCGTTTAAAAAACAAGGGTCATGTAAACAGGTTTCTTTGATTGTGGAGATGTGGTGCATCATGAATTCCTTTCGGCGGGTAAAACTGTTATCGAGGAATATTATTTGAGTGATATGCGTCGTTTGTGTGAAGAGGTCAGAATTATGGGCAGATCACTCTTGGTTTTTGCACTACCGTTTCACCATTGTAACGTCTTCCAGACAATTTCTCAAAGATTTCGACTCATATCGTTTCATGCGATGGGTATTCTCCTGATTCAGCACCGTGCGAATTTTACAACGAGGACACCGTTTCGAATTGATTGGGAAGATAACAACCCGAATCGCTGTGCGCTTTGAAAGTCATTGCGGAAATCGGTTTTAACAACTTTTTAAAAAAAATCGTTGACATTAGTATATTGTATCAGAAGGGGTTTACTTTAAAGATGATGAAATTTATTTAAACAGGATTTAATCATCAGGATTGAGTTTCTGGGAATTGTTTGTGTAATTTCGGATATAATGAGTAATCGGCACATGATATCCTAGTCTGATGATGGGGCTGCCACCTAAGCCGTCAGACCGACTTGTAACTGTGAATTCAGTGACTGACGACACCTAATTACCTGAGACGTCATCAGTTATTAGACCATCAGGCTGCACAGTTTACATTTCGCCTTCTCACGTTTGCTGGCTCAGAAGGATATCAGAAACCATTGCCCGGGGAGTACCTAGCCTAATGCTGGCGGTGTGAGTTGCTTTGACAATTAGACAAAAGAATCATTTTTGGCCATTCCCAAGTGAAAGGCAATCAGAGAACTTTCCACCTCTGTTAATTGCCACAATTCCCAGGATACATGCCAATTCTATACAGGATACATGCCTAAACTCACTCGGTAAGGCCCGAAAACAATACGATGAATTTATCTTCGAAAGCGCATGGAACTTGATTGATTAACGAGGAAAATTAAAAACAATATAAACGCTACAACGAATAATGTTAACGGAAAGAGGCTCAAAAAGAATATAACCAGTTCGATAAAATGGTTAGACGAGCAATCAGAAATGATAAAAGAGAGTTTATCCAATGCCTAGCTTTATCTGCTGACGAAGCAGTAAAAGCACACGACATGAAGAAGCTATATAATATCACTAGGAAGTTCAATGGCTGTAGCAACGAAAAATCTGTTCCAATTAGTAATAAAAATAGTGAAATTATTACAAATACACGAGACCAGCTCGTCAGATGGAAGGAACACTTTATGGAAACAATGAATGTTAACCGCTCCGGTATAGAAGTAACACATGAAAACAACGTTGAAACACTTCCCATACGAACAAATCGGAAATTTACGAATCCATAAAAGCTTTGAAGCTAAACAAAGCTGCAGGTGCTGACAATATCCCAGCAGAAATATTTAAAGCGGATCCCAAGATGTTCAGTGAATTGCTGTACCCACTTTTTAATGAAATATGGCATGGAGAACAATACCCTATTGAAATGTTGAGGGGTATTATAATTAAATTAGCAAAGGTGATAGAACGAGATGTGACAACTGTCGAGGTATAACGGTTCTTCCAGCACTGATGAAAGTAATAATGAAGATAATATTAGAGCGAATGATGGCCTACATAAACAACAAGCTAAGACCAGAGCAAGCCGGCTTTAGACCTGCAATGTCCTGTACAGACCAAATGAATACGTTGCGATTAATTATAGGACAATCTCTCGAGATGCAATCACCCCT
Source organism: Cordilura impudica (assembly GCA_963682025.1). NCBI lineage: Eukaryota > Metazoa > Arthropoda > Insecta > Diptera > Scathophagidae > Cordilura > Cordilura impudica. Next base: position 116,526,621 of record OY821519.1, read on the forward strand.
ATATATGTTTTTTGTTGATTATGAAAAGGCGCTTGACTCAATAAATAGGGACTGTATATGGGCAGAACTGGCCAACCTCAGAGTGCCAGATAAAATAACACGCATGATACGTCAGAGTTACTACACATTTGAATGTTCCGTGCTACATGATGGCGAAATCTCTGTAACATTTAAAACAACGCCTGGCGTTAGACAGGGTTGTTAATTAATTATGCGGTAGTTAAACGCTCAACTACAAATAGGCCGAGAGGAATAGTATGGGACCCCCTAAATCCGCAGATCCGTTTGGTATCACTCGACTATGCCGATGACAAATGCGAGCTTTCTCACAGATATGTTGATATAGAAGCAAAAATTGACGATCTTACCGGAGAGTCAGAGAATGTACGTTTGAAGATTAATATCAGCAAAACAAAGGAAATACGCATAAATACAGAGGCAACACAACCACTAACGATCGGCAACCACGTTATAAAAAATGTAAGCGAGTTGGGCAGTATGATTGATACAAATGGTGGTGCACTTCTTGATGTCACGACAAGAATACGAAAAGCAAGAGGTGCTTTTGCCCTTTTATCTAAAACATAGAGGTCGAACGAATAAAGCAAAAAGACAAAATTAAACATATTTTCAGCCTGTGTACTGTCAGTATTATTATATGGGTGCGAAACATGGCTAGTAACAGAAGAAATTAAGCGGGAAAATGCAAGTGTTTACTAACAGATGTCTCCGTATAATATTAAGAATATTTTGGCCCAATACAATAACTAATGATCAACTACTCGCTACAGCAAATATGAGTGATATAAACTGCGAAATCCGAAGACGAAAACTTGGCTGGATAGGGCACACCCTTAGAAGAGAAGACGCGAACATATGCCAAAGAGCTTTAACTTTAATAGTCTGCCTGATTTTAATGATAGAAAGATTAATAACTTATTAGAATTACGAAGTATTGCAAATAGACGCTCCAGATGGAGATTTCTTATTGAGAGTCTATGCCCACAATGAGGTAGCTCTAAATTAATTTAGAGCAAGGCTTATTATTATTATTATAATCATCAGGATTATAACAAAAGAAGTAAGAAAGCATTGGCGATATACCAAAAATCCATATCGGATAATATTTTTTCATGACATATTTGGTAACGTCACTTATTTTATGCAAAAAAAACGCATAAACCAAAATGAGAAAAAGTCTACCATTTATGTAGATCTCATAGGGGCATTTGTGTGGGGATTAAGTTTGAACATTTCATTAATTAATTTCATACCCTTCCTGCTATGGTTCACATGGACACACAGACAGACAGAGAGATAGACACTCAGAAAATGAGTGGGTCTATTCAGGTCAGAGATTTTTATCCTGTTCACAGAGTGGTATAGAGTATACATGATTTGCGGAAAATTTTCCGAAAACAATTTCCCGAAAACTATTTCCAGAAATTACAATTTCCCGAAAACAATTCCCCAAAATGACAATTTCCCGAAATTACAATTTTCCGAAATTACAATTTTCCGAAATACAATTTCCCGAACACAATTTCCCGAAACTACAATTTCCCGAAATTACTATTTCTTCAAATAGCTTATTGATGGCATTTCCGAAACAATACCATCAGAAATTCCGGCCGAAGAGCGAGCAATCAGTTCATGACCACTTGATGTAGTGGTCCGGGCAAGATCTTTCAGCTCATGAACGATTTTTTCTTTAGCAGTGAGCGTTATCCGTCGGGAGGTCTGAATACCGAAGTGTTCAAAGTCACAATGAAAAAATAAGCGTATGACACTCCAATAAATAGGTCCGGATGACGAGGGAGGGTGGAAGAGGAAGGGCGCGGTGCGGGGTGGGGGAATTGTTTTTTCGAGAAGTCGTTTACTGGGGAAATTGTTTTTTTCGAGAAATCGTATGCAGCAAGTTTTTTTTATGGGGGAAATCAAGAATATATGGGAAGTTGTAAACTAAAAATAGGGAAATTGTAATTTCGGGAAATTGTTTTCGGGAAATTGTAATTTCGGGAAATTGTTTTCGGGAAATTGTAATTTCGGGAAATTGTTTTCGGGGAATTGTTTTTTCGGGCAATTGTTTTTGGGAAATTGTATTTGGGAAATTGTTTTCGGGAAATTTTCCGCAGAGGAGTATACATATACATAAGATTTAGGATCAGTTTTTAATTAAAATTAATTAATTTTTGAACAAAATATCGAAGTTGAAGCTCTTTCGCCAGTTGAGAACAAAATATATATCACGTTAAAGCTACGCGTATTAGTTGCCCTATGCTCTGTAATTTGTTAGTAGTTCTCGAGCAAGAAGAAAGCGGATTTAGATGCATTTAGTTTAGTTTTAGTTTTTGGAAAAAAGGCCATCATATCATTAAGCTGTTATACGAGTATATTTTGTATACTGTCTTCTTTTTTGGCCGACAGACTCATTCTTGAATATTAATATTAATTATAAAAAAAAAACACATTCAGTCATTTTTAAGAGCACATTTTTAATCTAGACTTACGTTCATTTGTGTGATATTGAATTAAAAAAAAATATATAAATAATTTAATTACTTACAGTGGTTTTGGTGGATCACTTGCCAATAGAGTACCATCGTTACGTCTATGATCATTAGGTTCATCAGGTTCACTATCCGAGTCACTGCTATCTAATGGATCCAAAGGATTAGAAACTGCAACATGATGATTATTCGCTGATGGTAGGGGTGCAGCTGGTTTACCAGAACCTGATGACGACGATGGTGTTCCAGATTGACGATTACTACGTGGTGGTGCTTCAGGTTGAGCTTGTTGTTGGCCAAATCCGGCCGAGGATGATGCAGACCCTGTCTGTGGTTGTGGCTGTTGAGAGACGCCCAATTCATTTAATTGTGCTGCTATCATATCCAAATCCTAATTGTTTTTTTTTTACATAATTTTTTGATGGATTTTTGATGGAGTTGATTTTTATTGGTTCATTGGTGGAAATGTGGTGAAATGAATATTTGTGATGGAGGAGTAGGTGGTGGTGGTGGTGGTGTTGGTGATGGTGGTGGTTTTGGTGTTTGTGGTTGGTGATGATAATTGTTGTGTGTGTTTGCATGTATAAACATATAGAGCATGTATATGAGGGTATGAGATATTCAAAATGATAATTCAAAATTATGGGGGATTTGATATTGAATTGTTGTGTTGGTTGGTTGGTTGTTTCGAGTTCATTTTGAGTTGGAGGAAGTTTTTTCAAGTTGTGATCATTATTATGTCGTTTTATTTGCATTTGATTTATCGCCAATTTTTTTATTTTTTTTTTTTTTTTTTGAAATGCAAGTGTTGTTGTTTGTTTTAAAGAAGATTTACATTAAATGTAAAAAAAAAAATGGTAAAATTAGAATTAGTTTCGATAATTTTGTTTATATTATTTTTGTTAAACTTTTTATTAACAAACATTTTATATTTAGTATTTTTCTGTTTTTTATTTCATTTAGCAAGCAGCAGCATAATTTGCTCAAAAAATTGTTAGTATTTGTTTCCAAATATTTTTGTTTTTATAACCAAGCAACATGTATTATAGGATTATAAGGGTTAATAATGTTAAAAGTAAAAAGAGTATTAAATATGTATATTAATGGCATAGTAGTATTTTGTTATCAAAAGAAATAAAGAATGAATATTTTCTTGCAATTGTTAAATTAGCATGAAATTAATTATAAAAAAGATACCGACAGAGAGAGACCATATAAAGAAACAAGATAAGGATTGGGGAGGGATTGAGTTTTGCTTTAATTTTTCAAAATAACTCTATAAAAAAAAACCCAAAAATTAGTTGTATAAAACCTACGTTTAAACTTGGGTATCTATCAAACCCGATTAAATAGGCAAATCTTAATAGGCAATTTCAGTGAAATTGAAATTTTCACGCTATTCTGCAAATCGATTTAATTTATAGCATTGTTACATTAAAATTGATTTTTAATTTTTCGAAAACGAAATAAAATGTGAAGATGGATCAAAAAGTATGTGACTTTTTGAAGTTCCCTCGCAGTTAATTAAAAATCAATACTGCTCCCATCAACTATTGTCACATTTTGAGCAAGCACCGTTGCAAGCATTGTTGCAAAAATTAAAAAATGAATTTCATTATATTTTCGGGAAAAAACTAGTCAAACCAAGGATAATCTTGATAATTACTATGAGGTCTCTGTACCATTAATTTCAATGATCACACAAACACTAGTGACACCAAACGTTCTGGACGGCCAATTGGAGAGTTAATGTGCGCGAGAATTTTTGATCTCACAGGAATATGAAGTGCCCTGTGGTCTCAATTTTAAATGAACAGTTGGGTTTTAGAAAGCTGTCCGCTGCATGGGTGACGCTCACAACTGACCATAAACGCAATCGTGTGACAACATCAAAGGATTGTCTGACGTTGTTCAACTGTGATGCGGATGAATTTCTGTGTCGTTTTAAAGGGTCCGCCATCTAACGTTTTTTTTTTTCAACTAGTGCTTATTTCGTGAATGGTAACACGTAGCTCATGTCTGATTTGACAGATAATTAGTTTTATCCTTCCGCTGAACGAATATGGTTGTGTATATGCTTGAACATATACATATACATGGTAATGTTGCAGAATGTGTGCGAAAATTGCGTACGGATTTTGGAAGAAGAGAAGCACCGTCATCTCCGTATGTTCGTTATCTTGTGAAGAAAGTGAAAGAAACTGGCATCCTCATCGATAAACCAAAGCGTGAAAAGCCAAAAACAGTGCGGACACCTGAGAATATTGCTGCTGTGGCAACAACAACATCAATTCACCGTCGTTCTCAAGAATTGAACATTTCGGATTCATCATTGAGACGAATTTTGCATAAAGACCTTGGTATGGCGCCATACAAAGTCCAATGGTTCAGGAGTTGAAGCCAACTGACCATCCAATGCGTTTTCTCTTCGCTAAGTCGGCTTGCGATCGACTTACAGAAGATGCCGATTTTGCCAAAAAATCATCTTTTCAGATGCAGCTCATTTTGATCTTGGCGGGTAGGTAAAACCCGCACGCATACATTGAAAAGCCGATACACCCAAAACGAGTCACTGTTTGGTGCGGATTTTGGTCCAGAGGCATAATTGGGCCATTTTTCTTCGAAAATGAGCAAGGAGTGGCCGTTACAGTCAATGGCGATCGATATCGGGCCATGTTGAACGAATTTTTGTTCACAAAAATTGAAGAGGAGGATATTGGCAACATTTGGTTTCAACAGGACGCAGCTACGTGCCACACAGCCGAAGCTACACTCGATGTTTTGCGCCCTGTTGTTGAAGATTGCATTATCAGCCGCAGAGCTGATGTCGTTTGGCCACCTCGGAGCTGCGATTTGACACCGTTGGACTATTATTTGTGGGGTGCCCTCAAAGATAAGTGTTACGCCAACAAGTCAGAGAAAATTGACGCTTTAAAGAACAATATTCGTGAAGCCATTGGCGAAATACAGCTGCACACAATCGATAATGTGCTTAAAAATTGGACCGATCGTGTAGGCTACTGCATGGCCAGCCGAGGCAGCCATTTGAATGAAATTATTTTCCATTATTAACCGAAAAGATTGTACTTTCAAATAAAAAAAGAAATTTGAGATAATATTCAGTAGTTTTTTATTTATAGCATTTTCAAAAAAAAAAAAAAGTTATTTGGCGGACCCTTTATTAAACGGCAGATAAAAGATCACAACATACCGGAGCTAAGTGGCGCCGAAGAAGGCCAAGATGGTCTTTTTTTTTTTTGGAATGTACGCGGCATAATCCACATTGAAAAGGATAAAAACAATAAACGGTGAATTTATGTGCGTACGGTCAAGAAGAAAGTAATCTTCATCAAGAGAATGCATGGGAGCACATGCATGGGAGCACACTAGGGTGGCCCTTCATTATATAAAAAAAAAAAAGTGTTCAAACTCTCGGTCGCACCCCCTAAATATATGCGAATAGCAAAAAAATGAGAAATACAAAGTTTTGGGCCAATCAAAAAACATTTAGAGGTGGCTCAACGCGATAGAAAATTTCAAGGTGTTTTATATGGGGAAAATATGACTTTCTTTCAGATTTTACGAAAATTTCGTTCTATAGTTTAATTTTTCCGACAAATTGTTATATAATTCGGGATCAGTATGAAATTATCTTTGCAAAAAGCTATAAAACTTCAAAATCGAATAAATACTCGCCAAGAAATAGCAAATGCCCCAGACCACTTTTGTGCCAAAAAAACTAGGTAATAAAATTTGATGGCATTTCTTTCAACCTTCAGAAAATAATTAAAGCCAATATTTTGTTTTAGTCTCTATATCTGTAAGTACTCAGATATGAAGTTTTGGTTTATTACCACCTTGTTAACCTATTAAGCATTGAGACCGAAAAGGGAAATTTTTTTTTCGGGAAAATTTTGAAAACTCCTTTTTCAAGTTTTGAAAAATTTTCTTAAACAAAATTTTAAAAATTGTATCTAGCTCTTTAAATTCTTGTTAAATGCATGTTAGAGATTAACTGTGTGAATTTTTAGGTAAATCCCTGTGCCAGAATTTTTTTGGCAAGGATTTTATTTTTGCGGATTTCGAGAAAAATGGGATTTTTGTAAAATATTTTGTAAATGTAATGGGTCCGCCAAATAACTTTTTATTTTTTTTTTGAAAATGCTATAAAAAAAAAATACTGAATATTATCTCAAATTTCTTTTTTTATTTGAAAGTACAATCCTTCCGGTTAATAATGGAAAATAATTTCATTCAAATGGCTGCCTCGGCTGGCCATGCAATAGCCTACACGATCGGTCCAATTTTTAAGCACATTATCGATTGTGTGCAGCTGTATTTCACCAATGGCTTCACAAATATTGTCCTTTAAAGCGTCAATTGTCTCTGGCTTGTTGGCGTAACACTTATCTTTGAGGGCACCCCACAAATAATAGTCCAACGGTGTCAAATCGCAGCTCCGAGGTGGCCAAACGACATCAGCTCTGCGGCTGATAATGTGATCTTCAAAAACAGGGCGCAAAACATCGAGTGTAGCTTCGGCTGTGTGGCACGTAGCGCCGTCCTGTTGAAACCAAATGTTGCCAATATCCTCCTCTTCAATTTTTGTGAACAAAAATTCATTCAACATGGCCCGATAACGATCGCCATTGACTGTAACGGCCACTCCTTGCTCATTTTCGAAGAAAAATGGCCCAATTATGCCTCTGGACCAAAATCCGCACCAAACAGTGACTCGTTTTGGGTGTATCGGCTTTTCAATGTATGCGTGCGGGTTTTCTGTGCCCCAAATGCGACAATTTTGCTTGTTTACATACCCGCCAAGATCAAAATGAGCTTCATCGGAAAAGATGATTTTTTTTGTTTGGCAAAATCGGCATCTTCTGTAAGTCGATCCAGGCCCACTTAGCGAAGCGAAAACGCTTTGGATGGTCAGTTGGCGTCATACCAAGGTCTTTATGCAAAATTCGTCTCAATGATGCCTCCGAAATGTTCAATTCTTGAGAACGACGGTGAATTGATGTTGATGGCGCTTCACGCACACTTTCTGCCACAGCAGCAATATTCTCGGGTGTACGCACTGGTTTTGGATTTTTACGCTTTGGTTTATCGATGAGGATGCCAGTTTATTTCACTTTTTTCACAAGATAACGAACATACGGAGCTGACGGTGCTTCTCTTCTTCCAAAATCCGTACGCAATTTTCGCACACATTCTGCAACATTACCATGATTTTCAAAGTAATGTCGCAATATTTCCCAGCGTTGTTCAAGCGTATACACAACCATATTCGTTCAGCGGAAGGATAAAACTAATTATCTGTCAAATCAGACATGAGCTAAGTGTTACCATTCACGAAATAAGCACTAGTTGAAAAAAAAAACGTTAGATGGCGGACCCTGTACTATTTCTAAATACTTTGTATCAAAAATTCATCACTTGTCGACTTTTAAATGTTGTATTTTATCTTAATAGCCTAGGGTTTCGGAAAAAAATAATATGACCCCATTAACCCTTTTGGTATTGGGGTCACATATGACCCCAAGCTAATAAAAAATAATTTATTAAAAAAAATTCAAATATTTTGTAAGTGCTACGGAATTTTTAGATGCGACGCTTAAAATATCATAACTAAATGTGTAGAACTTCCGTTCCTAAAATTTGAGATAAATCCGAGAACGTTAACCCATTATTTGGCAAGGCCAGCTTTGGATTTTAAGATATTTTTAAATAAAAATTACCGAAAACTAGTTTTTCTATTAAACTCGATGAAACCACTATTTAGAATTTAAGAAAAATAATTCAGTTAATTTTTATTTATTTAACCCTTCAGTGCTCCTGGGATCAAAATAATCCATTGTGATATATCATTGGAGCAATTATCTGCTTATTGCTCGCGAATATAAATTAAAACAACTTTTAAGCAATTTTGTTATAAAATTGTTTTATGTATAAAAACTATCTATATTTTTCTAAATAAAATAAGAAGACCCACAAATGGCCCAAAGCTAATAAAAGACATTTTATTCAAAAGAATATGAAATATAAAATTAATATAATAATATAAAATTAAAGAAAATCAATATTTATTACAAGTCGTAAGTGATTACAGAAAACAATTTGAATCGCACACTAAATCATCCTTAAATACACCAAAATAAATAGAATTAATTTTATATTTCATTTTCTTTTGAATTTTACAAAAATCCCATTTTTCTAGAAATCCGCAAAAATAAAATCCTTGCCAAAAAAATTCTGACGTAGGGATTTACCTAAAAATTCACACAGTTAATCTTTAACATGCATTTAACAATACCTTAAAGACGTAGATAATTTTTTTTAAATTTTGTTTAAGAAAATTTTTCAAAACTTGAAAAAGGAGTTTTCAAAATTTTATCAAAAAAATTTTCCATTTTCGGTCTCAATGCTTAATAGGTTAACATGGTGGTAATAAAACAATACTTCATATCTGAGTACTTACAGATATAGAGACTAAAACAAAGTGTTGGCTTTAAATAATTTCTTAAAATTGAAAAAAAAATGGCATCAAATTTCATGATCTAGCTTTTTTTGGCACAAAAGTGGTCTGGGGCATTTGCTATTTCTTGGCGAGTTTTTATTCGATTTTGAAGTTTTAAAGCTTTTTGGAAAGATAATTTAATACTAAACCCGAATTATATAACAATTTGTCGCAAAAATTAAACTATAGAACGAAATTTTCGTAAAATCTGAAAGAAAGTCATATTTTCCCCATATAAAACACACTTGAAATTTTTAATCGCGTTGAGCCACCTCTAAATGTTTTTTTGATTGGTCCAAAACTTTGAATTTCTCATTTTTTTTTTTGCTATTCGCATATTTCTAGGGGGTGCGACCGAGAGTTTGAACACTTTTTTTCTCCATATAATGAAGGGCCGCCCTAGTGCACACACGTGTGAGTCGGCATCTCATAATTCTATGAATTGGGCTAAGAATTGCTAAATCATCTGCCTTATTCTCGGTATTTAGCCCCCAATGACAGTATTCTATTTAGACATAAAGAAATGGCTCCGCATGTGAGAAGTTTAGCTACAACAATGAAATCATTGATTGAACGAATGCCTATTTTGAGGAACTTGAGAAAATCTATTATTTGTAAGGAAAATGTGGAACAAAGTGTGTTGTGCTAGAAAATTGGCTAAAAAATTGTCTTTCATTAAAAAATCACGGTTTCATTGATTCACCCTCTGAGGTGTGAAATCATTTTATCGGAATCTGAAACAATATCAAGAGTGAAATTATATTTTTTATCAACAAGTGAAATTCAGAACGAAATGACCGACCGATGACCGAAGATCTATAATTTGTTTACTTAAGTGTTTTTCGATAGCGGTTCCTTTAAGATCGATTGGGTTTTACACAAGATCTTCAATGGGGCTTCATTCAAGAGAACTAATCTTTTTTAAAGATCTACATCTCTGTTTTTATAAACTATCTGTTATTTGTAAAATAAGCTTCTTCTTTGAGGTTTTTTAAACCGACTCTTAAAAAAGATTTATCAAACAAGAAATCAGAAGTCCGTATTCGAAAAGTTGGGGAAAAGATATGATTGTATAGGATACGAAATATAATCATTCGTGGCATTTAAAAGCATTTAAAAAAATCATAGTTAGAATCGGCCATAAGTTTCGGAAAAGCTTTTTATTTACAAAAATTGCCGTATCCACATCATACTGAATGATGTCATCTTAAATGATGATAAGCGTAAATCAAATTTAAATTTCATATCGTTATTATTATTATATAAGAGCTAGTTATAATAATGATTACGACTATATTTAGTGAGATCACTAATACATTTTAAAAACAAAACCAATTTTGAGTAAAATGTATATTAATCATATACAGATTTAACCTTCATACTCAAATCAGAACTGGTCGAAATTTTTTTTGTGTGAAGTAATTATCTTAATTAAACTAACAAATATTGTCCTTCAACAGTAGCGGTATTCACTCTTGGTGTTAAATTTACAACCATGTTATATTTACAACGATTTTATACTACAAAGCGTGAACGTCTTTTGTGTTGTGTATTGTAAACTAATGAATCAGCTGTTTTTTGTTTTTTTTTATCAATTTCAAAACTTAAAATATCAACAAGAATTTGCAGATAAGAAAAATTCCCAAAATTACGGAAAAAGAAAAAACTATAATTTTTTGTACAAAATTCAGATGACGAAATAGAATTTGCAGAGATTCTGGATGTTGAAGGTACGGTATTACTTGCAATAATAAAAACAATACAAAAAAATATAACTATTCTCCTTTTGTAGCTACATGTAAACATGATGCAATTGACCACATTTTAGATGAATTAGTTAATGACATTATTTCAATTCAAGTGAAGTAATCACTAAATGTCTTAATCCAATTAGATGACAACAGATTTTTGCAAATGCTGAGGGTTAGTCGAATTGTGTTTCATACACTGGTGTCTATGATTTCTGGAGATACAGCATTTAACCAACCCCATTAATGTGAACAATGTCCAATTGAATACCAGTTAGCAATTGTCCAGACTCGGGTCATCTGGAGAAGGGGCTTTTCATTATTTTGATACATTTTGTTTATTATTTTGACCCATTTACCCTATACCATGCGTTTAGAAACCCTATCTCTTAGGCTCAACTAACTGGACATAGAAAATAAGCAAAAACCAAATTTAAGTGGGATTTTTATTAATTTTTTTGGCTGCAGATATGAAAAAGTTCATATCGGATGCTATATCTGTATGCGGATTAGGTCCAAAAATGGACCGATCCTGATCATGTTTCGTAAAGTCTCTTGTATTTAGCAAAAATATATGCAAACAAATTTTGAGAAGAATCAGTGCAATATTTTTGTTTTTTAATAGATTTAAGTGAAAATCGGGAAGCAGTTCTATATGGGGCCAAAGGTATCATTTTTGGACTACTCATTAATGGATGTAATGAACGCATATAAACCCAATTTGAGTAAGATCTATATGACAATTTGGATCTTATAACAATTTATGTCGATTTCATATGGGTAATTTGTATGGGGGCTAGGTCTGAACATGGACCGATTCTCACCAATTTCAATAGCGTTCATCCCATGGCCGATAAAAGCTTATATACCAAATTTCATGAAAATATATTCATATTTGCGACCTGCAGTTTGATTACAAGGTTTACATGGACACACAGACGGACGGACGGACGGACGGACATTGTTAAATCAGCTCAGAAAGTGATTCAGATTCGATCGGTATAATTAAAGATGGGTCTAGGTCAAATATTTTTGGTTGTTACAAACAGCAGCACAAAGTCATTATACCCAAACCACATAGTGGTATAGGGTATAATAAATTGTTTTGGCAGATCAACAATCAGCTGTTTCAGTCTTGTAAATGTTTAGTATTGTAGATATACTATAGATTTTACCCTTGTACTATAAACACAGCGTAGTAAATTTCATTCAATTTCATACATTTTGTTATTGTGGTGTTGTAAATAGTAATACTTTTACTATATCCACAACATTTACAAGGGTACTTTACTACCAAGAGTGAAAACCCTTAGTATTACTTTACTTGGTCGTACAAAAAAAAAAAAAAATAGCCATCCTCCTAAGGGCTGAGGAGATCGATAAACTGTAGCACGAAAATTTCAATCATTTTTGAAAACCATTTTATTGAAAATTATTAACTCCGAGAGGATGGGTATTAAAATACCCAAATATAGCTAAAACTAGGATGGGACTACTTAAAAATTGTTTCGAGGATATATTATTATGCTTCGGTGAGTGTTAGCGAGTAAAAAGTGAGCAAATTTCGGAAAAATTACAGGGAAATTGGCAGAGTTAAATTATTAAACATACACCCATATCCTTTGATGTCCTCTATCTACCTGGGTGGTACCACATAACTGGGCCAGAGGTTTGATTTCATCAGGGTTCTAAAATGACGTGAAATATTTTTAATTTTGTTTAAAAAACCATTTTATTCAAAAACAAGTTAAAAATAATTGTCCGACTATATGATACCTAACACCATAAAAACAAATAACACAGGGCAACACTAGTTCTGCGGCATAGGGATTGCTAGTCAATTTTGCTACATATGCTGATGAAGACCTAAGTCTATAATTCACATTTTGTGGATTGACTCTGGTTCTCGCGATAAACCGCTATTTAAAAAATGAAGGAGGTTTCACCACATATTTTAGCATAACTCAAGAACGGTTTGTCCAATTTGGTTAAATAAAAAGTATGTAAATCCACAGCTAAATTACCTCCAAATTATTTCTACACTATTTTTTAATTAGAGCAATAGTTTCGGCAATATTTATAAAGTTTTTCCGAAAAAAACATTTTTTTAATGTAAAATTTAAATATTTTTGTTGTTTTAAAATTCATAAAAAATCAAGAACATCAAAAATATGTTTTTTTTTTTTTTTTTTTTTTTTTTTTTTTTTTTTTTTTTGGAAAAACTTTATGAATATTGCCGAAACTATTGCCCCAATTAAAAAATAGTGTAGATATAACTTGGAGGTAATTTAGCTGTGGATTTTTATATTTTTTATTGAACCAAATCGGATAAACCGTTCTTGAGTTATTCTTAAATATGTGGTGAAAACTCCTTCATTTTTTAAATAGAGGTTTATCTCGAGAAACAGAGTCAATCCAAAAAAAAGTAAATGCGTACTGTGTATGTCTAATACAAGTGTTTACAAAAACCATAAAAAAAAATAAATGCCGCATATTTATACCCTATGTGGTTTGGGTATAATGACTTTGTGCTGCTGTTTGTAACAACCAAAAATATTTGACCTAGACCCATCTTTAATTATACCGATCGAATCAGAATCACTTTCTGAGTTGATTTAACAATGTCCGTCCGTCCGTCCGTCCGTCCGTCTGTGTGTCCATGTAAAGCTTGTAATCAAACTGCAGGTCGCAAATATGAATATATTTTGATGAAATTTCGTATATAAGCTTTTATCGGCCATGGGATGAACGCTATTGAAATTGGTGAGAATGGGTCCATGTTCAGACCTAGCCCCCATACAAATTACCCATATGAAATCGACATAAATTGCCATAAGATCCAAATTGTCATATAGATCTTACTCAAATTGGGTTTGTATGCGTTCATTACATCCACTAATGAGTAGTCCAAAAATGATCCCTTTGACCCCATATAGAGCTGCTTCCAGATCTTCACATAAATCTATTAAAAAACAAAAATATTGCACTGATTCTTCTCAAATTTTGTTTGTACATATTTTTGCAAAATACAAAAGACTTTACCAAACATGATCAGGATCGGTCCATTTTTGGACCTAGTCCCTTTATAGATATAGCATCCGATATGAACTTTTTCATATCTGCAGCCAAAAAAATTAATAAAAATCCCACTCAAATTTGGTTTTTGCTTATTTTCAATGTCCAGTTAGTTGGGCCTAAGAGATAGGGTTTCTAAACGCATTGTATAGGGTATCGTATAGTCGGTCTAGACCAACTATAATTTTCTTACTTGTTTTTATTTTTTTTTTGTTCCGCAATGTAATCAGTTATAATTGCACGGTAGCATTCAGCGTTCACTGTAACGTATTTGCCTTCTGCATCTTCGAAGAAAAATGGCCCAATGACACCGCCCGCCCAATAACCACACCAAACAATGCATCATTCAGAATATGTTGCCTTTTCAGCAGTCATATATGGATTTTTTGTGCCCCAGATGCGGCAATTTTGCTTGTTGCCGTAACAAACGAGATGAAAGTGAGCTTCGCCAGAAAAGATGATTTTTCGTTAAAAATGCTCATCTTCTTTCAACATTCCGTAGCCCAATTAGAGAACCAAAAATGTTGCGAAAATCGATTCATTTCGTAAACCCCATATATTATACTAACTTCTGTATGTACCCATAACAAACTACATGTGAATGTTCGGTAAAATCTGGCAAAGGAACAGTGCTTTGCATCGGTTTCTTTTGTAAGTCCCGTTATATGCACACTGCAGTTGTATACTCGTATATTTTTATACCCTATACCACTATGTGGTTTGGGTATAATGACTTTGTGCTGCTGTTTGTAACTACCAAAAATAATTGACCTAGACCCATCTTTTATTATACCGATCGAATCAGAATCACTATCTGATTTGATTTAACGATGTCCGTCCGTCCGTCCGTCTGTGTGTCCATGTAAACCTTGTAATCAAACTGCAGGTCGCAATAATGAATATATTTTGATGAAATTTGGTATATAAGCTTCTGTCGGCCATAGGATGAACGCTATTGAAATTGGTGAGAATCGGTCCATGTTCAGACCTAGCCCCCCATGCAAATGATCCCTATGAAATCGACATAAATTGCCATAAGATCCAAATTGTCATATAGATCTTAGTCAATTTGGGTTTATATGCGTCTTTTACATCCGTTAATCAGTAGTCCAAAAATGATCCCTATTGGACAACTCTTAGTCATAGGCCCCATATAGAGCTGCTTCCCGATCTTCACTTAAATCTATCAAGAAACAAAAATATTGCACTGATTCTTCTCAAATTTTGTTTGTATATATTTTTGTAAAATACAAGAGACTTTACCAAACATGGCCAGGATCGGTCATTTTGGGCCTAGTCCCCATTTAGATATACCATCCGATATGAACTTTTTCATATCTGCAGCCAAAAAAATTAATAAAAATCCCACTCAAATTTGGTTTATGCTTACTTTCTATATCCAGTTAGTTGGGTCTAAGAGATAGGGTCTCTAAACGCATGGTATAGGGTATCGTATAGTCGATCTAGACCGACTATAATTTTCTTACTTGTTTGTTATATATTTTTTTAAATTTTGCCAGAATTGAGGAAATTGTAGTGACACGTGCTTTAGAGGTGGGATATAGAATTAGAAACGCATTTTTAATTGTGTACATTTTAATAATTTTCAAATGTAATAAGCAAATTTCATTAATTTTTTTTTTATTAATCTTTAACTAATTTTAAACATAATTCAGTTTAAACATGGACAAAAAACTCATGTACTCCTGCGCTCCGCTCAATTTTAGCCATTGCAAAAATATTTTAGTGTTAAAAAAATAGTTTTTGGAGCAGTTCAATTATTTAAAAGAACCGGAAGTTTTGAGAAACATAACAGAATGCCAATGCCGCGAAAATCATCTCCATACAACGACAGGATTATTTGTCGAACCAGTAAAACCAATCCATTTCTAACCTCAACTAAAATTAACGTCACAAATCATGCAGAATATTTCATCTAGAACCGTTAGAAGTCGATTACAAGAAGCGGGTCTCCGTGGATGCATTGCACGCAAAATACTGCACGTTTCAAACAAAATTATAAAAAACTGTTGCAATTTGCAAAGGAGCATTTGAAGAAGCCGGCTTATTTTTGGAAAAAAATCTTTGGGGTGACCAATCAAAGTTTAGTTTGTTTGTTGTATCGGATGATAAAATGTAAGGCGTCCCCTAAACAATTCCTTGGATCCAAAATACAATCAAAAATAATCAAGCACGGAGGTGAAAATGTTATGTTTTGGGGTGCGTTTAGTTAGTATGGCGTTGATCTCATACATCGTACACATGGTGGAATGGACCAACACCAATATCAAAATATATATATTTTCGTTTCAAAATATGCCAGTTACTTATATTTTCCAGCAGGATAGCATTCCTAAACATACTTCCCGCGTTGTGAAGCAATGGTTTACGAATTCGAAAACCAAAGTTTTGTTCTGGCCAGCACAAAGTCCGGACTTAAATACAATCGAGAACTTATAGGCAGACGTTGAAAGGGGTTTAAAAATGGAAACTAGTTTTGTGTCCTTCATGACTATTTCATACAAAGCTAAGAAACGTTCGATGAGTTTAAGTTCAGGACGATCCGTGGGTACCAAAAAACAACTGCATTTTTTCGATAGTATTAAGGAATGTGATCGATAAAATTGTAACATGAAGAAACATTGACTTTTGAACTAATCAAACCATTTTAATGAAAACTAAAAATTAATTCTGAAATGCTAACAACTAAAAATGAATACCACTTTCAAGAAAAAGTTGGGGCAATAAAGTCCTTCAAGGTCATTTACCAGTATTTTTCGATAGGTCTGAGTTCATACAGTGACATAGGCCAAAGATCAAGCCAAATATTTCGTTGGATATTTCGTTTTGTCTTAAGAATGGAAGTTAATTTTCTTCCAAACACTCTTTAATGTAAACTAGCAGATTCCAGCCCTTGAAATTCGAGTGCAAATTCTAGGAAATTTTATTTTTTCAATAAATAAAGACCCTAAAGGTAATCAATTATAGCCAATTCACAAATCAAATCTGTAAATCTGCAAAACGGCTAAAAAGAAATTCCTTTCAAATAATATAAATATGGCCAAAATCGGAATAACATGGTAGAACAAAACATCGGTCACAAGAAATCGCCTAGCCTATTAATATTATAGATATCCGTGTTTATAGTACCAGTTATGACAAACGCTCCGCTTAATTTCCCACAAGTGCAAATTACCTGCGAAACTAAGATTTATTTAAGAAACTGTTTATTGAGACTGAAAAATCTCGTCTGCGTTTTCACATAAACATTCTGATCTGGAAGTTGGAAAAAAAAAAAAAAATCATCAAGCAACAACACTCTTATTTTCGTATAAAATACTGAAGAAATGTTTTCACCCGATTTTGTCTATCTTTATATTTCTTCGAATTTCGATCTGGCACTTTCTGCAACTTATGGGTCTGTAGTCCTGCACCTTTTTCCCGTTCTCCAAAAAAAAAAAAAAAAAAACACAGAACAGTTTGTTTTAAAAGCTTTTGAAAAAAGGAATTATTTATTTGTTTTGTGTGTGTAAGAAAGTCCCTTTTTGTTTCCCTTTACAGGGTTCCTGTTGATATGACAATGCCAATTATACATTTTAATTACAAGCGAAGCCGTTTGTGTTTCTACTTTAGCCTCTCTAGCAGTTTGGTAAGTGAAATAAATTATAATTATTTCTTCACACAATTTTTGTTCAGATTCCACTTTGTAACAATCTAATTGATTTAATATTTTGTAGAAGTAATTCGAATGTATTTTCATCACAAAAAACAAGCGAAAATTCATTCTAAGTTTTAAACGATCTCAGTCCCTGAACAAATTTGTCAATTTAAACATTTTGCAAAAGAAAAAGAAAAAAAAATTATATATATACATAAATACAATGCCATTGATACAATAATTTAGAACTATGTATTGGTTATTATTTATTGTTGGAGGTAATACATGTAATTTAGAAAACATTAATATTAAGTCGGAGGTGGAGGAAGAGTAGTACAGCCACTCTTAAAATTCTACTATAAACACAAACACATATATTAAAAGCATTAAAGACTTTGGAATAATTAAGGAGTAGAGAATAGGAAAAATAAAACGTAATTATATATTCACGTGCAAAAAACAATGTTCTGAGTAATGTATAAATATATAATATTATGTACGAGTATTTGTACACACCTGATCATAATAATAGTTACTAGATAACGATGTTTTTTTTATATAACAATTTTTTTTTATTCAACAATTTGATGAGGGGAAATTTTATTGTATTCAAAAGCGATTCAATTTTAGAATACATGCCATTGTGATTTAATCATAATAATAGCTGCTAGTTTATACAACTTTTTATTACATAAAATTACAAAATGTAGGTCTCTAATTCCTATAGTTTCCTACACAGTGAGTGTTATCGGCATATTTCCCTACAGTGCGTGTGCTCTTAATTTTCGAATAAGAACATTTTCATTTTATATTACAATTTGATGGATCACGTTTCTAGTAAAATTTACCGAAGTCTTTATAATGCAGCTCCGGACATAAACTACGAGGTTGGTCCCAGAACAACCCGACCTGACAAAGAAACGGCTGAAAAACGATGTTTAATCTAACAAACTATTGAAATTTGCTTCATGGCAACATCTCTAATATATGTAGAAAGTACAATGTAAAAACCATACATAACATATGGCAACTCTTACATGTTGACAGTGTTGTATCTTCTGAGATTTAAACGAAGCAAAAGCTAAAGGATGATTTTTTAAGAGCTATAGGAAAGTTTTCCAAAAAAAAAAACAACACATAAAATTCAAAAAAAAAAAAAAAATAAAATGCATGAAATCTTTATTTGAATCGATAGTACGGTCCATATAATTTAATGTTTGAAGATTATTTCATGCAAATGTTGACCGTGACTGCGCCTCAAATGGTCCATCCGCTTAGTCCAATTTTGGCATACTCTTTCCAACGTTTCGGCCGGTATCTCACGAATAAATGCTTCAATGTTGTCTTCCAATGCGTCAATTGAAGCGGGATTGTCTGTATAGACAAGAGCTTTAACATAGCCCCACAAAAAATAGTCTAAAGGCGTTAAATCGCACGATCTAGGCGGCCAATTGACCGGTCCCGAACGTGAAATAAAATGTTCACCGAACTCGCCTCTCAATAAGTCCATTGTTGCGCGTGCTGTGTGGCATTTGGCACCGTCTTGTTGAATCCACATGTCATGCAAGTCAAGCTCTTGCATTTTGGGCATTTTGGGCATTTGGGCAAAAAAAAGTTGGATATCATCTCTCGGTAGCGCTCACCATTCACAGTTACGTTACGATTCGCATCATCTTTGAAGAAGTACGGTCCAATGATGCCACCAGCGCATAAACCGCACCAAACTGTGACTTTTTCTGGGTGCATTGGTAGCTCTTCCAATGCTTCTGGCTGATATTCACTCCAAAATCGACAATTCTGCTTATTTACGTACCCATTGAGCCAAAAATGAGCTTCGTCGCTGAACACAATTTTTCGGTAAAAAAGTGGATGAACTTTCTTAACAGAGCACGCATTTTGATAATAAAATTCAATAACTTGCAAGCGTTGTTCGTTTGTAAGACGATTCATGGTTAAATTATAGACCAAACTGAAGACGTTTGACAATGAAACAAAACACGAAACGTGCGTCAGCTGTTTAAACCAGTGTTGCCAAAAAGATAATAGCTAAAAAATCACCCTTTATATGGTATAAAACTGATCCTTAACCACACTGCTCGTAGGCCTGACTTTAGGTGACCAAAAAGTGCAAGTACGAGTGTATGTGAGATAGACTCAGGTTCAAAACCCACGGCCGCCCTCGGAAACATATAGAAATAATCCAATCAATTATAAGATAAAAATTACTACAATGTTTAATATAATCACTGATGAAGGCTCAATGCCAGAAACCGGTCTGATTAAGAATACAGAGTATGTTTGCGTGAGCGCTAAAGAGGTCCTACTGTATCTCAATGAGGTTTAATTTGAATGGATGGTCACATACAGAGTGCGCTGTTGTTATTTAAGCTTTTCTTTTTATATGACATTTTCTTTTAAATTTGTTGTAAAGATCTAAATTTCCAACCGCGAAGTGTTACTCGTTTTTCCTTAATCGTCATTAAAAGCTTGGAGGACAAATATCGCAGTTCTGTGTGCCGCTCAATTTTTTTCGTAAACATTTATTGTAAACCACCGCCATATTGAGAAAAAATAAAAGATAAGTAACTGAATTTATCCTGCATTTTCTTTTTGTAGAAAAACCTTAGAGCCGTAGTAGCCGTTTAGCTTGATCGTTTTTCTTTGGTTCCACCCTCTTTGGATCTCACCACTACTTCAAAAGGACATTTTTAGAGTAGTTATGAATTTAATATATATATATTTTCTTTTTCTCTACCATGCTCCAATAAAAACAAAAATCAAAATTTGCATATTAATTATAGTATAATTGCAATCTGTCTGAAAATTTTTTTTACTTCTCAACATAATCCCCTTTTAGTTCGATACACTTTTACCAGCGATATTCAATAACCTCAATGCCTTGTTTAGTGTAAGAACTGTCTAGCTCCTTAAAATTGTCATCAACAGCAGACTCAACCTCTTCATTGTTGGCAAATATTTTTCAACAGCAATAGTGGATGTGTGAAGTGGTGCATTGTCTTCGTGAAACGACACTTTTATTTCGCCAAATGCACTTTTTTTTCTGAATTTCATCACTTAAACGCTGCAATAAGATGATAAATAAAAATTATCAAACGCGTAACCAAAAAACAGACCCCATATCCTTAAGTGCATATAGAACTGTTTTCGCCTTCTTTGAATACGATTTTCCCATTTCAGTTCACTGCTTTGACTGTTCCTTTTCTCGGGTGTGAAGTCGTGGACCCAGGTCTCATGCATGGTTACTAATCGACGGAAAAAAATCTCGGGTTTATTGCGTTGAAACATCGCCAAATATCATATTAAAACCTCTTCACGATGCTGCTTTTGTTCTATTGTGAGCGAACGCGGCGCAACTTTTTCATTTCCAAATATTCGGTCAATATGCGCTGTATAACAATTTTTGAGATGCCTGTCATTTCAGCTAGCTCACACATCTTCAGCCAAAGAATATCCGATACCTTTTTGTGGAATTTCTTAACCGTTTTTAGCGTGGCCACCACAATTGCACGAACACTACGGTGTCCGTCTTGGCAGTTCGTACGGCCTCGTTTAAACTCTGTCATCCAATATTTTATAGTGTCCCAGATTAGAATCTTGCTTGGCTTTAATATTGATTGGACTGAAATCTTTAAAATGAAAGTATTGAATTACCAATTTTTTCCAAGCTTACAAATACAACTTAGAGCCTGTAAACTTAAAACATATGGTTTATAAGTTTTTTTTACTGCTGCCGCCATCTATACGTCAGGTTGGGTTGTTCTGGGATCGCCCTTGTAGTATGGGATACCCTCAATGAAATTAATCCTCGTCTTCAAAAGGAGTGTTACGTTTTAAATCCGAAAAATTCAAAGTGGGTTATGGGCCGAATTGATAGATATTAAGAAATTAAAGAAATCAAAGGTCAAAAGTTTCAGGAAAGCAAAAGAAAGCCAAGAAAGTTGTATGAACTTTTGGGAAAGAAAATTTGTTGCGTTGTTATGGATGATGAATATTATACTAAATATGAAGCAGAGGTACTTTTTGATTAAGAAACTTATATTTGTATCAAAAAGTTTGGTTCGCAATATCTTGTCTGGCAGACCATTCGTAGATGCGACAAAAAGTCATCTTCATCTATAAAACAGAAACTAGTAAGGCACAAGCGTACAAGAAAGAGCGCTTATGCAAACCTACGATGGATCCAGTCTATTTTGGATTGATTTAGCTTCAGCTCATTATGCTACAACAACCTTAAATTTGCTCGGGAAAACTAATATTGAATAAAAAAAAAAAAAAATAAAAAAACGCCGACCCCGAAAATAAAATTTTAAAATTAAAGAGCTGTACGCAGCTTGTTAAGGAATCTTAACAGAAAATTTTCATATATTTCTTAAAGAAAAAAAAAGCACAAAAGTACCTTTCAGTACAACGCTAGCAATCAGCTGTTTTCTGTCAATTATTAAGAATTGTGAAATTGAAAAAAAATCAATTCTTCGGTTCTGCTTTATGTGGCCTGCTAAACTCTTTTTAAGCTCAGTATTAAAATTACCCATCCGCTTCTTGTTTTTCTTTGCCGAATTTTGTTCGTTTTTTCCATGTTTGCAACTGAAAAATAACTTTTATTTTTTTTAGCATATTACATTTTGTTTATGCTTACCTCTCCTGTCAAAATTCCGTTCAGAAAGAACGAAAAATTTGATATTCCTGCTCAAAGCCTGGGTTGCCTAACTTAATTTAAGTCAAAAAAAAGTACTAAAAACAATACTACTTTTTTAAAAAGCTGCAGACTATCAACAGAAATTTTTTGACAGAAAAATTCCTTAAGCATTTCTGAAGCGTTTTTTTATATGAAGTTTTTGATTCCTTAGCAAGCTGCATACAGGCCTTAAAAAAAAAAAAAAAAACAAAAGTAAATGTCGCAGAACTGATGGAAGTATACAATTTTGCTCCTTTTGTACTAGTCTTTCAGGAAATGTTTTCCTTTTTATAAATTTTATTTTTATTTTTTCGAGAGCAGAAAACGAATTATAATAATGAGAAATGAATTATAATCTGCAATTTAAACATATTAGGATAAGCCGTAATATGGCAAAATTCCTTTGTGTATGGAATCCTCGCAGTATTATACAATCATTCATTAGACCTTTTCTTTTCATTGTTCATTTTCGAATTTTTATAAAGGAATTTTAAAATCAGTTTACATGGAAGGCACCTCATTTGTCTGGTCAAAAGATGCCAAATTTTTCGAAGCAAAAAGCGAAAAACAGTACCTCAAAACGCGCTATATTAGAATGAAACGAAAAGCACTAAAATGCGCTGGTATTTAATGTTACTTGTTAGGTGTCTATTAATAATAAAATACGTGAAAAAATTTTATAGCAACTGTTCATTTTCAAATAAAAACATAATTTTCTCTTCATATGCCACCTTAGTGATGTTTTTATATATATTTTTGATTTTTCACATGTGTGAGTGAAGTAAATTAATTTTAAAAGAAATATTTGATGGAAATTCATAAAGCGCTAAATGAAAAAAATGCGCTTTTTTGGCGCAAAACAGCAAAGTTGGCATCGCTTCATATGGCAATCTAAAAAAATAGTTTAATTTTTAAATCAGGTCTTATTAGGCATTTAAAAAACTTTCTTATTGGACCATAAAAAAAAAATACCAAAAAATATAAAATAAAATTAAGAAATCTACAAATTATTTCTTTAAGTCAAAGTTCCATATTATAAGAACCAAAGTAGTATTAGGCAATATGGTGCTGTTTAACACACCTACTTTTAAGTGTTCGAAAAATCAATTAAATGCCATAAATGTGAAAAATGCAATAAACATTAACAATAATGGTATTAATTTACAACTAATAGATTTTCTTCTATTTTAGGACTACATTACCTATAATTTTCGGAAAATTGGAAAATTTCGTAAATTTTCTTAATCGGACAAAAAGCAGCAAAAGCTGAAAATTTCATTAGAAAATTCCAACACTTTCAAGTAGTGGCAGGAAATTGGTTAAAATATCAGAAACATAAATTTATGAATATTTCCAAATAAATCGGATACAACAGTGCATCTATTATTATGATCAGGTGTGTGTTTTGAAACAATGTAGCAATAATAATATTACATATATGTATTAAGTGTTAGGCTTTGATGTTGTTGTAGTATTAGTAATATAACCGTCAATTAAGTTGTAAGTGGTGTAAATGTGATGAAAATTTGTGTTATGAAAATTTATTATAAATCTGTTACAGAGTGTTCTAAATATTCCTTATTGAAATTCATCTTATTCAATCTGTTTAGCAGCATGAACACGAATCTGAATTTGGTTGGATATCTAACGACATGTCTTTGAGATATTTTTATTTTTATCCAAGTCATCCAAATATTTTTAACACGCTAACTCCGAAAAATATTTTTTTTTTTCTGATATAGTTAAAAACGCAATATTCAAAAATACGGCAACATGTGCAAAATATGTATTTTTTTGTATATGTAGGGCCTTATGCATCATAGAATTCTATCAAGTGGCTATATATGTATATATATATATATACCACTCTGTGGTATTGGTGTAAATTGGAGCATGTTTAGACATAGGTCCCATACAAATAACCCATATGAGATTGACTTAAATTGCCGAAGATCCAGATTATCATATATAATTCAATTAAATTTGATGTACGTATGGTATTATACCCTGTATTAGTAGTCCCAAAAAAATGCTATAGGACCATATTTAGTTATAGTCCCCCATATAAATGTTCTTCCGTCAATTTAATCAAAAACAGTTTCGATTAAGCGATGTCCGTCTGTCTGTCTGTGTGTCAATGTAAGCCTTGTCATCAAACTACAGGTAGCAAATATGAATATATTTTGATGAAATTTATCGACAATACGACGAAAGTTATTGAAATTGGTGAAAATCGATGCAGACCTAGTCCCCATACAAATGACCCATATGAGATCAACATAAATTGCCATAAGATCCAAATTAACGCATAGATCTCGGTCAAATTTGGTTTGTGTGTACTTATGGCACCCATTAATCAGCAGTCCAAATATATACACTGTAGGGCAATTCTTAAATCTATCAAAAATATTGCACAGATTTATATGAAATTGGATTTGTATATGTTTTGCAAAAAAATAGTGACTACCAAATATGGTCGGGATCCCATATAAATATAGCATCCGATATAGAGTTTTTCATATCTGCAGGCAAAAAAATAATAACAATGCCACTCAAATTTAGTTTATGCTTATTTTTTATATCCATTTTGTGGAGCTACAACCTTTTTCTCAACGTATGGTATGGTCTAGACCGACTATAATTTTCTTGCTTTTTTTTGGTTATTCCGAAAAATCTACTTTTTTGAGTTAGTGTGTTTTGAATATAGACTTTAGCTAAGAACAATTTAAATACGACTATTAGTGTTCTAGGTTTCAGATTAAATATTGTCTCTATGGTTCAGTTTATGCTTCACATATTTGATGTATTCAATCGATGTTTTAAAAAGTATTATGTTAGTTCACATAATGAAAAATTGTATGAATATTTTATAAGAAATTGTTAAAATTGCTAACGTTTAACAATTTAATTTAACTGTTTAAGTTTAAATTATCATTCCAATAAATGATTAATTGAACTGTGAAAATTTTTAAGAAAAAAAAATCCGAATTATAAAATAGTCCTATTAAGAAATCAAAAACCTTAAGATCTTTCCCAATAAATTTTTTAAAAATTATACTAAACCTAAATTACTAAATTATGTGAAAAAAAAATCATACTTAGGATTGAATTCTTTTGAAACTCATTTAAGTTGTGTTACAGTTACGTGTATATGTATTGATGTGGGAGTGATTTGTGTTATGAGAGAGGAGGATTCAAGTGATTCCATGAGCAAAAGTAGATGAGTAAGTATAGGAAAAAATAGAGGAAATCTCCAAGCAAACATACATTTTTTTTGAAATAATAGCCAAACTAAAGAAAAGTTTGCAAACATAAAACTAAAATGTTAACTAAAGAAGAAACAAAAAAACATACCTCAGGTCTCCTTGGTGGTAACTGTTGTTCATGAAGGTGTAGGTAGGTGTAAATATTATACAGGATGATGAACGAACATACAATGTTTGTTGGAGTGTACATATTTCATGTAGGTGTTTGTGTGTGTAAGTGTTTTTCAATTATTTAAAAATATTTTACAATATTTATGCAATTTATTGTTGGATGTTGATGATATTGGAGATAATTTAATAGGGAGGGCCACACACAACACATCAAATATAATTGATTTCAACATGAAAATAAAATTAATAGAAAAAAAACATAAAATTTAATTAAAAAAAAGATAGTTAAATAAAAAATATGATATGATTTAAGATGATCAACTAAATATATACAATATAAATATTTCTAGAGGATGAGGTCTTGATTTTAATTATATACATGATGTTATAATGATGATATGATTAATTAACAACAGGGTATTTTAATAGCTTCATTAAAAAAATGCACTAAAACTAGGGTGAGGGGGGGGAGGGGCATATATTTATAGCACTTTAATCGATATCGATAGCTTGTCTTTCATACATACCGATGGCTTGAAATTATTTTGTGAATTACGTTGCTGCTGTTGCGGGGTTTGGGCAGTTGGTTCTGATGCTTTGGGCGTTGGAGGCAATGGTCGATTGGCATGTGGAGGATCGGGTACTACAATTAAACGTTGTGGCAATGCTGGACGTGATGGTGGTCCTGGTTCTTCAATTTGTTGACGTTGATCACGCTATGACAAAGAATATTATTATTTATCTATACTATATACATATTTATAATATTATAAGGAGGTAAAGTTTTAAAATTAGCATGTAGGAGATAATCAATCAACGATTTAAAAACTTCTATCACCAGCATTTTGTGTTATCAAGTAATATAAAAGGTCATTGGTTTAGATATGGATTGGATCGGACCTGTGGTCCTGAACCTCTCATACAAAGTAAATAAATATTTATGTTTAGAATGATAGCAAGAGTTCTTAAACCTTGTGTGAGTTAATTGCATATTAATGTGAGTTGTTGTGACACAAATCGGCAGAATCTGAACATTGAGCGTGGCAACTGCCATTAAGAGAAACCATCTGGAGTACTAAGAAAGCTAGAGTCTTTAAACTTTCTGTGGGCCCATAAATTATTGATGTCAGCAGTCGAGTCAAAAATGTGCTTGACCAAACAAGTGGGTGTTGCATACATATCTACAGTACCATGGTAGTCAGATCTTTGAGACTGTGTGGATTAATGGGATGGGATCAAACCAGCGGGCGTGGCACCTCCAAGAAAAAGTAAAATATCTGGAGTGGTGTGCCACAAAGAGCCTCGTTGCAAAAATAAGTGCGATCAGACTGAAAGGCATGGCACCTTCCCATACAAAATATATATTTATATTTGGACTACGTGTGATTAATTATTTACTATTGTTATATCAGTTATATATGCAAGAAGTCGAAACAAAAGTAGGCCGTATCGGACCCATGGTGGTGTCACCTACCATACAAAGTAAATATAAAGTATCATACTTCTGGAATTGTAGGGTAACAGAGTCTTAAGACTGTCTGTAACCCGTCCGTAACACAGGCCACTGCCAGTTTGAAAAACTCAATACACTCACATTTTTTTTTTACTAATACACAAATTTTCGCAGTGGTCACACTAATGGCACCAAACTTTTCGTGCGAGTAATTGCTGCCACTAACGATGATTAATGTTACCCTGTTGAAAACTTAATATAAATTTACTGGATTACTGCAAAATTGTAATTAAAGTTTTAACTTGTTAAATGTATTATTATGATTCATTTCTTGAAATGCGCATGTAAAAACGCACGTTTGTTAATTATAGAGCATACATATTATTAAAATAATACTAATAATAATAATGTTAACCGTTTCCTCAAAAATGTGCCTATATAATGAACTCGGTAACTCTATTTTGTAAACAAAACAAAAAGTGAATATGGATACTAAATTAAAAAAAGAGAATATATCAAAAATAATTAATTTATATATGAACAAAGGCAAATCGTATACCAAGTTTTTCTAACATATATATATATAGATAATAATAGCCTAACATACCCCTTGGACATTGCTGAAGGGTTTACACGTTTTTGGTCCTCTCTTAGCTCGGATATAGCTTTCGATCCTCAGGTCATAGCTACCAAAAATAATTTGAATATTGAAAATCTACTTCCAACAGATCAACAGGTTGTTGCAATAAACCATAAAATTCGAATATCTGAACTAAATTATATAATGAAAACTTTAAAAGGATCGACTCCAGCACGTGATAAAATTACTTATGCCATGATAAAAAATGCTCCACACATTATAAAATTGCGCCTTTGTGAACTTTACAACAATATACTATCCACTGGAATATTCCCACAGGATTGGAAGACTGCTGTGCTTTCACCTACACCAAAACCAGGTAAAAACCCTAACAGTCTTGAAGGTTTTAGGCCGATCTCTTTGTTGCCAGTTTTATCAAAAATTCTTGAAAAAATTTTGGCCAGACGCTTTTGGAAGTATACAAGACAGAATTTGTCAAGTTTACAACACGCCTTTATATCTAGACATGGAGTTCATAGCATGTCATCAACTTGAGGAAATTCTGCGTCGAAACCTGAAAAATGGTAAGCATAATTTAGTCCTTTCAGAAGACATTGAGAAAGCTTTTGACCGAGTAGTGTCCACGTTCATCATAATGGAGCTTCATGATTGGGGTATCCCGAAAAATATCCTTAATTAGATTCGTTTCTGAGAAACCGCACGGTAACCGTTAAAGTAGATGGATACTTCTCAATGACGCACTCACTGGATAAAGGAGTGCCTCAGGCTTCCCCACTGTCCGTGGTTTTATACTCTGTATATGCTAACTCTTTGGCCAGAGCTGTTGAAAACCTACCAGGAATCGACTACATTGGCATTTACGCCGACAATGTTTTTGCAGTTGCTTCGGGTAATCCAGAAGTAATTCAATTAAATTTAAACAATCTTGATACGAAGATACATCAATGGGGTAAGAGCAGAGGTGCTGTTATACCAGTTCATAAATCAGAAATTCTCCACGTTTGTAGAAAAAGGTACTGTACGGGCAACACAATTTCTATTAGAGACGTTAATATTCAACTTTCGAATCAAATACGAATTTTGGGTTTGCTTTTTACCAAAAATCTTCTTTGGAACAGTCACGTCAAACAGTTATCTTATAAACTGAGTAAAATTAACAACCTGCTGAAGCTGATTTGTTCAAGGAATAAAGGTCCTCATATAGAAACAGCCCTTAACATATGTCGTTCTTTAACAATCGGAACAATTTTGCATGGTATAACCATTTACGGCTGGACTACAAATAAAAATGTAGATAAAATTAATACCTCCATCAATAACTGCTTCAGAACAGCCTCTGAGAGCTGAGGCTAATTTCACGGATTTTCGTACTCTTTTGGAGAGAACTGCTGTCAACGTAGCATCCAGGGCGATAACAATATCAGCTGATGGCTTACATAAATCTTTTTGGAATAACCTAAACTCTACAACAATCTGTCCACCATCTGCCACTGATAACGTTATCTCTATTTTGAGAAACTCAAACATTTCGTTACCACAGAAGCCAATAACATCCAGGTTTTTTAATGCTTTTGTTCAGGCAGATAATAGTTTGTCATTTTATCAAAAACAATACTGATCCAATGTGTTTCAAGAGAATGTTCGCTCAGAAAATGTCATCTTTTTCTCCAAATATGATTTACTATACAGATGGATCCTTTAACAATAGTACAACATCTTATGCCATAGTTAAACAATTATCAACCACACAATTTGAAACTATTAAAGAGTCTCGATTACCAGATCATACGGGGATTTTCACGGCGGAGATTGCGGCTATTAAAACAGCCATTGATCTTTCCATTCAACATGGAAAAACGTTAATTTGTACCGATAGCCTAAGTGCAACCCAGGCCGTAATAAAAAATCACAACGGTGTTTATGATGATATATTACAGTTGGAGAATGGAACTCAACAAATTTTAATTCTATGGATTCCCTCGCACATTGGAATTGAAGGTAATGAAACAGCTGATTGTAGTGCTAAAAAGGCACTGATTTT
Organism: Cordilura impudica; assembly: GCA_963682025.1. Lineage (NCBI taxonomy): Eukaryota > Metazoa > Arthropoda > Insecta > Diptera > Scathophagidae > Cordilura > Cordilura impudica. The sequence continues at coordinate 116,556,300 of OY821519.1, forward strand.
ACCCCGGATAACAGAAACTCCCTGTTTCTCTAAAGCCATAACAAATCCGTTTAGGGCAACCCAAGATTTACAGAACATGTCTTCAACCAGACCTATACAACAGCAATTTAACCAGGTCTGAATGTATTATGTTAGCCCGCCTAAGAGTTGGTAAATGTGTATTTAAATCAAAACACTATTATGAGAAAACTGATCCGCAAAAATGTTTCAATTGTAATGTTATACTTGACGTTCCTCATTTGCTAACAATTTGTCCAGTATCGAAGATAAAACAATCGCTTGATGAAATACTCGATTGTACAACTACCAATAACATCACTATGATCAAAAGAAGTCTGCTACAACACAACATTCAAAATGTCTAGGTCCAATTTTCATAACAAGTTTATTTGCTTTTATAATTTTTAAAAATTATCCTTTTTTAATTTTCCATTTAAATTTTAGTAATTATGATTCATTTTTCGAATCATATTTTGATTATTAAAATGTAATATGTAAATATAACTTCTCATTTTATCTTTTGTAATACGAGCGCATATGGACTTGTTACCGGCGCCCCTTTTCCTATATTTTATGAATTTACTTTGTAAAATATTTTGTTAATAAATAAATAAATATATGAACAAATCTTAATGATTTAAAGAACAAAGCCTACGAAAATATAGCAACAGAGATGGGTATGATGGTGGAAATTTACGTTTCGACATTTTCAAAATGAAATTGCAGTGGCATGTGTAAGCACAAATGGCGAGAGATTCGACTAATTCGAACAATTTTTTGTTGATAATACGTATTCAGCTGTAGTTGCAGTGGCCTGTTTTGGACGGGCTTAAGTCCAATGATATTAATGTCGTAGCAAGGCATGACGGGGTTTACTAGTCAGAAATAAATTTTTTGGCTCTCAAATCGTGAATATAAATATAAAGAAGAAATATTTTAGAAATGTTTAGAATCTTATATATATATATATATATATATATATATAATCTTATTTAAAAAAGCTTGAGAATCTTAATCTCAAAATTTGAGGAAACCAAAAAGCTGTCATTCTTACAATCTGAGGAATATTCTTAGTTTTCTTTAAGAATAAATCACAATCACAAAACGGAATTAAGGAATTGCTTATAAGCAAGTCTCTCGGAAGCTGTTTCTTTTTTAAGTCTATTCACAGAAAAACTTACAGATGGTGGTTTCTGATTACGATTTGCCTGTGGTTGTTGAACCTGTGCCGCCGCCACCTGCTGTTGTTGCTGTTGCTGCTGCTGTTGCGCCTGTTGAGCCTGAGCAGCGGCAGCTTGAGCAGCAGCTACAGCAGCCATTTGTTGTTGCTGCTGTTGTTGTTCAGCAGCAATACGACCTTCTTGTATTTGTTGGAAATTGCGTCGCAACGTATCACCTGGTGCTTGTATAATTGAACTAGGTTCGCCAGCAATCTGTGGCTCATCGTCATCATTATCGGAACCGGAATAACGATAATCTTCACGTTCCTTTTCTTGTTTACGTTTTTTACAGCGATCAATGTGATCTTTCAGTTGGATACGAACTTGACGATCTGTAGGTTGGTCCTTAATAAAAGCATGCTTCAATAATTGTTCTGTATAAGGCCTCTGATGATAATCTTTCACTACAAGAAAAATAATAAATATACCCCAGTCTTGGCTGATAACACATGAATGTAGAAAGGTGGGGGTGTTTTACTTACCAAGTACAGTATCTATAAAACTTTGAAATTTCTTGGCCCATTTTCGATTTGATTTCAAACGTGGCGGTGAATTACGTGGTATCAAAAATAGAGCTCTCATTGGATGCAGATCACATAATGGAGGTTGTGATTCCGCCATTTCCAAAGCTGTTATGCCCAAAGACCATAAATCTGAACGATTGTCGTAGGTGGCCTCGGGATTTTCATCGCAAGCAATTACCTCGGGTGCCATCCAATATGGAGTACCGATAAAGGTATTCCTTCGACCGATTGTACGATCCAATTGTGCTGACACGCCGAAATCTACTAGTTTAACTTCGGCATTATCGGTGAGTAGAACATTTTGTCCTTTAATATCACGATGTATAACTTTGTTCGAATGCAAATAGGCAAGACCGCGTAGTATTTCACGGCATATATATGCAATCCATTCTTCTTTGAGACTTTGTCCTTTTGTTGACTTAACTAAATCGGTCACCGAACCAGCACCACAATATTCCATTACCAACCATAGTTGATCATCTTTGCCGGGTGGCGACTTTTTAATAAATGCACCATAATATGTTGCGATATTGCGATGATTTGAGTATTTTTTAAGAACATTAATTTCTAATTTGATTTCTTCTTCTTCATCCTCGGTGACATCCATCACCTTTATGGCAGCCAATTGACCAGTTTTTGTATGGCGACCCTAAAAGAAAAAAAAAAACAATGAAGTTAATTAAGTTAAAAAAGACCATATAAAATATATTAAAAAAATAAATTTCAAAACAAATTGAAAAAATCTACATTAGAACCGTAATTTAGAACCGTAATGCATGCTAAAAATTCTAATTTTATTATTATTTTTTTAATACATAGAAAGAGAAAAAAATCACCAAGCGAATTGTTCTAAAGTTTTGCAACTGCATTTTCGATTGTGTCAATAGAATTTAATACCAGCTAACTATTATCAATATTGTAATCGTTATTAAGGCATCGAATATCGGACCAAAAATTTTAATGTCTGTATTTCGGTACACATACCGGTATATTCTCAAAAAACAAAGCGACAAATAAAAATTGTATTATATCTATAATATTAATAGGCTAGGCGATTTTTTGTTACCGATGTTTTGTTCTACCGTTTTATCCCGATTTTGACCAAACATATATTATTTGAAAAGTATTTATTTTTAGCTGTTCACCAGATTTGCATATTTTTAAATTTTTTCCTTTACATACACATATTATTAAATTTGTTAATGAGTTTGTTATCTTCATTCACAATAATAAAAATTAATACAAAAGTAAAGCTGCTCGTAGGCCTGACTTTAGGCGAGTGTGTTAAAGCGCTGACCAAAAAGTGCAAGTACGAGTGTATGTAAAGGTTCATGGTTCAAAACCTCACGGCCGCCCTAAGTAGAAAAAAATTTCATATAGAAACAATCTATTCAATTAAAACATAACAATTATCACAATGTTCAATAAATCGCTGATGAAGGCTGAAATGCCAGAAACCGGTTATGAATTTTTGAAATATATACTTTCTTCTTCTTTACCACGCACCATTTAAACAAAATTATAATTTGCAGTAATTGCAATATGTCTGAAAAATGACTAAATCTAACAAACAAAAAATTTTCTTCGCTTCAAAAGCGTCATCTCAAATATATGTAAAAGTGCATATGTAGGTATGTACAAAACCGTACATCACATATGACAACTCTTACGAAAACTGAGAATAGTGGAAATTAGAAGTATAAATGCAAAAATATTCAAAATTCAAAAATAACGATTGTTTGGACAGAGTTGTATCTTCTGAAATTAATACAAAAGTAAAGCTGTATGGTACGAAAACTGAATCTAACCACACTGTTCGTAGGCCTGACTTTAGGTGAGTGTGTTAAAGCGCTGACTAAAAAGTGCAAGTACGAGTGTATGTGAAGATTCATGGTTCAAAACCTCACGGCCGCCCTAAGTAGAAAAAATTTTCATATAGAAACAATCTATTCAATTAAAACATAACAATTATCACAATGTTCAATAAATCGCTGATGAAGGCTGAAATGCCAGAAACCGGTCCGATTAAGAATACAGTGCAGTTATGAATTTTTGAAATATATGCTTTCTTCTTCTTTACCACGCACCATTTAAACAAAAAAGTTATGATTTGTGAATTGGGTAAGTTGAAACATAAAATTGCCTAGAAACTGCACTCGAATATCGAGCGCTGGAATCTGCTAGTAATACATAAAACAAGTAATAAAATTACAATCGGTCTGGATCGACTATACAATCAATTAATAATTGGATATTGAAAATAAGCATAAACCAAATGTAAACGCTATTGTTATTAATTTGTGGCTTGCGGATATGAAGAAGATTATATAGGTTGATATATATGTACGGGGACTAGGTGAAAAAAATGTACCGATCCTGACCATGTTAGGTAAAGTCAATTATTTTCTTGCAAAATTTGAGAAAAAACCTTGCTATATTTTTGTTTTTTTGATAGATTTAAGTGAAGATCGAGAAGCAGTTTTATATGGGGCCTACAACCAAGAATTGCCCTACGCGATTTATTTTTGGACTACAGATTAATATGAGTAATTAATATACACAAACCAAATTTGACCCAGATCTATATGATAATTTGGATCTTATGGTAATTTAAGTCGAACTGATAGGGTTCATTTGTATGGGGACTAGGTCTAAAAATGTATCGATTTTCACCAATTGCAATAGACATCGTCTATTCGCGAGCAATAAGCAGATAATTGCACCTGAGATATATCACAATGGATAATTTTGATCTCAGGAGCACTGAAGGGTTAAATAAATAAAAATTAACCGAATTATTTTTCTTAAATTCCAAATAGTGGATCAACGAGTTTAATAGAAAAACTCGTTTTAGGTCATTTTTATTTTAAAATATCTTAAAATCCAAAGCTGGCCTTGGCAAATAATGGGTTAACGTTCTCGGATTTATCTCAAATTTTTGAAACAAAACTTCTACACATTTGGTTATTTTATTTTAAGCTTCGCATCTAAAAATTGGACAGCAATTACAAAATATTTGAATTTTTTGCATAAATTGTCTTTTATTAGTTTGGGGTCATATGTGACCCCAATTCCAAAAGGGTTAATGGAGTCATATTATTTTTTTCCGAAACCCTAGGCTATTAAGATAAAATATAACATTTAAAAGTAGAAAAATGATGAATTTTTGATACAAAGTATTTAGAACGAGTACATTTACAGAATATTTCACAAAAATCCAATTTTTCTCGAAATCCGCAAAAATAAAATCATAGCGGTATTCAAATAACATCATATTTGGTTCATACCCTACTTAGAATTCAACGAATTTGAAAGAAAAAAATTCCTTAATCCTTACAAATTAAGGCTTAACTCGTAAAATAGAAGAAAAAGTTTTTGGTATATTCGAAAATCTGTGATGTTTCTATGGGAATTTTTTTTTTCTAATTTTGTTGTTTAACCTGACAATCATCACTATTAACATAGACCGCATTCTATCAACGTATCTCCCTCTATTGCACATAATAATTCATGTATCTCCGGCTTTCAACACTTATAAATCGATTTTAAACAAGAAAGTCAATCTTTTTTTTTTTTTTTTGTTTTTTCTCCTAATATCGACACTTCAATACATCCATATACTTTCAAAATAAATTACATTTTAATAATAGCTGTAACTCATCACAATATTAAATGCAAAGCTTGTTAACCAATTTATTTAGAAAATGTTGCATGTACCAACTCTTCAACAAAAAGACATTTCAAATTACTCGTATGGTACGACAGTAGAAAAAACAAGTAAAGTGTTTTTATACGGCTTTGGCGAAATTCGTATACCATCCCCAATGCTAATATTGAAAAAAAAAAAAAAAAAAAAAAACATTACAAACATGTAAAACTAGATAAATTTAGTAAAAAAAGACGTATATTTGGCCAGTGATCTGGTGCTGTGCTTATAGAATAAACACACGTCGAACATTTTTGTCTATGACGTCAAGCAAGCATAAACAAGTAAGAGTGTTAAATTCGGCTATTTCGAATCTTTTGATATCCACCACCTGGAATTTAGGGTTACATTAACATCTGGACTCATTGAAATATTTATAACAAACATGAGAAAGTAAAAAATTTGGAAACCTTAATACTAAATTATTACACACTGATTTTTTTTTTTTAGGTGTCTTCATATATTTGGTTATATCTTGGCACACTGATGACCGATTTACCTCATTTTAAATATCAACCTGGGGTGGAATCGTCGCATTCTTTATTGAAATTTTTCGATCGAAATTATTTTTTTATTTTCCAAAATAAAATACAAAGAGAAATTTTACTCTGTCATAGCTAACGAGTTATGGTCCATATTTAATAATAAAATTAAAACGAAGTCTGACGATTTTCCGTCTTCTTTAAATAATAAACCAAAATATGGAATTCCGATTGATTTTAGTCGATATCGAACTCGAGGATTTGCCCCTTGCTTGAAATAATGATAAGCAATAGTATCCTAAGTTTACCCAGTTAAATGGTTTATTTTGTGAATGAGCGTGAGTTCAACAGACGGACGGACAGACGTTCATCGCTATATCGACTCGAATTGCTGTAAGGATCAAGAAAATATATATTTATATATATATTATTGGGTCGCACATTAATTTTTCGATGCGTTATGAACGTAATGATACCCTCTGCACAGTGTTGCAAAAATAGTTACATCTTGGCCGGATCTGCTTTAAAATCACCATTTATTGGAATAATGACAACAAAAAAAAAATTATTTTATATGAGTCGTTTATTTTGAAAGTGGTTTAAGTCCATTTTTTCTTATATTGAGATATTTAAGGATTTGTGTTTGATTTGTTTCAAAAATATTGTTAAGTGGTATTAATTTTTTTTATGGCTTTGTGACTTTAAACATGTTAGAATATAATAACGTAATACGTTTTGTAAACGTTACTAGAAAAATAAGCTGTGTTTCAGAACCTAATATGGACTTAAACCACTTTCAAAATAAATAAAGTGACTTTTTTGTTTGTGAAAAGGAATAAGTCCGCTTATTTTAAAGAAATTATATGATAGAAATTGTAAATATTTTATGTTTGATGTAGATGGATGTAATAGCTTTAAAATAAATAGTGAAGCTTTCAATTTAGATACAGATTTTTATTTATGTAATTAAAAAAATGTTTTTAAAAATAAATATTAATTCATTTATTAAAAAATTAAATTTACATTCATTTATTAACGATAATATTAAAGAATTTGCCATATTATTTCTCCCCATTTAGATTATGTGTGAGGTTGTTAAAATATTCATGGTATATATGTAGGTGGTATATACCTTAGTAACTCCATCATATCCCTATACTTAGGAGTTGAAATGGGACGTACTTTTTGTATAATGGTGTTAATTTTATGTTTGTTAGTTTTAGTCATTTTTCAGACATATTGCAATTAATGCAAATTTTAATTTTGTTTGAATGGTGCGTGGTAAAGACGAAGAAATCATATATTTAAAAAGTTCATAACTGCACTGTATTCTTAATCGGACCGGTTTCTGGCATTTCAGCCTTCATCAGCGATTAATTGAACATTGTGATAATTGTTATGTTTTTGATTGAATAGATTGTTTCTATATGAAAATTTTTTCTACTTAGGGCGGCCGTGAGGTTTTTGAACCATGAACCTTCACATACACTCGTACTTGCACTTTTTGGTCAGCGCTTTAACACACTCACCTAAAGTCAGGCCTACGAGCAGTGTGGTTAGATTCAGTTTTCGTACACTACAGCTTTACTTTGTATTAATTTCAGAAGATACAACTCTGTCCAAACAAACAATCGTTATTTTTTTGAATTTTGAATATTTTTTTTTTTTTAAATTTTATTTTATTGAAGTTCCTTGGTCTTCCCCGACAAGGTAATAAATCAAGTATTTTGAACTCTTTATCCACTTCCATAGATTCTTTATAAAACATTTTATAGGGTTCACTTTTTTTAAATCGTTTACGTTGCACATGTAAATATACATTTTGTTTATTCAAATTCCCCAAATTCCAAAAGTTATCAAAAATATTTTTCCTTTCTTCTACATTAATAAGATTTATGCAATTCTTTGAACAATGGCGGTCTTTGTGTTGGAATATTTTTTCCCGGATAATTTTTCCAGCTGCAGTGTAATATTTCTTCCTGTATTCCTGTAAGATTTTCTTAATTTTTGAGCGTATTTATCACCATTTCTTTCTGGTATTTTATTCTCTTTTAGAGAATTTGTGCTGAAATCACATGGCACTCCAACATCATCATCTGATGACAGACAAATAATTTTCTATGATTCTTATTCTCTTTATAGTACTATTAGAATTATTGGTCTCTAAATCATCTTCACTTTCTGAATCCAAAATTTTTGAATTTTTATTTCTTTGCACAGGGTAGATTTCTATTGAAAAATAATTACCGATAATAATTATTTCAATTATAAACATATAAGCAAATTCATTTTTGTTACCTGTGTCACTCTCTGAGGTAATTCTAGTGTAATCTTCGTCAGACATATTAAAATTTATAATTAGAAGAAACGCCAACTTACAATTTTTTCCCGTTATCAATGCAGTGATGCATTTTTTCGGAGTTTTGTAACATAACAGATGGCATATCTAAATTATTTATTTCAGTGGACTTAAACCAGTTTCAAAATAATTTTTTTTTGGATTTCGTTAGCTAACTAATTTTTAAGTGCCCACAATCATAGCGATTTAAATGATACTAGACTTAAATTTATAAAAAAAAGATTATATAGGATTGTGATTATTGTTATCATTAACTACTTTTTTTTTTTTTTTATTTTTTTTTTTTTAATGGACTTAAACCACTTTCAAAATAAACGACTCATATGTTAATCATTTTGGTCTACGACGCACAGTGGACCATTTGACGAGAAGGCGGTCAAAAATCTATAACTTTTGATTGGATTGGAATTTTGATATGCGGTTTTTTTGTTTGGTAGGTGCGACTTTAGCCTTTAAGTTTTGTTATAAAACGTAATTCTCGACCGAAAATAAAAAAAGTTACGGAGGGTTTAAAATACATTTTCATTTGTAGTTGAATTTTAGTACAAAAGTGAAGTGTTGAAAGGTAAAAAAAGGTTTTTTTTTTTTTTTGATATAATGTCTTATTTTTTCAGTTAATTTTACAACTAATACTTTTTAACAATTTTTTAAGTTAATTTTTTCAGAAAATGCCAAACTTTGGCCCCCGTAAACTTTTCAGTCCTAATGTGCACAAGGGTCAAAGGTTGTTTTTTTTTTTTTTTTTTTTTTTTTTTTTTTTTTTTTTTGAAAGATCCCGAGTTAAAATATAATTTATTAAGCAGCGAACGTAAAACTTACCTTAAATTGGTTCAAGATAGAGAAGTTTCAATGAAAAACTCGTATGTTTTTGCTTTAGTTAAATTTTTTTTTATTGTCTTTTTAAATATTTCTATATCAATTTTTATGGTAAATTTACAAAATATATGTATAAATTTTTAAATCAAAAAAAATTTTTTAACTATATAAAAAAAGTGTAACTTATTGTTAGTGTAATAAAAAAGTACTTTAAATCAACCAATTTTAGTAAAAATTTCTTCTAAATAGCCTTGATTTTCATCTTCTAGAAGTTGTTTATCTTCTTCGTCTAATTCAATAGAGGTAGTTTTCCATTTTTGACGAATGTTAGACATATATGGATCTGAAGTGCACAACAAAATAGTGATAAGGTCTTCATTAGTACAACATCTGGACATTTTCTTTGTGTTGTGCTCGCGAAAGAATCTGTAGTCTTTGTTCCTTTTTTCTTGCGCTTCTTCAGATAGATCTCCTATTGGTAGCATATTGTTTTGAATTATTTGTTCCCCATGGTACAAAATTTTATGAACTGTGGATGGCATATATCTCCAAGAGTATTTTTCATTATAAAGTATAGCTGTTTTATTGGCGTACTCTCCAAATTTTTTTGCATTTATCTTTCTGCTGCATGCTAGAACTTGTAATATGATTTTGAATCGTCTTATTAATTCATGATCTACACCTGTGATAGATGCTGCAGTTTCCGGATCGGAAAAAAATCTCCTTGCCGTATTCCATCATTTGTGTTTCCTTCCCCTTGTTTTGGTTGGTCGATTACGAGGCCTAGCTGTAGATATTTTTGTTGAATTTGTTTTTTTTTTGCTTTCTTTTTTCTTCATTTTCTTTGTTTTTTCTCACTGTTTCGCCTAACGGACCAAATTCCAAATCATAACCCAATTTAAGAATATGCTCCATGAAACGTATTCTAGCATGAAGAGGGGACATTCCAAATTCGTAGGCTTCCTTAAAACTATCGTCTTCTGGTGGAGGTTGGCTTAATTTACTTGATGTCTTTTGGCATATAATGCAGCTTGACGTTGTCTTTGTCCCAGTTAAACATTGTGCAACTTTTCCATCAATCATTGTGAGACACATTTTAAAATGTACTTCAATGTCTTGGTCATCAAATTTAAATATTACTGGTTGAAGTTCCTTAATTTGATCTTTTATTTTTTGAACTTCTTCAGTTATGACATCTTTGGTTTCCTTTTTGAATGCAAATTTTATTGGTCTGCAACACTTTGTTGAAGAAGGAATTTCATTTTTCCATATATCAATTTCTGTTGCTCTACTAGTTGACGGCTCTAAGACGCTATACCTTTTTGTTCAGCGCAATGGAACGAAAGATACCATAAATAAATTAGCATCTGATGAATTTTCGGCATTAAATTGCTTGTATTGTTTCTGACCAGAGAATCCATCACATCCCCATTTAGAAATTAAAGTAATGCTGCCATTTTTTAAATGATCAGTATTAAGCGTATTTAGCAATCGTTCTGCAGTATGTTCAAGGAGATCTTGCAATTTTATTTCTGCTGATGTTGAAGTGACACTAATAGCAGATTGTGAAGGTAAGCATTCTTTTTTGGCAGAAACTAAATCTCGATACTCTGGAAAAATCCCACAATTCTTTTCATTGGTTCGCTTCCGCAATTCCTTATATTGATTTTTGGTCAATTTCAAATCCAAAAATAGGGCGAACGCTTCTTCCGGCGTAAATTTCTTATCTTCAATTGGCGTAGGAATGCTTTTCAAAATCCTCTTTGTGCGCCTTGGGCTCGCTTCTGCTATTTTTTCAATTATTTCAATTTTATTTTTTTTTTATTTTGGGTTGGTTGAATTTGGTGCAAAAAAGAATCCTTAATAATTCTTTGAGAAATTTCTTCATTGATATTCTCCAGCTTGCGCTTTCGAGATCTTTCACTACATCCGTCAATTGGTTTTGCTGATCGACCCTTTTTTCCACTTTCGTTGGCAGTTGTAGATGCACTCTCAAAAATAAGTTCCTTTATTAACCAGTCTCGGTAACGTTGTTACATCTTTGTCTTGCTATGAGAGCATTCAATGTACCGTCTTTTAAAATTCGATGCAAAATTAGTAATTTTTCCTTTGTGCATTTCAATGTCTTCTAAGTTACAATTCTTAAAGGAGTCGTTGCTCACTATGTGCAAAATTACATCGTCTACATCATTTCGTTGAAAATAAGTATCTGCCAGATCTCTGTAACAGTACTTAGCCATTGCACAAATTGTAATGAATAATAATTGTGGAAACATTATTATAAATACTGTTTCTTGCAATTGTGTAAAATAAAATTTTTTATCTTTTATTACCACTTTTAGAAGCATAAAAAACCCACATCCTAACCCCTTTTAAAAGGTGAAGCATACCTGCTCATATCTTAAAGGGCTATGTCGCAATAGTTTTTTTTTTACCATTTACAAATTTTTATCTTTTATTACCACTTTTAGAAGCATAAAAAACCCACACCCGAACCCCTTTTAAAAGGTGAAGCATACCTGCTCATATCTTAAAGGGCTATGTCGCAATAGTTTTTTTTACCATTTACCTGTTATTTAAATTGTTTCCCATTTTGTCAGGTATTTAAACTATATAACTCTAATTCAGAGTATTAATGTTTTTGAAAGATACCTATGTAAATGTACCTGTAACAATTAAGCGCATTATATCTCAACCCTTTTTTATAACTATATAACAACTTCTGACAACTCTGCCGACACGCAAGAAAATACACCGCGGTGCACCGGTACGACCAACTTTTGTATTCATAACACTCAGACGGACGGACGGACATCGTTTAATCGACTCAGAAAGTGTTTTTCTGTCGATCCGTATAATAAAAGATGGATAAAGTTCCAATATTTTTGGCAGTTACAAACATTACCTCAAACTTAATATATCCTAACCACATAGTGGACAACTTTTGTATTCATAAATTTTGCAGACAATATCTAACCTTGGGTCAGAAAAATTGTTCTGGTGCACACGGGCGCAAACTGGCGGGTGTATAATGGGGTATAGGAGTATAGGGGAGGGTTCGGACTATAGAAGAGTGCAAGATTTTTTCTGACTGCTTTTGACTGGCAGGAGTTATGCTCTATTAAGTAGGAGATTTTCGGAAAATTTGGACCTTTTTTAAAAATTTTTTTTTTTTTTTTAATTTCTGAATGACTCAGTGATTTTACATTTTTAACATTAATAGTATGGAAGCCATAAAATTATACAAAATTTATTTCACTTCAAAATCTTTTAAATCAAAAAAGTTACAGTCATTCAAAAATAAAAATTTACAAAGAAATTTTTAATTTTAGCAAAATACTGAGAAGCCCATTTTCGAAGACCCTGTTCGCTGTGATATACATAGGTGAGATAGAGTCGCAATTTTTTGGCTCCCGAGGTTTACTAGTATTTACTTTCAAATGAATAACATAACTTTAAAATCGGTAACAAAAAAATAAATGATTTTTGGCCGCCTTCTCAAAATATGGTCCACTGTGCGACGCTTAGTTTTCGAGATATATGCAATTTTATATTCCGCGCCAAAATGAAAACGTAAACGTTAGAGTGATAATTAATCACATTTATTCGTACAGAGTTGCAGAATTTGCAGACCAACGAGTTAGTAAAGGTCTTAACTATTAAATTGATGATAAATAACATAAACAATTTTGGCCAAAAGTTGTATTTTTTCCATCTTAGTTTTATTTAAAAATTAAAAAACCCGAGTTTGAAAAGAACCTTATTTTTTTTTTCAGTTAACTAATATTTAGTAGATAACAGATGCATTTTTATAAATGGCCACAGCAATTCTTTTTGGAATACTTGAAAATGATTTCAAATGTGTATCTTTCTATTGGGCTGTACCGGGCCAATCCACGAGGTCAAAATTATTAGCTTGCATTCATTGCAATGTTGTCCAAGATTTTTAGCAAGGAAGATTGTCCTGTTGAAATTTTATAATGAAAGTTATTCAGCCCAATTCTAAACAAAAATTCCGCATGAAATTTCTCACTTCTCCCTTTTCCCCTATTATGAATAAAAATTCCTTCGGAAAAAAAATTCTATGGGAAAAAGTAGTTATTCTCAATACACTTGAATTTGTTTTTTTTTTCCTCAAAAAATTTCCCCTGCAAAACAGACGGGAGTTTACATAAAAATGAAGTATTTGGATAAAACAAAATTTAAATAAAAAATTAATATTTTATTGTTCTTGTAGGTTGAAGACCACAAATAAAGCCCAACTTCAACTTTTGTTAACATTAATGAAAGCCAATTCAGGCATTGGTTCCGTTTTCATTAGATTCAGCCCGCAATTGACTTCTAGCAATCATTTAGCCATTTCGTTGCTGTTATTCTGCAACGCCAATTTCCTCCACAAGTGCTCGCATCATAGGTATGCAATTCTTTTTTTATTTAATTTTTCTTTAAAATAAATTTATTTTTGTTTGTACACACAAAAATAATAGAAAAAAAATTAATTGTTAATATGCAAAACAACTGGCTTCGAAATTCGATGATGCCACTTATTCATTTTTTTGTTCACGCGCAATTTATAATTGGAGAATTTTTTTCTCGAGAAAAGTATTTTCATGGAGAAAGAAATTCCTTGAGAATATTCGTAATTGGGCTTATTAAGGAACTTAAGTTGAAAAGGAACTTATTTAAAATTAACAACTTAAGTTCCTTAGGTTCCTTTATGTGGAATTATGTGGAATTTATATAGGAATGTAGCATTATAGAATTTAATTTATTTAATAAAATGTGATCATGGAGTTTTAGAGCTATCAAAAGTTAATGGAGTTCACAAAATCTCTAATATATGAGCTAAAAGCTGAATTATCATCTAATTTTAAAACACTAAAAAAAATTTTTGCTCAAAGCGGAGAACATTTTTTAAAAATGGGCAAATAAAGTCAGACTTGATTTATTTTGGATGAAGTACACAACTTCATAAGCTCAGTTAATTGAAGAACACAATTTCATAAACTCAGTTAATGAATTCACGTTTTTTAAATTATCAAGATTCGTTGAAGCCGAAAGGGTGTTCAGTGCAATGGACTAATGATTAAAAATGTCTATTGTATTAATTATAACATTGCATCAAATGTTTCAATTAAAATTAATTCTCTTCAGACATATTAAACAATTAAAATTTTATATTAGCACAATACTATGGCGTGAAGATGAGGAAGAAAGTGAAACGTTATTTGAAAATTAACGGGTATAAGTAAAGTTTTTAACGTATCTTAAAGCGTATTTTTAAATACTAGATGATCTCACATAAACAAATAACATGAGTTTTTTGAAAATAAATCAAAATAATTTTATTTATTTACAAACATAATTTTAACTAGCGCTTTTGGTTTCTTTCTAATTTAGCGCTTTCTTGCGCTTTTTGCGGTACTGTTTTGCGTTTTTTATTTGGAAGAAGCTGGTATCGCTACGCACCTTATCTATACCAGTAATGATAGTAATTTCGCACCAGTCCACAAACGGTTGTGTCATAAAATAATAATTAGTCATTTAATTTCTTAACAAAAAAATGTAAATAAAATAAATGAATTAAATAAAACTCATTGTGTTTTGGATTTCCATTTATCTTAATATACGCAATTTCAGGGCTATGCGCGTGACAGTCATACATCTTCAATATTTAGAAAAACAAAGAACTTCTGCATTTTTCGCCCTATTTTGAGTTTTGGTTAGTGATTTAGTAGAACTACGTTTACTTCAAAGCTAGAAGTTGTCGAAAATGTGATCCTAAGATAATAGCAAACAAAAAGGCATACGTGACGTGACAGGAAATAAAATTGGTTTGGCCTTTAAAAATTCCAAAAAATTAAACTTATTTTAAAATGATTTAGAATAATGTTACTTTATATTCATATTTGTTGCGTTGAAAAATCTTTTTTAATTTTTTTTAATACAATCCATAATATGATACGTGACGTGATATGCGTTACGTGACATGCCATTAAAAGTTTAAAGTTTAAATTTTACAGCCGTACTAGTTGTAGGAGTAACTGTTTGACACCTCTGTTTAGGTATAGACCTCATTCCTGTTGTCTGAGTTGAGAACGACTATTTATGCGATTTTTTTAATGCACCTTCCGAAAATTATGGAACTTATTCCTCATTATACAATGCAAGTCATGTGTTTTTAAAGCGTTTTTCTGAAGGACCGAAAAAAATAAAAAAATAATACTAATAATAATATTTATGAAATTACTAGCAGTATATCCGCCACATTGTTAGCATAATTATTATATTAATTATTTAAACCATATTAATACTTAACAAGTAAGAAAATTATAGTCGGTCTAGACCGACTATACGATACCCTATAACATGCGTTTAGAGACCCTATCTCTTAGGTCCAACTAATTGGATATAGAAAATAAGCATAAACCAAATTTGAGTGGCATTTTTATTAATTTTTTTTGGCTGCAGATATGAAAAAGTTCATATCGGATGCTATATTTATATGGGGACTAGGTCGAAAAGTGGACCGATCCTGACCATCTTTGGTAAGGTAACTTATATTTTCAAAAAATATATACATACAAACCAAATTTGAGAAAAATCTGTGCAATATTATTTGTTTTTTGATAGATTTAAGTAAAGATCGGGAATCAGCTCTATATGGGGCCTATAACTTAGAATCGTCCTATAGGGATTATTTTTGGCCTACTGATTAATGGATGTAATAAATACATACAAATCCAATTTGACTGAGATCTATATGATAATTTGGATCTTATGACAATTTATGTCGATTTCATAGGGGTCATTTGTATGGGGACTAGGTCTGAACATGGATCGATTCTCACAAATTTCAATAGCGTTCATCCTATGGCCGATAAAGGCTTATATATACCAAATTTCATCAAAATATATTCATATTTGCGACCTGTAGTTTGATTACAAGGTTTACATGGACAAACAGACGGACGGACATCGCTAAATCGACTCAGAAAGTGATTCTGAGTCGATCGGTATAATAAAAGATGGGTCTATGTGATATATGTTTGGTAGTTACAAACAGCAGCACAAAGTCATTATACCCAAACCACATAGGGTATAAAAACGATAAGAAATATAACGTGAGCAATACAATGGAAACTTTTAATAAAATATATTTTGGACAATACCAAAAAAATTTGATCGTAAAATTAAAAACTCTTTTATTTATATATTGTTACGTGAAGGTAAATTTTTAGTTCCTTTTTTAAGCAATATGCGGGCACGGAGGAGTGTGAAAATTGGCATAGTTATGTTAAATCTGTCTTAAAAATATATTAATTTAATAAAAATAAAATATTTATAATAATTCGTTACACCCTGTTAATGCGAATGATTTAAATTATATATCAGACGCTCTGTGTTGAATTGTGAATCGCTAAAATTTATTAACATACCCTTAGGCTCATTTAAATATTCAATAATTTTTTATGTACATAGATTAAATAACATTGGAAGACAAAAATTGAATGAAAAAATAATATTTTCTAGAATTTGCACTCGAATTTCGAGTGCTGGGCTATACTAGTTAATTTAAACATTTATATGTCTTATTTATTTAACAAAGAATAAATATTAACATAACTTCAGAAAAAAATAAAAAAACGTAAAAGTATTAATTTTTATACTTTGACAAAACAATGGGAACCTTTACTATATAATAACAATGTGAAATAAATGATGGTCATGGTCTTAAGGGTGGATGATTTTTATACCGAACGACTCTATTAGGTTCTTATAGTAAAATCCCCACAGCGTTTGGTCCTGTGTGGATATAGGCAAATTTTATGTCCGTTTAAATATTACAATTTTTCGGCAACACAATTCGCCAGCAGTTTATGTGTTCTTAAGGAAGATTAATACTAGCCAGACGTTTTTTCTCTGATATCAGTGGTTTCCTCACAGAACGATAACAACCAAGATCAGCCTCAATTGTTCGTCGGAAAACAGTTCGAACACATAGTTTTACTTTAAGATTGTTAATGACCTCTTTAAGTAGCATTTTTGAACATTTTTAAACGCTCTTGCTATTAAATTATCCTATCTTGGGCCTGCGCCATAAAATGAAATTATGGATTTATTCATAGAATATTTCTCACATATGTACTTTTGCTTACGACCAGCACTAAAATCATTTATTATTCAGGTTTCTAACTCTTCATAAGACTTTATTCTTGCCATTATTTTATAATAATTGAAAGAAAACGGCAGAATCTATAAATATTGAAATAACGGTTAAGATTTTCTACAGTTTCTTTCACACCTTCTTCTATTTTTATTGTTTTAATCAACTCACTTAAAATAATATTCCATTTTCGTTTATCTTTTTTTTTTTGTAATCTTTCAATAGAGAACACTTCAAAGCTTGATTTCGCAAAAAAAAAAAAAAAACACAATATTACGACTAAAACTGAAATTATTAAAAAACAAAATTGGTAAATTTCGAATTTTCTAAAAGTTTCCAATGTATTGCCACCTACTCTATTTAAGTACCAAGATACTAGCTAGTGAGTTTGTTATCTTCATTCACAATAATAATAAACCATAAAAGTGTTGCTTTGTGAAAAATAAAGCTGCCTAGAACATGCACTCCAATTTCGAGTGCTGGAATCTGCTAGTATCATAAAAAACTTTCTTTTGAAAAGAACTGCAGATATAAATATCTCAAAAATTGACTGTTTTTTTTTCTTTTTTTTATAATTTATTACGATAAAAAAAACTATTACTTTTAGGGTCTCATTTTGTAGCTTCAGCATTTACGTTTCGTGTTGATATAGAAAAATTTTAATTTAATTTCATCTCAATTTTGTTTACACAATTTTCAAACGTTTAGCTGCATTTATAGATAAAATTTGAAGGAAACTAGCATATCCTTCTAGCAATAAAATTACATTTACAGACCGGAGTCAATGTTTTTATATTTTGTATTATAAGCAATAATAAAGGCTAAACAGTTAAACATATAATATAGCTAAAATTATGCAAATTTGATATCATAGAAATAAGTTAAGTTCAAAAGTTCACAAGGTTTATAGAAATTGAACTCAAATTTGCGTTTCTTTACATGGAAAGAAAGAAAATTATTAAACTTAAAAACCAACTATTCATTATACCCTGATCACTTAACTACGAAAAATATTTGACCTAGACTCATATTTTATTATACCGATCGACTCAGAATCACTTTCTGAGTCGACTTAGCGATGTCCGTCCGTCCGTTCGTCGTCTGTCCCACTGTTCGTCTGTAAAACCTGTAATAAAACTACAGGTCGCAAATACGAATATATTTTGATGAAATTTGGTATATGAGCTTCTATCAGCCACAGGACCAACGCTGTTCACCTAGTCCCCACTCAAATTACCCCTATGAGTTCGACTTAACTTGCCTCAAGATCCATATTATCAAATAGATCTCAGTCAAATTGGGTTTGTGTGTGTTTATTAATCTGTAGTCCAAAAATAAACCCTATAGGAAAATTCTTAGCCATAGCCCCCATAAAAAGCTGCTTCCCGATCTTCACTTAAACTTATCAAAACCAATAATATTGCATAGAGTTTTCTCAAATTCGGTTTGTATATGTTTTTGCAAAAAAATAGCATCCGATATGAACTTTTTCAGATCTGCAGGCAAAAAAAAAAATTAATAAAAATTCCACTCATATTTGGTTTATGCTTATTTTCTAAACCCAAGTAATTGGACCTAAGACCAATTCTCTTAATGCATGGTATAGGGTATCGGTCTAGACCGACTATAATTTTCTTATATTTTTGTGTAAGAAAATATATTTTCAAATGAAAATTTAATAGTTGAAAAGTTACAGTTTTTCCTTGTTTTGTCGTTTTTACCCCCTAAAGGCTCGAATTAAAAAAATTTTATACTTGGCCGATATTTGTTTCTCTAAAATTGCATATTCCTAAATTACTTTGTAAAGAACAGAGAAACCTACAATCCAAATTCCAAGTTTTTGGATTGAAAGGTTTGGACTGGGCGTTGATGAATCAGTCACGCAACTCTTTTATATATAGAAGAAGAAGAAGATTGGTTTAAAAGAAATTAAACTATTCAAACAATGAAGTGTAAATAACTCACATAGATAGATACTCGTACAAATTTCGAGTATATCAAATTATATTTGTCAAAGACAAATACTTATGTATTTTAAAAATGTAGTTTCAAATTCAAGGTCTTTCTGATAATAAAAAAAAATATGTATATAAATTTGAGCACAATCGATATATAATATGGGCAAATATTTGTTAAAAACTAAATAAAACTATCAACTAAAATAAAAACTAAAAATAATCAATATTATTGAACAACTTAACAACTGTTGCCAATACGAGCATTTTTAAAGATATTTAAAAATTAGTCACTTTTATGTTGTTGTAGTTTTTTTTTTTTTTTTTTTTTTTTTTTTTTTTTTTTTTTTTTGTCAGCTGCTTATAGTTGCAGGTAAGTTCATTGGTACTAAACATTTTGATAAATGATTATTTCCATCGGAATGCTGTAAGTGACTCACTAATATTCCAAACTTAAAACTTAATCGAAACCAGCCAGTTTTTTTCTTTTTGAAAAACTGAAATATACATGAACATACTCATAAATATTTAGTAAGTGAAAATTTACATTACGAGGGTTGGTTGTGGTATGTGTAAATGTGATTGATTATGTTATTTAAGGCATTTTTAATGAAACTCTAAACTATTTCTTTATGAAGATAAGGATTTTCTGAAGGGAAATTTCATCAGAAACTAGGGTCCATTTGAATGTAAATAAAAATTCTAATGAACTGCAGTTTATTGAAGTTAGAATAGGAAGAATTTCGAATATTTTAAAGTTTAATTAAGAAAAATTTTGATTTTGCGAAACAAATATAATATTCAAAGTCGTAACCTGTAGTTGAAAAAAATGTCGTACGAAAACATCTGAATACATCTGAGGTCTTTTCACTTTTTCACGCATAACTCTTTGATTTTTACTACCACTATGCTTGAGACCAATGTTCCCAGGAACTTTTTTCTCCTACTAAAATATCTTAAATACAAATACATCGGTAAGTTTTATATAAAAATTAATGTTTATATTTTTAGTATGTATTTTCTCTTTTAGTCTCAACCAAAACATTTTATACATATATATGTGACCTTCTCCGAGAAAAGGGACCTAGTGTGTGAAAGTTAAGTTTTTAGAAAAAAAACGCATTTAAAGTTTATACACCCTTTTAGGTACCAGAATCCACCGTTTTTGACACTACCCGTTTTTTGACACACTAGGTCCCTTTTCTTGGAGAAGGTCACATATATATATTTTTTTTTTCTTGTATTCTAAATTAAAATGTAAGAGGTACGTAACTAAATCTCCAGGGTATATCTTATGACCAAAAAACAAACACCGACACGTGTTTTCTCTTATACAAAATAACAGAAACGACGAAGCGACCCTTCCTCGTTGGATCGAAAATTACTAAAGATAACGTTTTACACTATGAAAATACAAGTCTGTTCACAACAAATGATTGTATTGTGTATTTTACTACAACATACAACACCTGGGGCCTATTTCACTAAACTACAATTCTACAAGTTTACAAGTTACAATCACAAGTCTAATTCTCACAAGTGCTTATGAATTGTGTTTCACTTATAATTGTGTTTCATTTATAATTTATAATTTATAATTTATAATTTATAATTTATAATTTATAATTTATAATTTATAATTTATAATTTATAATTTATAATTTATAATTTATAATTTATAATTTATAATTTATAATTTATAATTTATAATTTATAATTTATAATTTATAATTTATAATTTATAATTTATAATTTATAATTTATAATTTATAATTTATAATTTATAATTTATAATTTATAATTTATAATTTATAATTTATAATTTATAATTTATAATTTATAATTTATAATTTATAATTTATAATTTATAATTTATAATTTATAATTTATAATTTATAATTTATAATTTATAATTTATAATTTATAATTTATAATTTATAATTTATAATTTATAATTTATAATTTATAATTTATAATTTATAATTTATAATTTATAATTTATAATTTATAATTTATAATTTATAATTTATAATTTATAATTTATAATTTATAATTTATAATTTATAATTTATAATTTATAATTTATAATTTATAATTTATAATTTATAATTTATAATTTATAATTTATAATTTATAATTTATAATTTATAATTTATAATTTATAATTTATAATTTATAATTTATAATTTATAATTTATAATTTATAATTTATAATTTATAATTTATAATTTATAATTTATAATTTATAATTTATAATTTATAATTTATAATTTATAATTTTTAATTTTTAAAGTTTTAATTTTTAAGTTTTAATTTTTAATTATTAATTATTAATTTTAAATTTTAAAATTTTTAATTTTTAATTTTGAATTTTTAATTTTTAAATTAATTTTTTAATTTTTTAATTTTGAATTTTTCAGTTTTCTTTTTTCATTTTTCGTTTTTTATTTTCCATTTTTCATTTTTAATTTTTCAGTTTTCTTTTTTCATTTTTCGTTTTTCATTTTCCATTTTTAATTTTTAATTTCTCAGTTTTCTTTTTTCATTTTTCGTTTTTCATTTTCCATTTTTAATTTTTCAGTTTTTTTTTTTTATTTTTCAGTTTTAATTTTTAATTTTTTATTTTTAATTTTAATTTTTCAATTTTCATTTTTCAATTTTCATTTCAGTTTTCATTTTTCTTTTTTTTTCAATTTTCATTTTTCAATTTTCATTTCAGTTTTCATTTTTCATTTTTCTTTTTTTCATTTTTCAGTTTTCAATTTTAATTTTACAGTTTTCTTTTTTAATTTTTCGTTTTTCATTAGGGATTATATTTTTTCTTTCATATTGGCGATTTTTTATTTATTATATCGTGATAACGATAAAAAAAAATATATTTCAATACTACTAACCTAGCTCATGGTAGTTGTGTTGTTGATATTGTTAATATATATACATCATTTTTTGTGGCATTTTTTTATGTTGTTGTACAACTATTATGTTCAACCACTAAACTATTACAACAAACACACTGGGTTTTTCGTTTTTAGAGGTGTATAACAATTTTTGCTCATATTTCGACACAATGACGCCCGATTTACCCCATTTTAAATACCAACCTGGTGGGAGTAATGCCAAATAATTTTTTCGTAACCTGACCCAGGTAAATGTTTTTTTGTGAATGAGCGTGATTTTAACAAACACACGGACAGACGGACGGACATCGCTATATCGACTCGAGCTGTGATAAGGATCAAGATTATATACACTTTATGGGGTCGGAAATTAGTTTTTCGATGCGTTACAAATGGAATGAATGAATGAATGTAAGTAAAAAAATGTTTGACTTTAAATTGTCTTATTATTAATACATAAGAAAACATTTTAATAGTCCGAGACCCAGACTATTATTATAAAGCCAATTTTTTTTTTTTTTTTATGCATGTTTTTTGATAATTTAAATATATTAATATTTAAATACATGAACTCATTAATTATCACATACGAGGAATCAAACTAGGGTGTGCTAAGCAAACAACCTACGTATAAAACTAAATATTATTTATTTTTCAGCTTACTAATTTACAAAAACACTTCCAAAAACACAAATTTGTTTTAAGTTTCAAAGAATTTAAACATTGCAATTTCTGTTAGTTATTTGCTTCTGTTTTCTAACTCAAAAATATCAAATTTGAATACCTATTAATAATTAAATAATGAATATTTAAACACGATCATAACAATAGTGAAAGTATTTAATATTTAAATTTTTTATTTTTTTTTTTATTTTATAACAGCATCAATGAACAAAATAAAAAACGAATTTTTATCGAAAGTTTTATTATGATTAAAAAAAAAAAACGGCGGCCGCCGATGTTGTTGTATTCAACATGATGATGAAATTAAAAAAAAAAAACTAATTTTAGCTCTTGTGACTTCCTTAAGTACCCTTCACCATAATAAAACATAAAATTGAAGTGTTTGAACAAAAATCATCATACTCGTATACTGGCTGGCTTTTTTTTAGTGTAATGGCGGAGATTGGTGAGTTGGTATTTTTTTTTTTTTGTCCAATTAATTTAATGCTTCTTTAAATGCCTGTAATATATTATTACATTTACATTTATATATAGAGATATATGTATGTATATAGTTACGGACAAAAAAATAAGGTCATTAATATTTTTAAAATACTTTTTACTCCCTTTATTGTAACTCGTAGTGTCTGCTTGACTTTCTGCCGAAAAAACTTTGGATCTATTTTTAACCCTTTTCCCGTGATCCAATCGATCTGGAAAAATGATCAAACAATTTTATTATTATTATTTATTTTTTTTTTTTTTTTCATTTAAAGGGATTAAATAGTTTTTTACTTTTGTTGTCAATTTTAACGCGGAACTTCAAAAATGTTTCTTCTTCTTCTTTAATTGCCTATTCGTTTTCCGAATGTTGGCGACCAATACAATTGCATAAATAATTTCATAAATTTTTTATAATCTCTGCAAAAATGTCTTTACTTCTCGCCTCGTTCAGGAGATTCCCTTATTAAGCCATGTTATTCCCTTTCGCCCCCTAGTAGGCCATCCTTCAATATTTGCCTGCGTAATGATTTGTAACAGCTTTTATTTTGGATTCCGCATAAAGTGGTCCAAATATGCCGACCTTCGTTTTTATAGTGGTTAAGAGCTCTCTATTGCGGTGTATTTTTCTCAGTACTTCGCTGTACGATATAAATGGGTCTATGATATTTTGAGCACTCGTCGATAAATCCACATTTCGAAGGCTTCCCGCTTCTTTATATAGCAGAACTGACGATACACAGGTCTTGACGAATCGTAGTTTCGTTTCAAGATTAATGTCATGGCTGGTAAAAACTTTTTTATAATTAAAAAATGCTACTCTTGCCATTTCAATACTTCACCATATTTCTTTCGAAAAATTCCACTGGTCATTGATTAAAACCCCGAGATATTTAAAAGTCTGTACTTTTTCTAAGCAGGTGTTTTGTATCTTTAAGGTGGTTGTGTTGTGGCTATTTTTTCTACTCACAATCATAAATTTCGCTCCCGTATGTTTCAGTATATACAGTAAATTTTGTTTACTATCAGGCAGTACGGTATTTTCATCAGCATATCTATTATTGCTCAGGCACACGCCTTTTCGAAAGTTGCTGATAAATTCCTGGAAGATTCTTTCAGAGAGAGAAATTGAAAAATAAAAATTAAAAATGGAAAATGAAAAATGGAAAACGGAAAATGAAAAATGGATAATGAAACATGGAAAATGGAAAATGAAAAATGGAAAATGAAAGCTGAAAAACTAAAAATGGAAAATGAAAAATTTCAAATGAAAATTGAAAATGAAAAATGGAAAAATGAAAAATGGAAATTGAAAAATGAAAAATGAAATTTGAAAAATGGAAAATGAAAAATTAGAAGTGAAAAATAAAAATGAAAAATGAAAAACGGAAAATTAAAAATGGAACATGGAAAATGAAAATTGATGAATGGAAAATGAAAAATTAAAAATTGAAAAATTAAAATTGAAAATGAAAAATGGAAATTGAAAAATGGAAAATGAAAATTGAAAATTGAAAAACGGAAAATGAAAAATTAAATATTGAAAAATAAAAATTAAAAATAAAAATTAAAAATTAAAATGGAAAATGAAAACTGAAAATTGCAAAATGGAAAATTAAAAATGAAAATTAAAAATGAAAAATGGAAAATGAAAATTGAAAAATGGAAAATGAAAATTGGAAAATGAAAAATAAAAAACGAAAAATGAAAAATGGAAAATGAAAAATTAAAAATGAAAATGGAAAATGAAAAATGGAAAATGAAAAATAAACGAAACATGGAAAATGAAAAATGAAAATTGAAAAATGAAAAATTAAAATTGGAAATGAAAATGGAAAATGAAAATTGAAAAGTGAAAAATGGAAAATGAAAAATGAAAAATGGAAAATGAAAAATTTGAATTAAAAAATAAAAATTAAAAACGAAAAATGGAAAATGAAAAATGGAAAATGAAAATTGAAAAATGGAAAATTAAAAATTGAAAAATTAAAAATTAAAAATGGAAATTGGAAAATGGAAAATGAAAATTGAAAAATGGGAAATGAAAATTGAAAAATGAATAATTAAAAATTAAAAATTGAAAATAAAAATTAAAAATGAAAAATTAAAAATGAAAATTGCAAAATGAAAAATGGAAAATTAAAAATTAAAATTGAAAATGAGAAATGGAAAATGAAAATTGAAAAATGAAAAATGGAAAATGAAAAATGAAAAATGAAACATGGAAAATGAAAAATGAAAAATTAAAAATTAAAAATGGAAAATGAAAATTGGAAAGTGAAAAATGGAAAATGAAAAATGAAAAATTGAAAAATTAAAATTAAAATGAAAAATTAAAAATGAAAAATGGAAATTGAAAAATGGAAAATGAAAATTGAAAAACGGAAAATGAAAAATGAAAATTTAAAAATAAAAATTAAATATTGAAAAATAAAAATTAAAAATGAAAAATGGAAAAATAAAAATGAATATTGCAAAATGAAAAATGGAAAATTAAAAATTAAAATTGAAGATGGAAAATGAAAAATGGAAAATGAAAAATAAAAAACGAAACATGGAAAATGAAAAATGAAAATTGAAAATGGAAAATGAAAATTGAAAAGTGAAAAATGGAAAATGAAAAATTAAAAATGGAAAATGAAAAATGAAAAATGGAAAATGAAAAATTTGAATTGAAAAATAAAAATTAGAAATGGAAAATGGAAAATAGAAAAATGGAAAATTAAATATTGAAAAATTAAAATTAAAAATGAAAAATGGAAATTGAAAAATGGAAAATGGAAAATGAAAATTGAAAAATGAGAAATGAAAATTGAAAAATTGAAAATAAAAATTAAAAATTAAAAATGGAAAATTAAAAATTAAAATTGCAAAATGAAAAATGGAACATGAAAAATTTAAAATGAAAATTGAAAAGAAAAATGGAAAATGAAAAATGAAAAATAAAAAACGAAACATGGAAAATGAAAAATGAAAATTGAAAAATGGAAAATGAAAAATTAAAAATGAAAAATGGAAAATGAAAATTGAAAAGTGAAAAATGGAAAATGAAAAATTAAAAATTGAAAAATTAAAAATTAAAAATGGAAATTGAAAAATGGAAAAATGGAAAATGAAAATTGAAAATTGAAAAACGGAAAATGAAAAATGAAAAATTAAATATTAAAAAATTAAAATGAAAAATGGAAAATTAAAAATGAAAATTGCAAATGAAAAATGGAAAATTAAAAACGAAAATGAAAAATGGAAAATGAAAATTGAAAAATGGAAAATGAAAAATGGAAAATGAAAAATAAAAAACGAAACATGGAAAATGAAAATTGAAAAATTAAAATTGAAAATGAAAAATGGAAAATGAAAATTGAAAAGTGAAAAATGGAAAATGAAAAATGAAAAATGAAAAACGATAATGGAAAATGAAAAATTAAAAATGATTATTTAAAAATTAAAGATTAAAAACTAAAAATAAATACTAAAAATTAAAGGTAAAAATTAAAAATAAAAAACTAAAAATTCAAAATTCAAAATTAAGAATTACTGGCTAATTCAGATAAAAATATTTTAAAATTTGTTTTTTTTTCTTTTTTTTTTTTTTAATATTAATCTGGAAATTTTTAGCCAAGAATCAGCTGATTTCTTTTTCTAATTATCACAAATTATCTCAAAACTTGCTTATAGGGATCAAACTTTGGGTGTTATAACTCTGACTGCGTTATATAATGAATTTCATTAGGGGTTTTCTACTCTAGTAAAAGAAAAATGATGCCATTTTTCAAATAGTAAAGAATTCTTTCTATAGAAGACACGATCATTGTTTTTTATAACAAGGCATTATAATAGAAACTGGGCAACAAGAAAAGCAATTGACTTTAAATTAAATTGGTATTCGAAATTTAAATTTCAGCACCGACAACAGTTTGAAAGTGGTAGCCGTACCGAATATTGGTTGCAATATTGAGTTTAAGATGCAGGTGGAGGGTAACAAAGATTCGGCCCGGCCGAATTTAAACTCTTGTTTTTTCTTTTTTTTTTTTTTGTCCAACTCAAATTTTATAATTTTTATTTATAATAAGTGAAGGATTTAAGTTTTTTGTTGCACCTAACATTCTCCAAAAAATGATTATTTTTTTGTTTTATAATTTTGCTCATTATATAAATTTTTTTTAGTCATATACATAAATATTTTAGATTACCCTATTTTTTTGTCCGTAACTGTACATAAATACATTTTTTTAATGTAGATCTTTATCTTTCATTCTCATTCTTGTCTCTCATGTAGGCGATTTATTTCCTTTTTTAAATTGTACATTTTTTATGATCCATTGACCCTTTTGTGACATTTCAAATGAAGTTTTATTAACTTTGTTTCTCATTATTTAATGGTTCGAAAGGAAAGTATAGAATTCTATTGTATTGTGAATTTTAGATGTTCATTGTCATGGGTGTGTTGTAGGTCATACTTAAGAGATGATTAATCAATTATATGAAGGAACACATAAATTCATACAAACATAAACATTATTATGTCCAGACAAAATGGTTTCCATCAAATTCAAATTATGAACTTTTTTCGGGCGAAAATCGAAAAAAAAAATAATTGGGGAATTGTAGAAGACGATGATAGCTCAATGGTTAAACATGTTGATCCAGTTGTTATAGTAATTGACAATGCACCTTCGCACAGAGAAATGGAAGTAATTTCACCACTGTAGCAGGAATTTCGTGAATTTGTAACCCAATTGAAATTGAACTCCCAAGGAAGTTGTCGAGTATCCATAATAGCAGAAGAATAAGAGCTTTAGAAAGCATTATGGACAAATGTCTACAGACAGCCATTCTGGGTGTGAGAAATTCCAAGACCGGGTGAAAGTACTGCACTAATTAGTAAAACCTCCAAAGGGTTTGGCTTTCTAAGGCCTTGTATATTTTATTTAGTTTTTCAGCTATAACTCAAAATCCATTGATGATTTTCCATTTGATTCTTCAGCAAAATTGTAGTTAAGGCTAAAATAAATAATTTTTATTAATCGCTCCAAATTTCTGGCCGTAAACGACTGAAAAAATAAAGCCTAAGACAATTCACAATATTTTTGAGCACGTAGCAATGAAATACGTCATTTTATTACGAAAAAACAATTTCTCTTTGAAAAATAATT
The DNA here is from genome assembly GCA_963682025.1 of Cordilura impudica. NCBI lineage: Eukaryota > Metazoa > Arthropoda > Insecta > Diptera > Scathophagidae > Cordilura > Cordilura impudica. The sequence goes on from OY821519.1 coordinate 116,584,746, forward strand.
TCTTCGCTCGAGTTTTACGAATTAGAACTCTAAAAATGTATACGCCACATAAAAACTAAGCAAACATCAAGTACTTTCACCCGGACTTGGAATTTGCAGCGACGCCAACTTTTTTCAAGCAAAAAGAGCAAAACAGTATCTTGAAAAACGCTAAATTAGAAAGCAACGAGGAGCGCTAAAAAGCGCTGGTATTTGATGTCACTTTTTTTAATAAAAAATATACAATACATTTCATTGCAACTGTTTATATTCAAATAAAAACATATAATTTTCTTCCTCTTGTACTGGCCTGGTATTGTCTTTATGCCCTCCAGATAACAGTTTGTCATTTCATTTGTAACGCATCGAAAAATGAATTTGTGAAAAATTAGGTTTTTTTTTATTCTTCGAACAACTCGAGTCTATATAACGATGTCCGTCTGTCCGTCTGTCCATTTGTCTGTTGAAATCACGCTCATTCACAAAATAAACCATTTTCCTAGGTGAACTTAGGACAATATTGTTTGTCATTGTTTGTCGGGCATCATTGTGCCAAGATATGGGCTAAAATGTGGAGACATCTCTAAAAAAAAATCAGTGTGTTTGTTGCAAAAGTTTATCATATTGTTTACATTTTCAAATATTTTGTTTACATTTTTTATAAATACTGCGCTATGTACAGATATTAATGTAAACGTAAACCCCAGATGGAGGGTATCAAAGATTTGGCATAGCCGAATTTAACAAGTTAGATTACTTGTTATATAAAATTTTCATTTTTTATATGTTTGAAGTGAATTAATGTTAGTAGAAATATTTGTTGGAATTTTATAATTCGCACAACAGTAACTAATTACATTTTTTATTTTTTTTATATATTTTTAATATTTAATATTTATTAAATTATGTATACTAGCAGATTCCAACCCTCGAAATTCGAGTGCAAATTCTAGGAAATTTTATTTTTTCATTAAATAAAGATCCTAAAGGTATGCTAATCAATTATAGCCAATTCACAAATCAACACAAAAAAAACCAAACTCATTTTTATTACAAACACATTAACCCTCTACTGCATACAAAAAGCCATATATGGCTTGTCATTTTCAAATTCGAATTCTCAACGGAAATGAGCAGCTACGAAAAATATTTTTTTTCAAAAGCATTAGTAGGCTTTTGTGAATATGAAATAATTGTTGTTTCCTCTTTTCTCTACATAGCTGCATAGAAAACGTTAGTCATGTTTGTAAGTGCACGTGGTCACTTCGTAGCTTGAGAGTACACGAAATAAAACAATTTTTTTTTTTAAGTTACATGTAAGTTGGTATATTTTTATATTTTTTTTTTTTTTTTTTTTTTTTGAATATGTAGCTCTGTGAATAGTGCTTATGTGTTTGTTTTTCAATTGTGCTTGTAGAACTAATGATATCAAGCATTCCTTAGTAGAGCCATATATGGCTTCAAATGCATTCAGAGAAATATTCACACATTTTTCGGGTGCCATATTTGGCTGCACGTGCATTCACAGAAACATTCGTCCGACTTTGGTGTGTCATATTTGGCTTCCCATGCATTTATATTTCCATTTCATTCTTAAATAGGAGCTCCTTTCATGGCATCAGCGATGTCTACAAGACGATTCTACTCGATTCCTTGCGATGAGTTAGAAAGTGACGCAGAAATACCTGAATCTGACAATGAATCAGTATCAAATCAGTCTTGGCAAGATCCACTGGTTATACCTGAGACGGATGAAAGCAGCGAATTTGATTCTGAGGATGAGGAACCGGTGGTCAGCTTATTTTCGAAAAAGAAAAAAGTTCAGAAGAAAGAGCAGAAAATGAGCTGGGAGGAAACTAAATTTGGTAGATACAAGGAAGACGATCTTTTTTGGGAATCAAGGAATTGCCAGAGGCGATGTCTAAATTGGAGACCCCTGCTGATTTTTTTCTGTTCCTTTTCCCCGATGAATTAGTTGACATGATAGTAGAAGAATCCAACAGAAAAGCCTTACAAGACAATATCAACAGGCCAGCCAATATTACGCGAGGAGAAATGGAACAATTTATTGGTATATGTCTGTTCATGTCACTGCTAAAGTTGCCTTCTGCTAGACGTTATTGGAATTCTCAACTCGGTCAGCCTTTCGTTTATGAGACCATGACCTGTAAAAGGTGGGAAGAGATAAAGCGCTTTCTTCATTTTGCTAATAATGAGAACGTTGTCAAACACGGTATGCCTGGACATGACAAGCTATTCAAAATAAGGTCACTTTTGGACAAGATTAGAGGTCAACTACTTCTAGTACCAAGAGAAGAATTTCTTGCAGTGGATGAGCAAACCATCCCCACAAAATGTCGCCATGAACTTAAACAATATAATCCCAAAAAACCACATAAATGGGGTTACAAAAATCTAGTTCTTAGTGGCATATCGGGTTTTAGCTACGACTTTGAGCTGTTTGCAGGACAATTCCAGATGGTGTTCCAGATCTTGGTGTAAGCGCAAATGTTGTTTCGCGGCTAACTGTTACAGTCCCAAGACATAAAAATCATAAGATATTTTTTGACAACTGGTTCAACAGTCCTAAACTTCAAGTTCATCTCGCCAAAACGGGTCTCCATGCATTAGGAACGATCAGACTCAATAGGGTACCTAATATTGATGTTCCAACAGAAAAAGAGAGGAAGCAGAAAGGTTGTGGGAATTTTATCGAAAAAGTTGCAGAAATAGAAAGAGTGCCTTTCGTATCCTGGTTTGACAACAAAACGGTTAAAATGCTATCGACGTTTGTGGGAAGCGATCCAATGACAACAAAAACACGATACTGCAGACGTGAAAAAATGTATTTGAAAATAGATTGCCCAAAAGTTATAGATATTTATAACAAATATATGGGAGGTGTGGATCTTCTAGATTCAATGCTTGGTCTATACTGAATAGAAATAAGATCCACGAAATGGTACAAGAACATTTTTTTGCATTTCTTAGACTTATGCGTCGTTAATGCATGGATATTGTGGCGCCGATCGAGCGATGTATACATGCCCCTATTCGATTTCAAACTGGCAGTGGCAGAACATCTGAACAAGGTTGGCAAAACCTTAACTAAAAGGAAAGGTCGACCTACTTCAACCCCAAATACTCCAGCAAATAGGAAAAGAGGTTCAGATTCCTATGCTTCAACTCCGACTTCCTCTTCTGTTCCGAAGAAAACTAAAAAAAGCATAGCTCGACGCCCAGACTTTCCGCTCAACGCTGCCCGACTGGATTGTGCCGATCATCTTCCAGAATTGAAAAAAGTAAGAGCAATGTCAAAATGAGTACAAATTTCGATCTTTTATAATCTGCACTAAATGCGGGGTCCATCTTTGTTTGAACAAAGACAGAAATTGCTTTGCTTCATTCCATGCATAATTAGATCGTTATGTGTTCTTTTTCATAGTACTTATTTTCTTTATTTATTCTTTTTTTTTTAATTACTTTTAAGCTTATATATAACCACTGAAGTGTTTTTTGTTGTACCTTTTTTTACTTATGTTCCTTACACTATTATTAATTACATTTAAATTAAAATATATATACTGAAATTCACAAATGAAATATAAATATAAAAATTAAAAAAAAAAATGAAATTATCTTTATTGCATGAAGCGCCATATATGGCAATGCATTTTTATAGTGAAAAAGGTAGGAGTGCACATGAAGCCATATATGGCAAATTATTTTTTCCAGAAAACGGACCCACTTTTCCAAAAAAAATTTTATTTGCATATCTTAATAATTCCATTTAAAAAATAAATCCATAAAAAAAAAATTTTTTTTGCAGGGTCATAATGCGTGCAGCAGAGGGTTAACAAATTTAATAAACACACACATAACATTTCATAATTTTATGTATGTGTTAGTAGCAACTTTAAATGCAATTTACTCAAAATTAAGGGAAAAAATTTAAAAATCTGTAAATCTGCAAAACGGCTAAAAAGAAATACCTTTCAAATAATAATAGGTAGAACAAAATATCATTCACAAGAAATCGCCTAGCCTATTAATATTATAGATGTATATATGTATAAGAATTTTAAAAAATTAATTTGACTTCAATATTTCTATATGAATAAGTCAATACATTCATAACGAAATTTGATAAATTAAAATAAATCAGTTTTGTCTCGATTTTTCCGTACTCTTCGATTTCTTTAAGAATTCATGTATAAAATTAATAACTTAGTCAACATTTTTGCTTTATATGAACTGTGTGTAGTAAGGAGTGAGATCGAAAATATCTTAACATACAAAAAATGGAATAATATGGAAGACATTGAACCTAGTTTTGATTTTTTTTTTTTTTTTTTTTTTTTAATTTAATTGAAATTATATTAAAGCTTACAAAAAAAAAATAATTTTTATAGTTCTAATCACTACTTATGACCTTTTGAACTTTTTCGGAAACGTGTCCATTAGGGATTTTATAGTGGTGCCTGTTATTATTTTGGAAAAGGTGGTCCATCTCCGCTTCCACTTTTTGAGACACCTTTTTGTGCTCTTCAGCTCCTTTTTCACAAGAGCCCAATATCTCTCCACTGACCTAAGCTCCGGAAAGTTTGGAAGATGTGCGTCCATTGGTACAAAAAACTTCTTACAGCTTTCTTGCCGTAGTGACCGGATGCCAAAACGGTTGAAAAATATGTGAACACATTGTATTGCCTAATAAAAGGAAGTAGTGTTCCTTGCAAACAATCCTTAATATAAATTTCAGTATTTATAGAGGCCGTTGTAACAAGTGACTTGCTTCTTTTGCTTCGCTGCTTTTGTGTCCTAAACTTATCTTAAATATTTCCGCAACATAAAAATTTTGACCCGAAAGCTGTGAAAAATTAGCCAGTATATACGTTTCGTCGTCCGTAATGCAGCAGGAACATTTTTTATGAAACATACATTTAAATTTCTGAGCTCTGTCTTTGGCTTCAAAATTTTTTTGCAGCGTTCCTGTGTAAAACTTTTTGGACTTTGTTTTTTGCACAAAATAATCCGAGCATTGAGCTCACTGTGCTATATTTCTATTGGATGTGTAGGGAGCTGCTTCCAATATGTTGTCTATTGTCTTGGCATGTTTTTTTTAAAAGTCGGTAAAAAAAAAACAAAAACTAGTGTGCAAAACGCTAAATTGGCATAGCTGCATATTTGAGTGGCATTGCAATGAATTTGTAAGTTAAATTCATATCGGAAGCCTTTTTTTTTGGGACTAGGTCGAAAAATGGACCGGTCGTGACTATTTATTAGTCACATAGTACATACAAATCAAATTTGAACTGCTCGGTGATGGATATAATATATACATATAGGGATAATTTGTATGGGGGCTAGGTCTGAACATCCACCGGTTTTCACCAATTTAAATAGAGTTTGTCCTATGGCCGACAAAAATGTACATGGTTTACAGACACACAGACAGACGGACGGACATCACTAAATTCACTCAGAAAGTGTGATTCAGAGTCGATCGGTTAATAAAATCTCTAGGTCAAATATTTTTAGTAGTTACAAACATCGGCACAAACTAATGATCGCGACCGTGATGAGTGATAGACGTATTACGGAGATCAGAACATTTTCTTGGTGTTTACTAAAAACAAGTACCTTTCTTTTCATTTAATTGACATTGTTTTTTTTTTTTTGTGTATTACTAAAGACAAAAAAGAATAGAATATAAACCAGTTATGAGCGAGCATAGTGCTCTAAACTCAAATAATTATAATGTAAACACAAATTAGAATAATAATAATATTGAAAACAATTTAAAAAAAAGAATAAATAACAACAATATGGACAACAAATCTAAAGCCAAACATTTTAAAAACAACTAGCAGATCCCAGCTCTCGAAATTCGAGTGCAAATTCTAGGAAATTTTATTTTTTTTTTTTATTATTTAATAAAGACCCTAAATGTATGCTAATCAATTTTAGCCAATTCACAATTCAACTCTTTTTAAATATTATTGTCATTATTGGTTTATGTCCAATTATTGGTTTATGTCCAACATAATTTTTCATTTCAACACATTACCAAATTTAATAATATGTATGGCTTAGTAATAACTTTAAATGCATTTTACTACAAAAAAAATTTAAAAATGTAAAAATCTGTAAATCTGGTGGGCAGCTAAAAATAAATATCTTCCAAATAAGATACGTTTGGTCAAAATGGGGAGAAAACTGTTTAACAAATCATCGGTCACAAGAAATCGCCTTACTTATTAGTATTATAGATTACTACTCAGTGCTTGACTGTGAAAACGATGAGCAGTGTGATAATGAATTGGTAAAAAAAAAAAAAATATGAGAATCGTGTGAAATAGAAATAATAGAAATAACATAAACAATTCAACCGAAGTAATTTCTTTTAACACAGTGGTTAATTTGCAAAAATCAAAAAATTACCACCAATAAACATGTCCACATAGACACAAAATATTTGATAGAGTTCATAAAAATGGTCTAAAAATAAAAAAATTTCATATTAAAGAATTCAAATTCAAGAAACAAAAAATCGTTATTTATGGAAAATCTTCAAGAATTTCTAAGAGTAAAAGTACACCTAGAGAAACAAAAACTAAATTTTTCACATATACACCAAAAGACTTAAAGGTCTGGATGGAGATTTTGATACAGATGGAGATTTTTTTTTTTTGAACTGTTAAAATTTGAAAGTGAGGATTTGAAATTTATGAAAGTCAGTTAGTTTTTAATAAAATCTTCTGTTGAAAAAGAAAGCAATATAAATCAGTTAAAAAGTATTAATACTTTATTATAGCTCTGTACTAAGTGGGAACAAGTAAGGCGTCCCGAAATAATACAATGTCGCAACTGCCAAGGTTTTTTCCACAGTGCTGCAAATTGCTAACTGCCTATGAGATTTGTAAAAAGTAACGTAAATCATGAAAGGAATGTTTACTACCAAAACCGTTTCAGCTGACGAAAAAGAGAAGTTGTACTACGTACTATGCAACAAATATGGCCATCCGGCATCTTACAAAGGTTGTGAGAAGTACAAACACCTCAAACACATAATTAATATTATGAAAAAAAAAGACCTCTCAGAACACAAAATCAATAATTCAGCAAGGCTCTTTACTCAAGAATCATCCTTTGCAAATGTATTCAAAAACAATTAAATTTGCAAGCATCTAGAATAGAAGCTATTCCATGGTAGAAGTATAATGGCATATAACAACCAAAAAAAAACACAATTTCAAAAAAACCTAATTATATACAAATCAATACTGTGGTTTTCTGGAATAACCGCGTATGTCCATTTTTTGTCAGTTTTGAGTTAATGATGCCAAATATATTAATTTTTAACGCTCTTTACATGTCGTCGTTCGTAAATTATTGTGTTCTATATGCTTCTTGTTAAAGTTTAGTTGCTAAAGTTTAGTTGCTAATTAAAAAAAACTGAACCGATAAAATTGTTGCGACCTTCCTACCAAGGAAAGTACTATAGTTTGTGGTTTTTTCTGTTAAAAAAAAAAATCCTCTTTGAAAACGCCTCTAAGCGTAAGAACTATTAGAACTTAAACATGTATTAATCAAAAAAAATCATATAGAAAACAATAACTTACGAACGACGATGTGTTAAATTTTTTCCAAAAAAAATATTGACCATTTCTAAGTTTTTTCTTTAAATAACGACGTAACTTAAATTTTTATTAAATTAATTTGCAGCACTAACGACGTACGTCAACCTACGTTTGATCGCTGACAAATTATTTGGGATAGTCTCAAAATTTCGACTTTCAAAATCCCGAAATCTCAAAATCCCGATTTTTTTAAAATCTCGAATTCCAAAATCTCCAATTTCAAAATCCTGAATATATGTTTCGATAATAAATAATACCGAATTCGAGATTTAAAAATTTTTTTTTTTTTTTTAATAAAATACATGTTTTAAGACTTAATTTTTAAATATAAATAAATTATTATATTTTCATTTTTCTAATTCTTTATTAGAATACATGTTTAATTATTTATTATATATAGTGCAATATTTATTGCAGTTGCTTTTAAAAAATCAGTTTTAAGCATTGTATCTTTATTTTTTTAACATTTCTTTTAAATTCTTATTCTTTTTTAATTTTTTTTTTGTTTCTTGGCAATCTCTCTCCAGATTTGACTTTTTCTATTGCTGTTTTAGCAAGAATGAGTTCCTTGCCCAAGTTCCCGATCAAACCATACAATCCGCAATTCTTCTTACCTACAACTACCTTAAGTCGCCTGTGCCACGATTCGACAGAATTTTGTGTTCTCGGGTAGTTTTCTTCCAGCATATCGCAGGTCGACCAAAATCCTCTTTCATATGGTCCATCAACGTAGTTCTTTTTCAGCCAACACGCTATTATTTTCGATTCTTTGTCTTGAAGATTTTTATATAAGGCGTCATAATACTCCGGTATTTCATCAGCTGGCACAAAAGCAAGTGCCCTTATCATTCGGATTTCCAAGCTGAATTGTTCAGAATTGCCATACTTTGTACTCAGCCCATTTTGCTGGATCTTACGCCAAATTATTTGACCAAAGTGGAATTGGCATCCCTTGCATTCAGCATATGGAAAAAATTGCTTTGCGGTATTAATTATTGCTTTCTCGAAGTCCGAAATTATCTTTAATGGTTTTAGGTCGATATTCCAATCGCAAGCTAATTTGGTGATACTAAAAAACACTTCTGAATACGCCTGGGTAGTTTTTCGGCTCATCAAACAGAACACGAGGGGCACTATCTGGCCTTGAACGTACGCGTGGATGCTGAAAAGTTGCGTCATGATTGATGGAACCACATAAAAGGTGCCATCCATTAGCCAACATTTTGATTCTGCTAACATCTTCAAACTTGATTGCGTGCCAAAAAGAATGTTTTTTTCACCTGCGAATTCGTTTTCATCCAAAACGAAGAGCTCCCCTTCGAGGTATTTGTTCTTGTAAGGAATATCAATATCCTCTAAACGTAGGGGCTCCTTCAAAATATCCGAACGGACGCGGGAAATTTGTTTTTGTGCTCCCTTGGTTGGCAGGTAAACACGACAATGCTGATCCGTTTCAACCACGGTATCCCTTATAATTTGAGAAGGGGGTACTCCAATGTTAAGTTTTGCTTTATTCTTTAAAGCATTATTAGAAAGAGCCACATGCTTTTAGAAGGTCCAATAGGAGGATGACTATGCTCAGATTGTCCTTTTTTATGACATGTTCGTTCTCCTCCATTATTGTATGTAATTCGGCTTTTGCAATGTTTTTCTTTCCGATTGGCACAGCACCAGTAGTAAACTTTTTCTGTTTTCTTTTCCAAATGATAATAACCATTTAAAAATAGTTTTGGCTTTCCTTTATTTGAAACAATTATTTCGAGACTCATTTTTTATTATTATAAAATATTTTCAACCGCACTACATTGTTTTAAAACAGAGAATGAAAGTTTTTCGTCCACTTTCTACTTCTACAATTAAAATTTTTCAATGCTCACTAAGAGATTTTTTTTTAGAAATTTTAGCTGGCATTAATTTAAGGTAGAACAACATTTTTCAATGCTCAGTAAGATTTTTTTTTATAAATTTTAGCAAGTATTAATTAAGGTAGAACAACATTTTTGTCCTGAGGTTTTTACTGTTAAAAAATCCGAATTTGAAATTCGGGATTTTGGAATTCGAGATTTTGGAATTAGGAATTTTGAATTCGGGATTTTGGATTCGGAATTTTCGGTTTCGGGATTATATACCCAACCCAAATTATTTTCTCAGAAAACGACACATAGCGACATACGTTGTTGTTAATGAAAAAAATTCAAAATAATTTCGTTTTCAGTTTATAACCACTTATAAAAACTTGTGTGTTTATTTCTGTTCTTTTTGTCACTATTATTCTTGATACGTTGTTATATTCTCATCCTAAGTCCCGTTAACTGTTTGTTGACGAACAAAAAATCCATTTTCAAGCAACAACAACTTATGTCTACATGGGTGGTTGCATTGGTAGTTTTTTTTTTTTTTTTTTTTTTTCAAAGAAAACACTTTAAGTTGAATTTACATATTGTTTTTTCGTCCTTCTCTAAGATCTATTCCTCTGAAGAATTTTGACTCAAAATTTTACATAAAGTATTTATTGCCCATATCTACAGGACTGTTAAATAAAAAGCTCTAAAATCTTTATATCGAGCCCATAATTTCAAATATAACGTTTTTTGGCCCCCCTTAACATTTTTATTTTATGACATACGCGGTTATTCTAGAAAACCACAGAATAGTAATAAGTAGAAGATCTGACCTTCAACAATTTATTAGTAAACACAATCCAGGTATATTGTACTTTTAAGCCAAACAAAACTTAACTCTAAACACAAAAGTCAATTCGAAAAGCATAATTTCATTCAATGTTGATTAAAAACAACTTAATTATACAAATAGTCACATAAAATCATTTAACACTTAAGAAGCATGTATAATTAAAATTCCTATGACTGCAAATAAAATATTATATATTATTTCAGCGTATTACCTGTCAGACAATTACAATTGTAACCTGTAAAAAAAAACTTCCTAAGCTCTTTGAAATAATGGATTTACAAAATTGGGATAACTATTACATTTAAGCTGGTGATCTTAAATGTAAACACACAAAATGGTGCAACTCATACAATAACCAAAAACGAACTCTATTAAAAGAATGGTTATCAGACAATGAAATACAATACAGATGTAGACTTTATGCCACAAGATCCTTCTTGGAAATTATGGCGTGCCTACACTTTATTGAGCCACTGTATGATTTCATCATCAATTTTTCGTACGAAGTTTGTATTCTATAATTAAAACATTTTATTTTATTTATTTTATATTTTTTTCATAACAGCACGTATGAAGATATACAATATTTTTTGTTTTTTCATTCGGTGGAAAAATTATAAAATTTTTCGGCGTTCCTACTCTGGAGCAAGTTACATATAGTATGGACTTTTCAAATAAAATCCGGAGATATTTAACGACTGCCCTTGAATTTAGAATATCATTTGGCAGTTTTCTTTATTTTAACGATTTCTAATTTTTTTTTCAATTTTTTATTTTGAAGATTGTTGTTTTTGGCGATTTTTGTTTTTCGCGATTTTCGGTTTTGGCGATTTTTGATTTTGGCGATTTTTCAATTTGGCGATTCCGCCCATATTTTGCACGACTACTGGATTTGGCAATTAATGTACCTTTCAAAAGTTTCAAGATTGTCGCTTTCATAGTATTTGATTTTTTATAGGAGGTGCCACGCCCAATAATCTTATCCCGCCCATTTTATCTGACTATTCACATTAATATCTGATGGATTTCTACGAAGCGTCAAGGCTTTCCCTTTTAAAGCAGCCCAGTTTTATCATATTATATATTTACTTTGTATAGGGGGTGCTACGCCCGATAATACCCATTTTTTGTCCGACTACTCACATTAATAATAGATGACCTCAGAAAAGCTCTCCCTGTCATTGTACTCAATATACGAGGGCGGCTCAATAAGTTCGTGACTTTTAGAATGAAATACAGTTTTTTTTTTCTTTTTTTCAAAAAAACTATTTTTTAACATAATCTCCTTTTAGCTCAATACACTTAGTCCAACGTTTCTCCAACTTTTGTATTCTTTCCAGAAAAAAAAAAAAAAAAAAAAAAAAAAAAAAAATAGGATTTTTCTAGGTCCATAAAAAACGCATTTGTTTGATCAATAATTTCATCGTTGGAGCTAAATCTCTTTCCACCGAGCCATTTCTTTAGGTTTGGCAATAGGAAATAGTCACTGGGGGCTAAATCCGGAGGTACCAATTCGTGGCCCAATACATGGAATTTTGCCATTGAGACTGAACACGTGTGCACCCGTGTACTATCTTGATGAAAAATAACTTTTTTCTTGGGCATATGGGGTCGTTTTTTTAAATTCTCATTACATTGGTCCAATAATATTCCAATAATATTGGCATAATATTCGCCATTTATTGTTTTTCCCTTTTGAAGGTAATCGATGTGGATTATCCCGCGTGGATGCCAAAAAACTGTTCCAATCACCTTATTGGGCGACAAACTTACCTTGGTCTTCTTCGGAGCCGGTTCACCCGGAGAAACCCATTGTTTAGACTGCTGCTTGGTCTCCGGGGTGTTTTAATGGATCCATGTTTCACAGTTATAAAACGCCGCAAAAACTCATTCGAAATGCGGGTAAACAACTCCAAACAATACTTTGAAGTTGTCCCACGGTTACGTTTATGGTCAATTGAGAGCAAACGCGGCACCCATCTTGCAGACAGCTTTCTTAAACCCAACAGATCATTTAAAATCGAAACCACACTGCCATATGAAATGCCTATGCCATCAACAATCTCACGCACTTTTACTTTTCTATCGGCCAACACCATATCGTGGATTTTTTCGACATTTTCGGGTGTATTGACCTCAATTGGCCGTCCAGAACGCTCAGCGTCATTTGTATTTGTGCGACCACAATGAAAGTCAGTAAACCACTTTTTTACCATTGAAATCGGTGGTGCAGAGTCCCCATAGTATTTATCTAGCTTTTCCTTGGTTAGATTGACGGTTTTTTTTTTCGCAAAAAATAATGTTTGCTAAGCACTCGAAATTCACTTTTTTCCCATTAAAAAAAAAAAAAAAAAAAAAAAAAAACACGAGGTTGTATGTTTTGAACAGCTGTTCAACGCAAAGTAAATGACGGAACTTGCTCAAAATTTTACAGTAGTCTATTAACAGGTGGTTCTTGATGGGAGCAGTGTTGCATTTCATATAACTACGAAAAGTTATTGTTCCGCCCTCGTATATGATATTAAAAATCCACTTTGTATGGGAGGTGCCACGCCCACGAACAATATAAAAAAATTATTGCCTCTAGTTCCTTCCAGATACATAGTAAGACTCTGTAAAAAGGAGGAAGATCGGTCCAATGTTTAGCCTTCTATAAGCTTCAAGCAAACAAACATATGTACATTAGGGTGTCCCGAAAAAAAATGGGTGCCCAAGCATTTTTTGAAAGCTTATAGGGTAAAGTATTTTTGTGATTTTTTTCAGATTTTTCTGAAGAGGTTTAGAGGTCGCTAAAGTCGAATTTTACCCAAAAATCGGGATTCCCGGACATTTCTTGAGTTCTACTTATTACTTGGCCCATATCCACGATTTTCTTTTTTACAAAGTCAATATTGTAAAAGAAGAATGTTCAAGCTTTACTTTTCTGTGTAGAAATTGTAAGTTCCGGTAATTTTTTTGCTCATTTGGGTCCCCTTAATGACATTTTTTCGTCAATTTTGCATAAATTTTGAAAGTAATTTCTATCAAAGTTAAAAAAACTAATGACGCAGTTTAAAATGTGGATAAAGGCTGTCATTTAAAAAAAAAATAATTGAATTTGCTCTTACCGTTCCAAAGTTATACCCTTTTTACGCTTTGTACCCATTTTGTGAAATTAAAAATATTTTAAGCTGTTTTTGCCAGTTATGCATCGGATTTGTTTTAGTGTAAGTTCTTATTTTTTCTTTTCAAATATTAAATATAGGTGATTCTGCTACAATGAGAGTCAATATGGTTGATTTTGAAATTTTTTGCAACTCCCCCCAAACTCTAGGCAGCTTACCCAAAATAAATTTAAAATTTTTTTTTTTTTTTTTTTTTTTTTTTTTTGCTTTACAATTATTTATTAGAGCTTTGCGATGTAGTTCTATGCCCTGCAATAAATTCTGAAAGTCTGTTTCAGAAGTTGTCACATTTATATAAGAATGAGCCATGGCCACGCCGCGTTCTGCGACATCATTTACCACGTGCAATTGCTGAACTTTATTCTTTGCTTCACTAAAGGATTTGTTATTAAATGTTTTTGAAATGACTCAGCCTTTATTCACATTTTAAAATGCGTCATTAGTTTTTTTTTAACTTTGATAGAAATTTTAAAAGTTACAAAGCATTACTTTCAAAATTTATGCAAAATTTACGAAAAAATGTCATTAAGGGGTCCCAAATGAGCAAAAAAAAAAAATACCGGAACTTACGATTTCTACACAGAAAAGTAAAGCTTGAACATTCTTCTTTCACAATATTGACTTTGTAACAAAGAAAATCGTGGTTATGGGCCAAGTAATAAGTAAAACTCAAAAAATGTCCGGGAATCCCGATTTTTGGATAAAATTTGACTTTAGCGACCTCTAAACCTCTTCCGAAAAATCTGAAAAAAATCACAAAAATACTTTACCCTATAAGCTTTCAAAAAATGTTTGGGCACCCATGAAAATCGAAAAATATTTTTTTTTTTTTTGGGACACCCTAATGTACATACTTTCGCTTTTATATACAAACACACAACATAGATAGATAAATTATAACAAATTCGCTTTTTTTAATCGCATAAAAACAAGAAAGAAAAAACTGAATATTGAAAATTGCCGTGAATAAGCAATCGATTAGAATTTAATTTTTTTTGGAGGGGGAGGGTATTAGCTATATTCAATGATAAAGCCTTAGCTTATTAATTATTTGGAAATGGTTTGACCGAATGGCGAAATAATGTCGTACAGCAAAATTGCATTTTAATGAATAATGAAAAATTCTTTAGAAAGTTCAAAAACAAACCGCAAACCGTTTGATGACAAAATACTTATAAATATTAAGGATTTTTTTTTAATAAAAAAATACACGGCTGAATCATTCCCGGAAATGGCTTTTAGCAATATATAAACATACTTTAGATTCTTTATCGCATTATTATTGTAATGCGTCTAATTGTTATATACTTTTTTTTGGAAAGTACATATTATATTTTATTATTTTATAACGGTCACATTTTTTTTTTATCAAGATATAATTTGTTTGTTTTTAGTGGTGAATATAAAAAACCTCGAAATATACGTAATTTTTATACAAGTCATTGTACGTATACGAGTAATATATAATATTGTACGTAAAATTTCTTACTGTTATAAAAATAAGGGTTTGTTTGTTGGCATTCATCATTCATTCATTCATTCATTATTTGCAAATAATTGTAACGTTAATTAACAAGTTTTAAACTTGCTTGAACTTTACATCTTGATTACGAGGAACATACAAAATCTTGTATGTATGAAATTAAAATAAAAGGAAATAACAAATAAAGAAATTCATATTCATATAAACAAATGTGCATATTGTTATTTAAAGAAAAGAAATATATAGAATAATTTATTATACAACTAAATATATTATAAAGATTAAATAAACAAATTGCATTGGTGTCTTACAAAAATGATATAAAATTAATTTTGCAAAATAACGAGTGTTGGCGCAATCGTTATAAATTTCTAGGGTTTTTCTTTTAATATATTATCTAAAAATTGTTAAATTTTTTTAATTTAAAGAATACGATCTTTAAGAGATCTGTAATGGCAGTAAAACACAAAAAAAAATATTTTTTGTTAGACAAATGTGATTGAACTTTTCAAATTGCAAAAAAGAAAATAAAAATTCAAAACGTATGACGTGCAAATAAATTAGTATTTAATAATAATTATGTTTATTTAGTAAACATATTTAATATAATTAATTATTATAAATAAGCTTTTTTTTTTGTGCTGATTTATTTTTATTTTTTGCACAAATGTATTAAAACAACTGTATTAAAATATGAACATATGGCTGAGACTTTGAATGCGATAGTGCTGGTAGATGGAACCCGGGGTGGCATGACTGCCTGAATGGTTTAGTTGTCAGACACAAACAACAAAAAAAAAAAATAAAAAAAAAATCACAAAAAATTACAACAGATTTGTTTGTACAATAATCATCACATGCTCATTACAAACGAATGGATGGCGATGGGGATTAATAACGAGAAATGATTGTTAGCCACGAGTTTGAAGAGCGGAGCATGATGTTAAGATGAAGAAAATTAAGTTTTTATACGGCATCTCGGTTTTAAAATCAATATTCAATTCAAATTAGGGGGTGTCCATATATGTCGGTTAAAAAATTAACCGTTTATTAACGGTTGATTACTAAAAATAAAAAATAAAAAACATAAGGAAATTATAGTCGTCCTAGACCGACTATACGATAATCTATAGCATGCGTTAGGTCCAATTAATTTGATATAGAAAACAAGTAAGAGTGTTAAATTCGGCTGTACCGAATTTTTTTACACCCTCCACCTGCGTCTTAAACTCAATATTACACCCACTTTAAAACTGTTGCCGATACAGAAACATTAATTTCGAATACCAATTAAATTTAAAATTGATTGTTTTTCTTTTTGGCCAGTTTCTATTATAATTTCTTTTTATAAAAAAATGTCTTCCATAGAAAGAATTAATTATTATTTGATTACTAGAGCATAAATCCTATAAGTTCCCTAAGTCCATAGAACACTAACGAAATTCATTATTTAACGTAGCCGGCACACAGTGGACCATATTTTGAGAAGGCGGCCAAAAATCATTTATTTTTTTATTACCGATTTTAAAGTTATATTATTCATTTGAAAGTAAATACTAGTAAACCTCGGGAGCCAAAAAATTGCGACTATATCTCAACTATATCACAGCGAACAGGGTCTTCGAAAATGGGCTTTCTCAGTATTTTGCTAAAATTAAAAATTTCGTTGTAAATTTTTATTTTTGAATGACTGTAACTTTTTTGATTTAAAAGATTTTGAAGTAAAATAAATTTTGTATAATTTTGTAGCTTCCATGCTATTAATGTTAAAAATGTAAAATCACTGAGTCATTCCGAAATTTAAAAAAAAAAATTTTAAAAAGGTCCAAATTTTCCGAAAATCTCCTACTTAATAGAGCATAACTTCTGCCAGTCAAAAGCAGTCAGAAAAAATCTTGCACTCTTCTATAGTCCGAACCCTCCCCTATACTCCTATACCCCATTATACACCCGCCAGTTTCCGCCCGTGTGCACTAGAACAATTTTTCTGACCCAATGATAGATATTTTCTGCAAAATTTATGAATACAAAAGTTGTCCACTATGTGGTTAGATTATATTAAGTTTGAGGTGATGTTTGTAACTGCCAAAAATATTGGACCTTTATCCATCTTTTATTATACGGATCGACTCAAAAACACTTTCTGAGTCGATTAAACGATGTCCGTCAGTCCGTCTGAGTGTTATGAATACAAAAGTTGGTCGTACCGGTATTTTTTGCGTGTCGGTAGAGTTGTCAGGAGTTGTTACATACTTATAAAAAAGGGTTGAGATATAATGCGCTTAATTGTTACAGGTACATTTACATAGGTATCTTTTAAAAACATTAATATTCTGAATTAGAGTTATATAGTTTAAATACCTGACAAAATGGGAAACAATTTAAAATTGCTAAATACGATTGATACTGATCATTTAAAAAAAAAATGGTAATGGCAGCATTACTTTAATTTCTAAATGGGGATGCGATGGATCCTCTGATCAGAAAGAATACAAGCAATTTAATGCCGAAAATTCATCAGATGCTAATTTATTTATGGTATCTTTCGTTCCATTGCGCTTAACAAAAAGGTATAGCGTCTTAGAGCCGTCAACTAGTAGAGCAACAGAAATTAATATATGGAAAAATGAAATTCCTTCTTCAACAAAGTATTGCAGACCAATAAAATTTGCATTCAAAAAGGAAACCAAAGATGTCATAACTGAAGAAGTTCAAAAAATAAAAGATCAAATTAAGGAACTTCAACCAGTAATATTTAAATTTGATGACCAAGACATTGAAGTACATTTTAAAATGTGTCTCACAATGATTGATAGAAAAGTTGCACAAGCTTTAACTGGAACAAAGTCAACGTCAAGCTGCATTATATGCCAAAAGACATCAAGTCAATTAAGCCAACCCCCACCAGAAGACGATAGTTTTAAGGAAGCCTACGAATTTGGAATGTCCCCTCTTCATGCTAGAATACGTTTCATGGAGCATATTCTTAAATTGGGTTATGATTTGGAATTTGGTCCGTTGGTTCCGATCCGGAAACTGCAGCATCTATCACAGGTGTAGATCATGAATTAATAAGACGATTCAAAATCATATTACAAGTTCTAGCATGCAGCAGAAAGATAAATGCAAAAAAATTTGGAAAGTACGCCAATAAAACAGCTATACTTTATAATGATAAATACTCTTGGAGATATGTGCCATCCACAGTCCATAAAATTTTGTACCATGGGGAACAAATAATTCAAAACAATATCCTACCAATAGGAGATCTATCTGAAGAAGCGCAAGAAAAAAGGAACAAAGACTACAGATTCTTTCGCGAGCACAACACAAGGAAAATGTCCAGATGTTGTACTAATGAAGACCTTATCATTATTTTGTTGTGCACTTCAGATCCATATATGTCCAACATTCGTCAAAAATGGAAAACTACCTCTATTGAATTAGGCGAAGAAGATAAACAACTTCTAGAAGATGAAAATCAAGGCTATTTAGAAGAAATTTTTACTAAAATTGGTTGATTTAAAGTACTTTTCCATTACACTAACAATAAGTTATACTTTTTTTTATATAGTTAAAAAATTTTCTTGATTTAAAAATTTATATATTTTGTAAATTTACAATAAAAATTGTTATATTTCATAAATTTACCATAAAAATTGATATAGAAATATTTAAAAAGACAATAAAAAAAATTTAACTAAAGCAAAAACATACGAGTATTTCATTGAAACTTCTCTATCTGGAAGCAATATAAGGTAACTTTTGCGTTCGCTGCTTAATAAATTATAATTTAACTCGGGATCTTTCAAAAAAAAAAAAAAAAACAACCTTTGGCCCTTATGCACATTAGGACTAAAAAGTTTACGGGGGCCAAAGTTTGGCATTTTCTGAAAAAATTAAATTAAAAAGTATTAGTTGTAAAATTAACTGAAAAAATAAGACATTAAAAAAAACCTTTTTTTTTACCTTTTAACACTTCATTCACTTTTGTACTAAAATTCAACTACAAATGAAAATGTATTTTAAACCCTCCGTAACTTTTATTTTCGGTTGAGAATTTCGTTTTATAACAAAACTTAAAGGCTAAAGTCTCACCTACCAAACAAAAAAAAAAACGCATCTAAAAATTCCAATCCAATCAAAAGTTATAGATTTTTGACCGCCTTCTCGTCAAATGGTCCACTGTGCGGCGTTATAATACCCAAAGTTTGATCCCTCTTAGAATATTTTGAGACCTTAGAAGTTATGCGATAATTAAAAAAAAATAAATAAATGATTCTTGGCTAAAAATTATTAATACTTATTAAAAATAAGCAAATTTTAAAATATTTTTATCTGAATTAGCTAGTAATATGTTAATTTAAGTATACATTTAATACAAAAAAAATTAAAAACTGGTAAGAAACTAAAGATAAAAATTAAAACTTTTAATATTTAATTTTTCAATTTTATTTTTAATTTTTAAATTTTCAATATTCATTTTTAAGTTTCCATTTTTTATTTTTCATTTTCCATTTTTCGTTTTTCATTAGGGATTATACTTTTTTTTTCATATTGGCGATTTATTTTTATTATATCGTGATAACGATAAAAAAAAATATGTGGCAATACCACTAACATAGCTCATATTAGTTGTGTTTGTTGGTATGATTGCATCATTTTTTGTGGCTGGTTTTTTTTTTTTTTTTTTTTTTTTTTTTTTTTTTTTTTTTAGAAGTGTCCACAAATTTTTGCTCATATCTCACTTCAATGACACCCGATTTGTTTCACTTTAAATATCAACCTGGTGAGAATAATGGCAAACAATATTATCATAACCTTACCCAAGTAAATGGTTTATTTTGTGAATGAGCGTGATTTTAACAGACAGACGGACAGACATACATCGTTATATCGACTCGAGCTGTGATAAGGATCAAGTATATATATTTTATGGGGTCGCAAATTATTTTTTTTCGATGTGTTACAAACGGAATGACAAACCTATATATACCATCTGCCACTATGGTGTGGAGGATATAAGCACAATCCAATTTTGAGTGGCGTTATTATTTTTTTTTTTTCTTCGTATATGAAAAAGTTCATATCGGATGCTGTATTTATATGGGGAATAAGTCGAAAAATGAACCAATTCAGGCCATATTTGGTAAAGTCACTAATTTTTTTTTTTTTTGCAAAAATATATACAAACCAAATTTGAGAAAAATCTGTGCAATATTTTTGTTTTTGATATGTTTAAGTAAAGACCGAAAAGCAACTTTACGTGAGGGCTATGACTACAATGACTACTATTAATGGGTGCAATAAACATTCACAAATCAAATTTGACCAAGATCTAGATGATAATATGGATTTTAGGGCAATTTAATCCGATCCCATAGGGGATATTTGCATGGGGAGTAGGTTTGAACATGATGCGATTTTCACAAATTTCAATAGCAATCACCTTGTGGCCAATGAAAGCTTTTATACCAAATTTCATTAAAAATTTCATATTCGCATTTGTGAAAAAGTTTCATTACAAGGTTTACAGACAGACAGACGAAGTGATTCTGAGTCAATCGATATAATAAAAGATGGATCTAGGTCATCTATTTTTGGTAGTTACAAACATACCACATAGTGGTATAGGGTATAAAAAGTTGTCATTCAAAAACTTTTTCCGTAAATTAAGTTGGTGATAATTTCAAAAAATCACCTGTTTTCTATATTTACACCCTATACGGCTATTTGGACTGAGTACCATGAATGTGCTCAGAATCACTTTTTGCTCCAATTTAGCGATGTCCGTCCTTCCTCCTGTCTGTCGATCTGTGTGTCTATGTAAACCTTGTAATCAAACTACGGGTTGCAAATATGAATATACTCGTATTTGGATGCAATTTTAAATAAATGCTTTTATTGCCCATAAGACGATCGCTATTAAAATTGGTGAAAATCACAGCACGTTCAAACCTACTCCCCACACAAATGACCCCTATGGGATCGGCTTAAATTGCTCTAAAATCCAGATTATTGTACAAATCTTGTTCACATTGGTTGTGTATGCGTGTTTATTATATCTATTTATCAGTGGATTAAAAATAAACCCTGTTGGGCCATTCTTAGTCATAGTCCCCATATAAAACTGCTCGCGATCTTCACTTAAAACTAAAAAAAATAAATTGCACAAATTTTTCTCAAATTTAGTTTATATACAGTGGCTTCATAAGATATTCACTTAGCAGTATTTTTATTTAAGATTATTATTTTATTAAGATTATTAAATATTATTATTATAATTTATGCTAATTCTATTAATCAACAATTTAAAAAAATAGTTAATAATTAAATTTAAAAGTAGTCGAAAAAGTATTCCCTCATTAGACATTTGAATTTTGAAATATTACAGGTTACACCAAACAGAACAAAATTTTTTAGTGATTGCAAGTTCATCATGGGACGAAAGCAACATGAAACAACAACAAAACATGAAGGAAAAGTATATTAAATCTTCATAAAGAAGAAAAATCCATTCCCGAAAGACCTTATTTACCTATTAAAATCATTATAGACAACTATTCCTCCAGCAATAACTTTAAAAACAAAAAAAGATCTGGCAGACCTCAGAAGTTAATGTAAAAGAACTACGAATTAATAGAAACAGAATCAGAAAAGATCATAAAAAAAATGTTGTTAAATTGACCAATGAGGCCATTAGTGAGTTTGGAAAGGATTTAGCTGTTAATACCGTGCGCAATGTGCTCTTTGATACTGGTACTCATGATATTGATATAAACAAAGAAAACTGTTTATCAAAACTTATAAAAACAATCCACCTGATTTTGGGTATAAGGTAGTATTCTCCAATGAGAGTATATTCGATATCTGTGGATTAGACGGATCCGAAATGGTCTAGCGTAAGAAGAATACAGAATTGGAAGTAAAAACTTTATCTTGTTCTTGTACGGGGCTATATGAGTGCCATTTTATTGAAGGACCCATGGACCACAAGAAAAAAATTAAGACTTTAAAAGAAAACTAGCAGATCCCAGCCCTCGAAATTCGAGTGCAAATTCTAGGAAATCTATTTTTTTATTTAATAAAGACCCCATAAAGGTATGCTAATCAATTTTATCCAATTCACAATTCAACACTTTTCAAATATCGATTATTGTCGTTGTTGATTTACGTCCAATTGTTGGTTTATGTCCACAATTATATATCAATCAATTCAACACAATTATTATTGTGAATGAAGAAAACAAACTCACAAACACATTCACAAATTTAATTAACACACACATAGCATTGTATAATTTTATGCATGTGTTAGTAGCAACTTTAAATGTATTTTAATCAAAAAAAATATTAAAAAATTTAAATTCTGTAAATCTGCTGACCAATTCAAAAGAAATACCTTTCAAATAAGACCCGTTTGCTCAAAATCAGGAGAAAACTGTGGAACAAATCATCGGTCACGAGAAATCGCCTTACCTATTAATATTATATACATATATTGAAAGTTGTGCAAAAACTGGGAATGCATAACGATTGTGCATTACCTGAGTAAATGATCCCAAATATACTGCGCGGAATAAGAGATCGAAAAAATGTTAACGCACGTTGTTTCTTTGAAAAATACTTCAGTTATTATGTTTAATGACAACTCTGTTCATTTCTTGCTAGTTTGATTAAAATGAGTGACGAAATAAGAGTACGTGTTAAAGCTATTAAATATTTTCAACAAAATCCAAATTGGTCGCGCAAAGGTCTGCCGTCAAACTGTTTGCATTGTTATTAGAAAGTATCAGACGAATTTGACCATTGAGAGGAAACATGGTTCGGGAAGAAAGAAAGGTCTACATGATGTTTGAAAGGCCAAGAAATTAGAAAGTATATTGGAATGAGCTTCCAATACATCCGGTAGAAAAGCAGCCCGGTTAGCTCAGTGCTTGGACTATTTGGTGCGGAAAGTTAAAGCCATTGCAGGTTTGAAAACGTACAAAGTGCAAAAAGTTCCAGACAGGAACGCTGCAAAAAACAAGTACTTCCACCGAAACTGATTTACAGCCTTTGCTTGACCAAACAGTTAAGCGTTTATCCATGTCCCTATAAGAGGTTATAACACAAGTAAGAAAATTATAGTCGGTCTAGACCGACCTTATGATACCCTATACCATGGTTTAGAGACTCTATATCTTCGGTCCAACTAATTCGAAATCGAAAATAAGAAAAAACCAAATTTGAGTGGCATTGTTATTAATTTTTTTGCTGCAAATATGAAAAAGTACATATCGGGTGCTATATTTATATGGGGACTAGGTCGAAAAATGGACCGATCTTGACCATATTTGGTAAAGTCACTTATATGTTGAAAAAATGTACACTAACCAAATTTGAGAAAAATCTGTGCAATATTTTTGTTTTTTGATAGATTTAAGTGAAGATCGGGAAGCAGCTTATATGGGACCTATGACTGAGAATTGTCCTATCGGGATTATTTTTGGACTACTGATTAATGGATATAATAAACACATACAAACCCAATTTGACTGGGATATATATTATAATTTGGATCTTATGGCACTTCATGTCGGTTTCATAGGTGTCATTTGTATGGGGGCTAGGTCTGAACATGGACCGAATTTCACCAATTGCAATAGCGTTCATCCTATGGCCGATGAAAGCTTATATACAAGATTTCATCTAAATATATTCATATTTGCGACCTGTAGTTTGATTACAAGCTTTACATGGACACACAGACGGACGGACGTACGGACGGACATTGCTAAATCGAACCAAAAAGTGATTCTGAGTCGATCGGTATAATAAAAGATGGGTCCAGATCAAATATTTTTGGTACTTACGAACAGCAGCACAAAGTCATTATATCCAAACCACATAGTGGTATAGGGTATAATATAGTCGGTCTAGACCGACTATACGATACCCTATACCATGCGTTTAGAGACCCTATTTCTTATGCCCAACTAATTGGATATAGAAAATAAGCATAAACCAAATTTGAGTGGCATTTTTATTAATTTTATTGGATGCAGATATGAAAAAGTTCATATCGGATGTTATGTCTATATGGGGACTAGGTCCAAAAATCTACCGATCCTGACCATGGTTGGTAAAGTCTCTTGTATTATGCGAAAATATATACAAACAAAATTTGAGATGAATCAGTGCAAAATTTTTGTTTTTTGATAGATTTAAGTGAAGATCGGGAAGCAGCTCTATGTGGGGCCTATGACCAAGAGTTGTCCCATAGGGACCTTTTTTGGACTATTCATTAATAGATGTAATAAACACATACAAACCCAATTTGACTAAGATCTATACGACAATTTGGATCTTATGACAATTTATGTCGATTTTATAGGGGGCATTTGTATGGGGGCTAGGTCTGAACATGGACCGATTCTCTCCAATAGCGTTCATCCCATGGCCGATGAAAGCTTATATACCAAATTTCATCAAAATATGTTCATATTTGCGACCTGCAGTTTGATTACAAGGTTTACATGGACACACAGACGGACGGACATTGTTAAATCGATTCAAAAAGTGATTCTGATTCGATCGGTATAATTAAATATTAGGTCAAATATTTTTGGTTGTTACAAACAGCAGCACAAAGTCATTATACCCAAACCACATAGTGGTATAGGGTATAAAAATCAGAGCACGGAAATTAAAAATCTTGTTTCATAATGGACGATGAAAGGTGTGTAGTGCAGATTTTTTCAGCTTATGTTGGTAATGTTCGAGGATATGTTGAAGATAAGAATACGAACCAAAAGCAGATGAAACTTCCAAAGCAGAAGTTCCTGGTATGGCAAGCAATATGCAGTTGCGGCAAAACATTTTGGGGCTCTATAAATACCGAAATTTATATTTACGAGTGTGTGCAAAAAAGACTCCCTCCTCATTAGCCAACATAATGTGTCCTGATTTGGCGTCCTATCACTACGGTAAGAAAGGTCTTGAGTGGTATAAAAACAATAACTGGGTTTTAGTAGCAAGTTTAAATTGGGCTAAGTATTATAAATATTAATGAAACCCAATGAGAAACTCTGTCCTACAGATTATGTTTTTTCGAACATTTGGTACGATTTATTCGTCTGATGATTTTGGTCGGAATCTTTTTTGTTTTTTTTTCTGGGTTTATTATCATCATACGAATAACATGTCAATGACTTCAATACAAGTTTTATGCTTTATGCGATGTGATATTGTATCAGTATTTTTTTTTTAAATGAATAATTTGCGTAATAATTGTTTTTTTTTTTTTATTTCAAAGGTTGTTTTATTATGAAGTTAATGCAAAAATTATTTTGACATTGACAATTAAAAAAAATTAAATAAATAAGTAAAACAACAACAAATGTTTTTTAATGTTTCTTTTTTATTGTTTTTTGTTTTTTTAGTTATTTAACTTTGTAACGTTTACAAAAATGTGACCATGCGTTTTATGTATAGTTTTTGTTTGTTTAATGATCTAGTATATATCTATATATAAACAGTCTGTCAAAAAATTGTTTGCACAAAAAAAAATATTTTAAATTATTTTACTTGAAGAACAAATACCAAAGGCAAATCAATATATTTTTTTATTTTTTCAGTTAATTAATAATTAATTCATAACTAGAATATAAAAAAAATATGTATATATTATTTCAACGGAAAAAACACGATAACAGAAAATAAAACACGTCATATTTAAGAGTGTCATAAAATTGTTTGCAAAATTCAACCTGGCATTTCTGAACTTATCTTTTGAAGATGCTACGTAAATCCCCGTACATTTACAATGTGCATTTTTGGCTGCAAATTCTCTTAATTTTTTTTTACGTTTGTTTTGTCGATCTTTTTCATTTGTTCGTTCGCAAAAAATACACAACTTAAGAATCATTTTATGTTTTTTATTACGTGAAAAAATTATGGATATTTATATACATATATATATATATATATTTGTTTTGTCTATTTTATTTATTTATTTAATTTAAATGGCGCTAAATAAAATCACTTTATACGTATTTTTTTCATTGGCGGTTTATAAAATCACTTGTCACTTTTTTGAGAACGCAATAGTGTAGAAAGAAATGTCAAAAAAATTTTCAAAAACAAAAAACGAGACTTTTTTCTATCCCGCTTGCTTTTCTACCCCGTTCACCCACAAACACGAAACACAAGTCTTTTTACGCAGCGTGCAAACGCACCGTCTAAATTCCCTCAAAGTTGGTAAGTATTACAGCAGCAGTGTAAACCTGTATCGCCTAATGCTTTATGTATCCTCCTTGAGCGTCAATTACATCTTGCAATCGTCTGCACATTGAATCAATAAGTTTTGAAATATCGTTTTCCTGAGGAATCTTTTCCATTCTACTTTTATAAATTTTTTCAAATCATTCTTGTTTTTGGGATTTCGTTTTGCCACCATTTTAAAGTGGATCCACAAATTTTCTATTAGATTCATATCGAGACTTTGTGCTGGCGTATCGATGACTTTACTGCAATTGTGGAGTAACTAAGTTCTGCATAAATATGATTTGTGTTTAGGGTCGTTAACTTGATAAAGTTTATCTTTCAACTTTTGGTTATTTTCGGGAGCAAAAAATCCATAATTTTTAACAATGGTGTTCAAATCTTAATAATAAAACAAAAACCTAGTATACTTCTTTGGTCATTATTTCCTCTAAAATTCTTATTTCTCCAACGCCTTTACTTGATATGCATCCCCATACCATTACGGATAATTTTTTACGCTAGGAATAATAAAGGGTTTTTCAACAGGGACGCTAGAAAAGTTGAAAGACAGGGACAGCAAACGACGCCATATTTCTTGCCGCTCTTTTGACATTTCTCTTCAGTAAGGTTTGCCATTTCATGATGGAAAGATATACGAGCCAACAACGAGTCGAAATTATTAAAATTTACTACCGAAATTCGGAGTCAGTGGCCTCAACGTTAAGTGCGCTACGTAAAATTTATGGTCGTCATAATCGTCCTAGCAGATCAACAATTGAGCGTCTGTGGAAAAATTTGAATCCACAGGCACAGTACAAAATGTTCCCGTGCCAGTGAGACAAAGAAGTACCCGTAGTGTCGAGAACATTGCTGCCGCTGAGGCTTCAGTTAAAGAAAGCCCAAATGTGTCTCTCACACGTCGTTCTCAAGCGTTGGGCTCTCTGTGACGTCGTTGTGGCGAATTTTGCGAAAAGATCTTGGCCTACATCCTTACAAGATCAAATTGACGTAAGAACTGAAGCCGCTTGACCACCAGAAGCGTCGTATGTTCGTGAATTGGGCTGAGCAACAACTTGAAAATGATTCGGATTTTTATCGAAAAATCATCTTCAGCGATGAGGCTCATTTCTGGCTGAATGGCTTCGTCAATAAACAAAATATGCGTTATTGGTCAGACAGCAATCCACACGTACTCCATGAGTCATCATTGCATCCCGAAAAAATTAGGGTTTGGTGCTGTTTATGGGCCGGCGGCGTCATTGGGCCGTACTTCTTCCGTGATGATCAAGACCGGCACGTTACTGTGAATGGGAATCGCTACCGTTCAATGATAACCGAATATTTTTGACCCCATTGGATGATATGGACTTGGAGGACATGTGGTTCCAACAGGACGGCGCCACAAGCCACACAGCGAATGTCACAATCAATTTATTGGAAACCAAGTTTGGAGAACGTGTTATCTCACGAAATGGTCCAGTCGATTGGCCGCCTCGGTCGTGCGATTTGACGCCGATGGACTATTTCCTGTTGGGGCTACGTCAAGTCTATGGTCGATGCTAACAAGCCAGCGACGATTGATGAACTTCGTACGAATATCGAACGTGAAATTGCAGCAGTATCGGCCGATTTATGCTTGAAAACCGTCGAAAATTGGGTTCAGCGTCTGGACTTCAGCAAGCGCGCCCGTGGTGGCCATGCAAAAGAGATCGATTTCCATACATAATGACATCGAACGTACTTTCACAGGAATAAAGAATTTCATTGATATCCAAAACCGTTTTTGTTTTATTTAAAAAAACTTTTGTAGCGCTCTTATTGAAAAACCCTTTATATTTGTTTTGGAGTACAGGCAGTAGGGTCCATCGTGATAGTAGAGCATAACTTTACTTTCATCACAGAAAATTACATCTTCCCAATTGGACGTAAAATGGGCTCTGTGGCAAAAGTAAGCCTTTTTACTATATTCTGCGCCGAGAGTAATGGCTTTTTCTGGCACCTCGTGATGAATACTTGGGGGGTTCTAATGACTTGATTATTTTGATTTCGAGTCTTCCTTCTTTTTCAGTGCGATTTATTATATTATAGATGGTTCCCACCTTCATTAAAAACAGATTTGCCTTTACGATAATGATAAAATAAAAATTGAATGGCAGTGTTTAAATTTCAACATTTGCAAACAATTTTTTGACACCATTTAATATGCCGTGTTGGTTTTATTTTTCTATTATCTTGATTTTTTGCGTTTAAATCATATATTTTCTTTCTAATTAAAAAAAATAAAAAATAATATATTAATATGCCTTTGTTATTCGTTTTTTGTGCAAAAAAATTCTTGACAGACTGTATATATATATATATTTTTTATTTTATTTTTTTTTTTAATATTGTTGTTATATTATTTTATAAATATATGTACATATGTAAATACCCGTATTTAGTTCAACTTTTTGTTTCTCATATTTATGAATATTATTTGTTCGTTTTTCGCATGTAGGCGGAACAAGTTCTTGTGTTGGATTTCAATCTTATTTATTGTGTAAAAACCATTGACAACTTGATTTTATAACTGATTTAAATAAATC
This sequence comes from Cordilura impudica, assembly GCA_963682025.1. NCBI lineage: Eukaryota > Metazoa > Arthropoda > Insecta > Diptera > Scathophagidae > Cordilura > Cordilura impudica. The sequence goes on from OY821519.1 coordinate 116,613,538, forward strand.
AATATGTCTGACTATTTATTGTTTGAACACAACTATATATAACAATTAGTATGAACCATTTAATAGATTAATTTATATCATTATTAAATACAGGTTTCGTTCAGAATTTACTTAAGTATATTCAACTGCTAATGATTGTAAATATTTCATATTTATTATGCCGTAGGTTTTTATTTCTCTAAATCTGATTATTAAATAAAGAAACCCTAGGAAAATGGTGTATTAAAGTTTAAATATATATACTTCACCTCTTAATTCTTTCAGACCTGGTGGTTTTTAGCATAGATAACCAACCACATTTTCACGAAAATTTATTTTACAATTTTAATTAAAATTAAAAAAATGACATTTTCAACCAAAATAAGTGAGTTTTAAATTTATGTGTGAGTGAGACTGAACGAATTAAAAAGAACTTAAAAATAAAATGTTAATTGCTAGCTATAAAGTTAAAAGAGCTTACCAAATAGTATAAACAAAATTTATGCTAATTAAGGATACGCGTGTTACAGCTCCGTGCAACAAATTAGGAACACAATGCTAATATGGGAGCTTCAAGCAAATAAAATAATATATACTATGATTTTGGTATTGTTTGTCGTAGTGTGGTTAATTTATCTGTATCAAATACATTATTATTGACAAAGTTTTGATCCATATTTTTATATATGATTGATATCAGTCGTTTACATAATTAAGAACGCGTCACAACTTTTACTTAAAAAAATATATTTAAAAAAAATATATTTAAAAAAAAAATATTTTGTTGCGACACCTTTGTTATCGATAACTGCTTTACATCTGCGAGGCTCTGAAGCCCACAAAATTTGCACACACACTCCTTCCTAAGCCCTTTTGTTTCGGTATAGAGATTATGAAAATTTTGTTTTTACAACTTGTTATAATTTCTCAATCGTATTCAGATCAGAACTACATGAAGGCCAATCAAGAACAGTTACCGAATTGTTTATAAACCATTCTTGATTGGTAGAGCCGTGTGTTTCGGATCATTATCTTGCTGAAATATCCATTTATCAGCATATTTTCGTCAACATAAGGCATATTTTATCGTTTAGGATTCTTGCATATTAGAACTTGTCCATAAAACATAAAATTTTGTACTGCAGTACAGTTCCACGTGACCACATAGCACCCCAAAACATGATGGAACCTCCTTCATGCTTCAATGTGGCCCGGGTGTACTTTGGATCAAATTATTTCAAATTTGGACCGGGAATATATTTTTTCCATCGGGGGAAAACTTACAAACATGTAATTGTATGTTTTTATATTTATGCTGATTGAATTTCATAATTGCTTTCCATTAAAAAAGCACGAAAATATTTAAAATTTTTGTAATTGTCTTATTAATTATCACTGAAAAAAGTCGAGCCATGATTATGTGAATTCTAGCGTTTTTTGTCTCTTACTGTTAACAACCTTGGTAATAATAATGTGTTTAGAACACGGGTGGCACAGCCGAATTTAATACTCTCTCTTGTTAGTCTCTGAATTTAGTCAAGCCTTTCTGTTTGGAACCTTTTTAACTTTGTGTGTTTTCAAATCTGCATTGGCTTTAACTTTTCGTACAAAAAAGTCGAGCACTGGACTAAAGCAGCCCGGCTTTTCTAACAGATGTGTTGGGAGCTCTTTTCAATATGCTTTCAATTTCTTTGCCCACACTAACATCATATGCACCTTATTTCATCTACCAGTTTTCCTATCAATGGTCAAATTCTCCTGATACTTTCTAATAACATTGGAAACAGTTTGACGGTAGAGCTTGGATTCTTTGGCCAACTTTTTGTGCGACCAAGTTGTTTTTTTTTTTTTTTTTTTTTTAATAATTTTAGTACGTACTTCTATTTCATCATTCATTTTAATTTAACTAACAACAAATGAACATAGTTGTCATTAAACATAATATTCGTAACTAACAAATAACTTAATCAAAAAAAAAAAAAAAAAAAAAAAAAAAATCAAGTAATGCTTGCAAAAACAAAGTGGAAAAACGTGGGTCAAGATTTTTTCGATCTCACTCCTTATTATTTGTTCCATTCTTGCTATAAGAAAAGTTATGTTTCCTTCATGACTACTATACCCAAACCTAAGCATCGTTCTATGGTGCCGAGTTCAGAATAGTTTGACGGGTTTGTTTCCCTGGGCACTACAACAAAAATTTCTGGATACTAGTTATCAAAAAAAAAAAAAAAAAAAAAAAAAAAAAAAAAAAATAAGTTACTTCTCTTCCAAACACCAGTTATGGCAAATAATTTGCTTATTTTCCCTTTCCCACAAGTGCAAATTCCACATAAACATAAACATTCTGACCTGGAAGTTTGAAAAACTCGGTAAGCACGTAGGTTTATCTTCCATTCAACATCATTCATATTTCTTATAAAAAATCGAAGATTATATCCCGAAGTTATCCCTCCTTATAAAAAAAAATTAAAATGGAAGTTACTTCTCTTCCAAACACCAGTTATGGCAAATGATTTGCTTATTTTCCCACAAGTGCAAATTCCACATAAACATAAACATTCTGACCTGGAAGTTTGAAATCTCGGTAAGCAAGTAGGTTTATCTTCCATTCAACATCATTCATATTTCTTATAAAAAAATTGAAGATTATATCCCGAAGTTTTTCCTCCTTATATTTCATCGAATTACAATCCGATACCTTCTGCAACTTAAAGTCTGTAGTCTAGTACTATTTTTTTTTTCTTTTTTCACAAAAACACAGCACAGTTTATTTCAAAGACATCTTTTCTGTTAGAGAGGTTAGGATTTTCCTATATTGCTTTCTGTTTATTTGCTTTCTGTGTACTTCCATAAGGTTTTATAATTTTGATTTAAATTTGTTTTCTTTTAAATTAGAATTATTTCTTAACGAACGTTTGGGTTAGATTTCATTTAGAATTAAACTATTTAACCGACTGTTCTAATATTTTGTATTAATAATTCGACTATATTTTCAAAGAAAACTTTATAAAATTTAATATCTCTAAAGGGAAATGAGTTTTAAGTAGTGAGATCGAAAAACACTTTTTCCTCTTAACTTTTTACGCAATGAATATTTTTTTTATGAAATTATTAACAAGATCCAACATGGTCCTACAAAAAAGAATCAAAGAATCAAAGGTCTGCCGTTAAACTGTTTCCAATGTTATTAGAAATATTTAGAGAATTTCACAATTGAAAGGAAACATTGTTCGGGAAGCAAGAAAGGTCCATATGTTGTTTTTAAGGCCAAGAAAGTAGGAGACATAATGAAAAGAGCTGCCACCACATCCGGTAGAAAAGCAGCCTGGTTAGCTCAGTGCTCGGACTATTTGGTGCAAAAAGTTAAAGCCAATGTAGGTTTGAAAACAAAAAGTTCCAGACAGGAACGCTGCAAAAAAATGTAAAGGTAAAAATACAGCACGGAAATTTAAATTATGTTTCATAAAAAAATATTCCTGCTGCATAACGGACGACGAAATGTATGTACTAGCAGATTTTTCGCATGTCCTGGGTCAAATTTTTTATGTTGCTAATGCTCGAAGAAATATCAAAGATACGTTAAGGGCCCAAAAGTAGATTAAATTTGCAAAATCGTTCCTGGCATGTCAAGAAACATGCAGTTGCGGCAAAAGAAGCAAGTCATTTGTTACCACGGTGCGCCTGGACCATTTTAAATAAAAAGTTCGTGTCACTCCAACATTTCTTTTGGAATCGTTAGAGGGACCCTCAAGGAACATTTCAAAACAATTTTCAAAAAAATCGACTCGGCGCTTTTTTTCTAAATCGCGAAATACTGATTTTTAGGGTCTAAACGTATTTTCTGTGTTTTGTATATATGTATGCGTGAAGATATGAGTATGTGTGCCATAATCAGATTGGTTTTGTTTACTTGGTAAGAGACTAGCGGCTTTGTTTCTGTGGAGTAAATTTACAAAACTCGGACAGGGATGTAAAAAACTGAAGTCTTGAAGTATGTAGACTAGAAAACACTATACAGTTTATAAATGGAGAGTGTTATATTCGCATACAGCGCGCAATAACTTGACCGGGTAATCTGGATAACTCTTGAGGATTTTGTGTCGTGTCCAAGTTTTTGTGAAATCTGAATGAGCTGATTCTACAGATTGTTCGCTGTAGAAACCTAAACCTCTCTTATTTTTCGAACAGAATTCTTCTACGTGGTGCAATATGCAGTGTATTTTCGGTGTAACGGTCACCCCGAGAGCTTCATAACTCAAATGGAATTTCCGTATATGTGCCTTAAAATCCGGATCAAGGTTCACAGAAAAACAAGATTTAACAACTTTCTTCAATGTCCTAAATGCTTCTACGTATTTGACACAACTGAGACATTTCTTTGCCTCTAATATATCGACCTTATCAAGCAGTGTTTTACACGCATCTCCTTCGAACATGGGGCTACCGTACGTACACTGACGGTCTACGTGACAATCACGAGCCCACTGAAGACTGACATCTTTATTTTCACGCATCATATGCTGGAACAGCGTGTTGACAGCTCCCAATAATAAGTATAATTCTGGAGGCGGAATTACGCCAAGTATTCGTTGATTCAAACCGGAATCAAATAAAGGAGGATATATGCAGTTTCTGAAGAATTTTCCTCGAGTCTTGAGTCCTCCATCTAAATTCCACATTTCCGTATTTTCTATGCAATTTTCAACAGTTCTGTAATTTCCGCAGTAAATTAAACTTCTTTGTTCAGCATCGCACCATGTACATGGATAAGTGCTGCTGTTGCTCATCAGCCCCGTGATTATATTGGCCAGCTTCAAGTCAGTCGCGATTGTCCCAAGCCAAGGATTAATGTTCAAATGTGACCACATTAAAGATACATTCTCGTAACATTCTTGGGTGTTCGGCACTAAGCAAATAATAGTCTCTTAATTCCGGATTCGCGGAACGTTGCTGTATACTTTGCGCGCGAAGTAATTGGTTGTGGTTCTTCTGTCGCTCTCTCTGTTAAGGGCTGAATGGATAGGCAGAATTTTAAATCCACCGCCACCATCGATGCCAAATTTCATATGAACCTCAGAGGCTTGACGTTCACCCAAAACTTTTTCAATGAAGGCCCCTAATTTTTTGCAAATAATAACTGTTTGGGGAGATTTGACCGGAGTTTGCGATTTAGTGACGATGAGAGGTAAATCTCTTGCTTCAAATTATTCGTCAAAAATATGACTTTGTACCAACATTTTTTGTTTGAAATGTTTTTCTAGTACTCAAATCTATAGCTGTTTGCATTTGCCGCATGGAATCAACCGAGATCGATGGTAACACGTTGTTTTCCTTGGGGCCAATATCTACAGTCAACGGTTTCCGATGCTGCTGGGGCAGAACCAGTCCGCCATGTCCAGGTGAATCCGAATTTTGAGTCACGTCACCCATTCTGTCTTTCAATAGTCTTGAGGCCAGTTGGCCCTTTTGTATAGAATTTATGGGCAAGGTCTGAACATTGACCATGAGATTCGTCATATTGCGTACATGAATGATACCCCGGCCTAATAAGCCCAGGCATTTCATACAACGTTTATTTTGAAATGATTGTTCTTGCACTTTTTTAACTGGACCGTAAGCCATTTCTTTACGAGTTTCACATTTACGAACGAGTTTCACATTTTTCGACTTCTTCCAACAATATAAGCAAATCTTGTATCGCAGAACACTGCGATTTTAGATGGATTTTGATGGTTACTCAAGTAAACCCACTTTAACAATAACATCTTACAAGGAAAATTCAAATTTTGGAGAATGACAAATAAATAAGCTCTATCTTTTTTGTTTTGTTGAAAGGGCAAACAAAATAAAATTGAAACGGAGTCCTACCATTTATATGGAAAAATAGAGAGAATATTCTGGCGCTTTCTCACCCTAAAAATCAGTATTTCGCGATTTAAAAAAAAGCGCCGACTCGATTCCAAAAGAAATTTTGGAGTGACACGCACTTTTTATTTAAAATGGTCCAGGCGCACCGTGTTACAACGTGCTCTATACTTAATACCGAAAATTATATTAAAGAGTGTTTCAAAAACGGACTCCTTCCTTTCATAAGCCAACACAATGTGTATATTGGGTTCTTATGAAAAGGAAGTTTAAGAGCACAAAAATGTGTCCCAAAATATGGAAGGCTTTTTAAACGGAAACCACTACAAAATGGAAGGGTTTCCGGAAAAAGTTCTTGAGTTCATAAGTAGTGATTAGAACTATAAAAATTATCTTTTTTAAGCTTATATACATATGATTTCAATTAAATAAAAAAATCTAAACTCTACGTTCAATGGTTGCCTTACTATTTCATTTTATGTATGCTAAGCTTTTTTCGATCGTACTCCTTATGGACTTCATTAGATTTGTTTATTCTTTTTTCATTTTTTTCATTTTGTTGTATAAGTGCTATATTAGTAAACATTAAAAATTATTGCCAAAAACGTTTCAATTAAAAATTTCCATATTCTGTACTTAACATTTTTTTTAATTGACAAAATTAGGATTTAATTGATTTTACTACTCAAACACAGCTAATTTATTAAATCAATTAACTTATTTAATAAATTTTGTAATTGAGTTAAATAAAATTATACATATATATTAGACTGGTTCATTTGGCAAAAGTATCTCAGATTCTCGCTCCCCTAACAAAAAATGAAAGTTTAGGCAAAAAATAATAACTGTTAAAAAATTTCATAAAAAAGTGAAAAACTCGGAGAGCTCAAGCCATAAACGAACATTTTGAGCCAATTTGAAATTTAAAGAAATTATACTTTTGATAAATTGTCTGTAAATTGTTGTCGTTAAAAAAAACTTTTCCTGCAACAATTTTTTTAGGGGTTTTTTGGTATGCCCAATCGAATGGTACACAAAAAAATGTGTGGTTTCGACCAAAAAAATTGAGTTTTTTATGTTTTAATGTTGATAAATAAAAATAAATTGACCAATTTTTTAAAATTTTTCGAGTTTAACTATTTTTTTCCACCTTTTAACACCTGTTTATATTAATCATCAATGTTCTGTGTTGTAGATAATTTTGTTAAGTTTCAAAAAAAAAAAAAAATTAAGTGCCTAGCACTTACCGGTCAATTTTAACAGCTATTTTTATAAACTTATAGTTATGGAAACATATTATTCGGTCAAGAATGTTTTAATAGAGATTAGGTATTTGTCAGCTGATCGCTAGTATGTTTTACTTTTGAATTTTTGTCCACCTTGTTGTTTTCTGTTTTTGTTTTGTATTTTTCTATCAAAGTAACGTTTTTTATTTTCTGACAATTTCAAGTGATTTTCTTACAATTTCAAGTGATAAATTTTTTTTTTTGGAAAATATAAGTTTATACCAAAGAAAAATGAGTGCTCAAAAAGTGTTTTTAATTGGTAATACAATTGATATTGATATTTTAAATTATTATTTTATATATTTACTATGAAATTCAGTGTATTTGAAATAAAAATAATGTAAGTATTCTTTAAAAAACAATTGTTTATTTTTAGGACAGCTTTTGAGAAAAATTACAGGGTTATCACTTCCGACAAATTATCATGTGATGGCACGTTTACTTTATTTGTTTAATACGGACAAACTACCAATCTGCAAATGCATCGAAAAAGTCGCAAATGAAATAGTAAAAATTTTGAACAGTGTAAATATTCCAGTAAAACGGAAAGATAAAGTTAAAATGTTAATTAAAAAACTTTATACAGAATATGTCGCTGTGAAGAAAAATCGTAATAGAAATGCTAGTTCACAAAAAATTAAGGAAGAAGCATTTACCAAATATTTTAAATATTTGTTTGACATATCGACTGGTGATGCCTTATCGAAAGTTAGTAAAAATTTAAAAGATTTTTTACTCTGCAACAAAAATGAATATCAAAACAAAATTAAACTACAGAAAACCAGAACAAAAATTGCTTTCGATATTAGAAATATTGGAAAAAGCACTGATCCAATCGCTTCATCTACAAGTTTGACACTGTTTCCATCGATTGAAGAAGCTGCAGACAATGACAATGCAGTTTCAAGAAGTTCATCAGCATCCATCTTATCAGAATATCAGTTACCACAAACACTTAGTAGAAAAAGATATGAATATTCAGAGAAAAGAGGTAAACAACCTGTTGTTACGTCGCAGGTAGCCGCAGCCTTGGACCGTTGTGCTGTTTCTGATCGTGATGCAATGTTTTTGTTAGCATCAGCAGCACATGTATTCGGACAGAACATAGATGATTTAAAACTTTCGCGCTCCTCTATCATGAGAGATAGAACACAATTTCGATCTAGCATTAATGCTAATATAAACCAATCGTTTCCAAATGATTGTGTTTTTACATTACACTGGGATGGGAAAAGAGTTGAAAATACAACTGGTGGTTCATCAAAATATATTGAAAGATTAGCTGTTGTCTTAACCTCTGGTGGTAATTCAAAAATACTAAGTATTCCTAAGCTAGCTTCAAGCACCGGAAAAATGCAAGCCGATGCTATCTACAAAGTACTGGAATACTATTGTATCGCACACAGAGTTAAGGCTCTATGTTTTGATACAACGGCATCAAACACAAGCGATAACAAGGGAGCTGCGATACTACTAGCTAAGAAGTTAGGACATCCAGTATTGTTTTCCGCATGTCGTCACCATGTTTCAGAAATTTTTTTTACGCACGCTTTTTCTACAAAAATAGAGACAGTTACTACGGGTCCCGTTATTCCATTGTTTCAAAGATTTTATAATCATTGGTCAAAAATAATTAAAGAAAATTTTGAAAACGGAATGAGTGACGCCAAAGTATCTCAACACTTTAAAACTGAAATTCGAAACGATATAACATTTTTTAAAAATCAACTGGAATTTCATATCAAGCCGGCGCGCCACGACTATATGGAGTTACTGGAGTTATCGCTACTCTGTCTTGGAGTACCGATTGCAGCTCAAGTGCGGAAACCTGGTGCGTTAAATACTGGTTTCAATGCAACATTCCTGTAATTGCACCAAGAATTGATTTGCAATTCATTAAAGACTTAATTTCTTATAAAAAAAATTAATATTGAAGTTGCAGATAGAGTTCTAAAAGCTGTAATTCGTCATACTTGGTATTTAAATGAAGTGCTAATTGGGTTCGCGTTTTTTGATAGAACTATTGATGTTGAGACAAAAAGATTGATGATTCAGGCATTAGAAAGGACAGGCTCAGCACAAATACAAAACAGAATCACAATAAATCTAAAACTTATTCCACAGCAACAAATTAATGATTTAATCACAGAAAATACTAAAAAATTCTTCGATATATTGTTTGATAATAGCATCGTATCAGTCTCAAAAGATTTCTTAGATCTTGATCCATCGGAATGGTATACTGATGAAAGTTACCAAAAAGCAGAAGAAATAGCTCAACTTCTTTTTGTAGTAAATGATGTTGCTGAAAGAGCAGTTGCGCTAGCAGGAACATATAATGATAAATTTACAAAGAACGAGGAACAAAAACAACTAGCTTTTCTCGTTGTCGAAGAACATCGTAGAGTTTCCAAATACTATTAAATCAACAATAATGGACAAATTTCAGTAGCTTGCTAATGTATTTCATGTAATCTTTTAATATCAGTGTAATATTTTTCATTTTCATTATAAGTTAAATCTGTATTGATTAAAAATGAATTATCGCTAATAAACTTTGTTTTTCACGAAATTTTGTTAAATAAAATTTTTTTTTCAATATTTATAAGTTTACAAAAATAGCTGTTAAAATTGACCGGTAAGTGCTAGGCACTTAATTTTTTTTTATTTTTTTTTTGAAACTTAACAAAATTATCTACAACACAGAACATTGATGATTAATATAAACAGGTGTTAAAAGGTGGAAAAAAATAGTTAAACTCGAAAAATTTTAAAAAATTGGTCAATTTATTTTTATTTATCAACATTAAAACATAAAAAACTCAATTTTTTTGGTCGAAACCACACATTTTTTTGTTTACCATTCGATTGGGCATACCAAAAAACCCCTAAAAAAATTGTTGCAGGAAAAGTTTTTTTTTAACGACAACAATTTACAGACAATTTATCAAAAGTATAATTTCTTTAAATTTAAAATTGGCTCAAAAAGTTCGTTTATGGCTTGAGCTCTCCGAGTTTTTCACTTTTTTATGAAATTTTTTAAGTTATTATTTTTTTTGCCTAAACTTTCATTTTTTGTTAGGGGAGCGAGAATCTGAGATACTTTTGCAAATCGCATACCTGTATGAACCAGTCTAATATATATGCTAAGATTTTTTCGATCTCACTCCTTATGGACTTCATGAGATTTATTTTATTTTATTATTATATATTTTTTTTCATTTTGTTGTATAAGTGTGATATTAGTAAACATAAAAAATTATTGGCAAAAACGTTTCAATTAAAATATTCCATAAGTTATATTTTGTACTTAAAATTTTTTTTTTTTTTTAATTAAACAAAATTAATATTTAATTGATTTTACTACTAGTTTACTCAAAACACAGTTAATTTATTGAATCAATTAACTTATTTATAAAAATTTTAATTGAGTTAAAAAAATAATATATTTACTTTTAATTATAGTTGTAATTTATTCAAGTAATTAACAACAAACACATTTGTTTTAAAGTTATCTTTTCTCATTAGTTTGGCTTTGGTCATACGAAATAAACTTTAGTTCCACTAAACAAACTACCCACTGCTGCTGGTTACTGATAAGTGTTGTTGAATCAAATCGATAACCTGTCTTGTATAATATATGATATATAACTCATTGGAACAAGTCTACATGTTTTTTCTCAGGTGCATTAAGTATTGTGAGTGGTTGTAAAAGTTTGAGATCAGGGAATTTCACATCGAAGACAAATTGAATCATGGTTTATGTCAAGCACAAGAAGAATTTGCACTAATATTATTTAAAAGATTTTTTTTTTTTTTTTTTAATTTTTAAACGCCGAGAAACGTTGTTGCTTGCCAGGCATAAACGAAAGAGGTCTTTGCACCGTCTAGTCACTGGTAATAAAAACTGGATTCATTATGGAGGGCGGATTGATATTGAAGCTACTTAAGTAGGAAAAAAACATTTTTTATTTTCAAAAACCATTTATTTCTCAACATAGTCTCCTTTTTACTTCGACACACTTAGTAAGACGATATTCCAACTTTTTTATACCATCTGAATAATACGATTTCGGGAACCCCTCAAAATACGCGTTAATTTCGGTAATCACTTCTTCGTTTGAGATGAATCTTTTTCCTGCTAGCCATTTTTTCAAGTTTGGAAACAGGAAAAAGTCACCAGGAGCTAAATCTGGACTATAAGGTGGATGATCAACCAATTCGAAGTGTATTTCACGTAATTTTAGCATCGTATCAAATGCTGTGTGAACCGGTGCGTTGTCTTGAAGAAAGAGCATTTTTTTCTTCTTTAAATGTGGTCGTTTTTTCTTGATGGCATCAATCAATTGATCCAATAATGCACGATAATACTTTCCTGTGAATGTGGATCCTTTTTCAAGATCATCGATGAGCACTATTCCGTGTGCATCCCAAAATACAGTGGCCATAACCTTGCCAGCCGATTTCACTGCCTTCGCCTTCTTCGGAGGACTTCCACCAGCTTCCATCCATTGTTTCGATTGATTTTTGGTTTCAGGTGTGTAGTGGTGGACCCACGTTTCATCAACAGTTATTAATCGACGCCAAAAATCAACAGGATTACGCTTTATCGCGTCCAAACACCGCTGTGAAGTGGTCTGTCGAACTCGTTTTTGTTCGACACTGAGCAAACGCGGCACCCATCTTGCCGATAGCTTTTTCATATACAAATGTTCATGCAAAATGTTGAACACACGTTCATATGATATGTTTACCATTTCAACAATCTCACGCAACTTGACTCGGCGATCATTCTTAACGATATCGAGGTTTTTCTTGATATTTTCTTCAGTAACCACCTCTTTTGGCCTTCCTGTTGATGGTATTGTTGCAGTCCTTGTTCGGCCGCGTTTAAATTCAGCAATCCAATATTTTACCATGTAATCTGACGGAGCAGACTCACCGTAATGTTTATCGAGCTTTTCTTTTGTCTCGTTCCCTTTCAAATAATAGTGTTTAATCACTGCACGAAATTCGCTTTTTTCCATTTTTCAAGAAACACAAAAGTTGCTTACTTCAAACGACTACAACAAATAAACTAATCGGTGAATTTGGGTGACATTTTAACAGCTGACGTTTGACAGATCGTAATTTTAAAAAAAGAAAAATTTTTTGTGCTTGTGCTGCCATCTAGCGCTAGGTAGCTTCAATATCAATCCGCCCTCGTACATCTACAACTGCTAAGCAAAACATTAATGGAAAAACGCTTGCTAAGTATTTTATGGGATTAGCTTGGATTCGTGTATTTTGAGTTGCTCAAACCGAACAAAACCATTACTAGGGCTGTCTATTGAACGCAATTGATGAGATTGATTCGGACACTCAAGGAAAAACGTGCTCAATACTACTCCACGACACTACAAAGTTTTACCCCACTCGCCGTAATCAACAGACATTGCTCCTTTTGATTCTCACTTGGTTCGATCCTGGACACATTGAAATTTATTTGTACATCGAATACTATTTTCCCTACCGGTTAATTATTATACCGTTCGTCTATCTGTCCGTCTGCGTTCATGGAAACCTTGTAATCAAACTACAGGTCGCAAATAAAAATATAATTTAATGAAATTTGGTATATAAGCTTTTAACAGCCATAGGACGAACGCTATTGAAATTGGTGAAAATTGGTGCATGTTATATATATATCGATAAATTTTGGTATGTTTGTGTATGTGTATTATACCCACTATTCAGTAGTCCAAAAATAAACCCTGTAGGACCATTTATATTCTTAGTCCCGATCTTCACTTAAATCTATCAAAAAATAAAAATATTGCATAGATTTTTTTTTAAATTTGCTTTATAGTATATGTTTTTGAGAAAAGTAAGGGACCTTCCTACATATGATCGGCCCATTTTTTTGACCTAGTCCCAAATATAAATATAGCATCAGCTATGAACTTTTTCATATCAGCAGGCCATAAATTAATAACAGTACCACTAAAAATTTGGTTTAAGCATATTTATTGTTTCAGCAAAGTTAGATCCAAGACCCTCTCTCTAAACGCATGATATCGATTTGCTACAATATCTATTAAGAAATAGTCGTGCTATTCATGTATGATATCAAAATTAATATTACATTTGATAGTTATATCAGAGAACAGTTTGAAATCAAAAATTAATATTGCTGTCAAATGTAGATAGCACTTTTTGAATATAAGCCCTCGATATGCCCTTATAATCATACCTGCACAAACAGTTTGACATCAAGAGCAGCCCAAGGGTTAATTTAAGAAAATAAGTCCAGAATATTATTTTTTAAAATTATTAAAATATTATCAACAAGTTTTATCGAAATCCTTCCACAAATATATATTATTTCGATATTTTGTTTTAAAAATGAAAATCTCCTTAAATTTAACCTTTGACCTTGAAGAGGGACAGTTTATAGTGTTTCAATTTAACCTTAATTTACAAGATTGAGATATATTTTGATAATATTTTGATAAGTTATTTGATATATGAAAACACCAAAAAAAATTTAGCCTAAAGGTTGAAAAAGTATGAAAAATCACATTTTTCTTCAAATCCGCTGAAATAAAAACACTGCCCTCGCCAAATTAAGAACAGGATACCTACAATATTTGGCATTTTTAATCACATATATTCTGTTAATAAGACCTTAAAGTCCAATCGTTGATTTCGGTAAATTTCTTGAACAAAATTTTTGAATAAGTAAAATTGGAGATTTTGAAATAGTGCTAAAAAATATGTACCGTTTTGACATTAATTTAGAACGGCATAACAATGGACGATATGCAAAATACTTTACATAAGATCATGTTGTTGTTGTAAATTATTTTAACGTCTTTAAAAATGTGAGCTCGATTTTCTTAATCAAGTGATCTGCAGCGCATTTATTGCCTGGGGAATTTGATATAACTTGGCTGTTTTTCAACCGATAATAGATTTTGTTGTTTTATTAGAAAGATAATTTACTCTTTTAATTAATTAATTTATTAATTAATTTGATTGAAACGCAATTATTAATATTAAAATTTCTGTGAAAAATTATTATTTCTTTTTTTTTTTTTTTTTTTTTTTTTTTTTTTTGATAATTTTTACACAAAATTGCATATTTGAACTTTGAACTCAATGCGCGTCCAGAAAGCATTGTCCGATTTGGCTCAAATTTTGCGCACTAAAGTTTTAGATCCAGTGTCACAATAATCCGACCCGCACGTCTTGAAATTAAAAAAAAAAATGGCTGTCACCCTAATGTACATGTTAAACTTTTGAACAGAACTTCTTCTATATGTTATTTTATTTATTTGTATATTGGTCTATGGAATTAATCCTTACAGATAATTTACAAAGAAAAATATGTTTAAAATTAATTTTAGAAACATAGCAATTCATAAATTTAGAAACCATATTATTTTCTTTTAGTACTTAATGTGAAATCATTAAATCTACAAACTTCATTACATTGAATACACGTTTTCCTGAGAGGGTCTGCGTTTGCATAATTAGCTCTGAGGATCGCTGAGAAATGTTGAATGATAAATTGTTAATCAGGAAACCAGAGCAAGCATCGCCATTAATTATATTGAGAAGAACTGGAACATTTAGCATAGTTCTCCGGCTTTTTAAATTTGGTAGCTTAATAAGGGACAGTCTAGTCTACTGGTAGTTAGTTAGTTAGTTATTTGTTCTTTATTTTTTCAAAATATGTGCTTCACAAAAATATAAAACTAAATATAAAACCTAATATTTCCAGATTTTAATAAGTTTTAGATAAAAAAGAAAAATATGAATAAAATAAGAACTTGCTACTTTGACATCTGTCGTCAGTCGGTCAGTCTACTGGTATAAGATGGAAGATTAATTGGATTAAAGTTTAAACCAAGAACAGAATAGGGTCCCAAATTATAGAAGCATATTCCAAGATAGGTCTCACAAGTGACATACGGATCATTGAACTATTTAGCCCAACGTTTTATGAAACCAAGTATGTTATATGAGGAATAAAACTCAGTTTATGATCCAATAAAACACTAAGCTTCAAAAAGTTATCTATTTTATAGAGAAAAAAAGAAGCTATCCAAGAAGAATGTCGTGAGGTGCTCCCGACATTACATTTGCAGTAACATTTTTAAAACATATTTTTGTATTCTATTGGTTAAATAAGAATATATTCACTTCGCGCTAAGATTAGTAAATCCCATAAAATGTAATTTCATAAGAACATGTCTTTATCAGACATGTGGAATAATGTATGAATCCTTCTACATCTATAATATTAATAAGCTAGGCGATTTCTTGTGACCAATGTTTTGTTCTACTGTTTTATCCCGATTTTGACCAAACGTATATTATTTGAAAGCTATTTCTTTTTAGCCGTTTTGCAGATTTACAGATTTTTAAATTTTTTCCTTTATTTTGAGTAAATTGCATTTAAAGTTGCTACTAACACATACTTAAAATTATACAATGCTACGTGTGTGTTTATTAAATTTGTTAATGTGTTTGTAATAAAAATGAGTTTGGTTTTTTGTTTTGATTTGCGAATTGGTTATAATTGATTAGCATACCTTTAGGGTCTTTATTTAATGAAAAAATAAAATTTCCTAAAATATGCACTCGAATTTCGAGGGCTGGAATCTGCTAGTATTAGAAAAATAGTCGTACTTAATTGATTACATTAAATTAAAATATAGGACTGAGTTTTATCTGGACCGCTATTGCAGGAAAGTTTTTAATTCATTAGAAACTATGGACATAGCAAGAGATGGAATGCATATCATTTGAGTCGTAGTAAGTAACGGGTGATCCAAGTAGAGATACTTTTTTCAATAGCCTTTTTTTGCCAGATCACGTGTGAGTCGTGTCATGCTGTCATATTATTTTTGTTCAGTATTGTTTGGCATTTCATCATGGAAAGACTTACGCCTGAACAACGTTTACAAATAGTTTTTTACAAAAATTCACGTTCTGTGAAGAATGTGTTTCGTGCACTTCGCTCAACTTATGGTCAACATAATCGGCCTACTCAGTGTACTATTCGCAACACCATCACCCATCTTGAGACCCAGCATTCATTATTGGATAATATTCGACTGAATAGACCACGTCCAGCACGCAGTGAAGAAAATATAGCGGCCGTTGCTGAGAGTGTACACGAAAACCGTGGGAAGTCGATTCGGCGCCGTTCGCAGCAACTCAGACCGTTATCGTGCCATGATAACCGCGTATTTGATGCCTGAAATTGAAGCTCGTGATCTCACCGACATTTGGTTTCAACAAGACGGCGCCACTTCCTACACAGCGCATCAATCAATGGATTTATTGAGAGAACACTTCGGTGAGCAGATAATTTCACGTTTTGGGCCGGTCGATTGGCCACCAAGATCGTGTGATATCACACCGTTAGACTTTTTCCTGTGGAGATATGTAAAGTCTAAAGTTTATGCGGACAATCCCGCTTCGATTCAGGCCTGACATCACGCGTGTCATTCGCCAGTTACCAGTCGAAATGCTCGAACGAGTCATCGAAAATTGGATTCAACGGATGGACCATCTGAGACGTAGCCGCGGCCAACATTTGATAGACATAATCTTCAAAAAAATAAATGCCAAAGAATGTTCTTTCAAATGATAATAAACATTCCCCATTAAATTTGAACTTTCTGTGTTTTTTTTTTTTCTTTAAAAAAGTAGGGAACCTCGAAATGGATCACCCAGTTTATATAAGAGCAGATATTTGAATCATCAAAAGTTGCCTCGGAGTAAGTAGTAGAGAAGAAATCATCAAAAAAAAAATTGCATACAATAGTAAAATCTAATCTTATCTAACAAATTTGTAGAATGACTTGGGATTTCGTTAAAAAAATTATTTTTCATTTGGTTCATATAGTTTAAATAAGATAAATTATTCAGAGTACTATATTCAGTACGACAAATGGAGTATTTTCCATGATCCACAAGAGAACCAGTTTTCTTATATTTTTTGTAATATTTTTATTTTTTTATTCTTGGCACTACTCAGTTTCCTAGTATTCCAAGGAGGTCCAGAAAGGTTTTTCAAAAATTTTTAGGAACACATAACGCAATAAAAGAATACATCTTGTGGTAGAGAGCTTCAGTTATTTGACCAATGGAAGAATTGTACCAGAAGATAACGATAATAAATAAATTGCTTTTTTAGGCGTGTCACAAGTCCAGATGGAATAGATTATATATTTACTTCAATTGTAGGGTGATATCCATCATTAAGATCATTAAGAACAACTTTTATTATGTGACAGCAGAGATGAAGAGGCTGATGTAAATATGGACGAGGAAGATATGGTATTTTTGGAGACCGATATGGAGGAAAAAAAACGGATAAGGTGGTTGAAGTCGTCATTGAGGGTTCAAAGGAAGGAGAAATGCAGCCAATGAAAAAAATCCCAAATGGATCGCACTGCGGAAGAACCAATGCCATCAACTTCAAATCCATCTGGTACTATACCCCACCAACTTTCACTGGATTAGGAAAGGAGTGTAACTATGCCTACTCTCATGTACTCAAAACAACTGTTCCTCAACATAAAGAAATCCCCCCGGCATTTGAAGTTTTCAATGCTGTTTGTAGTTTTGAAGGTAAGTTTTATTAAAAATTTAGTATTTTAGCTGCGTCAACATATATTATTGTTTTATAGAATTTTGTGAAAATGTCGCCACAGTCGAATATGTATGCGTCCCAAAAGGGACGATTATTTCATTTGAGTACAACTGAGTTCAAGGCCTATTTAGGTATCATTATACGCATGAGCTTGGTGAAACTTCCAAGCATTCGATTGTATTGGTCAACAGATCCTACCTTTCATCAATCTCAAGTAGCAGATATTATGACTCGTAAGCGATTTGAGGATATCACAGCGAGCCTCCACTTCACCGATAACAATACAGCAGATAGTAGCGATCGCGCAAATAAAGTTCGGCCACTATTTGATCACATAAATAAGGTAATGCCTGAGGCATACACATACTCCAAAAGACCATCTATAGACGAACACATGGTTAAGTTCAAGGGCCATAACTCCATGAAGCAATACATGAAGGATAAACCAGTATTCTGGGGTTTCAAATTATGGTGTCTATGTGATGCTGAAACAGGATTTTTGTATGCCGTGGACATATACACTGGCAAAAAGCAATTTGTTGAGCATGGTCTTGGTGAAAGTGTTGTGCTCCAGTTCTCTGAACCGCTCGAACAAAAAGGAGTCCAAGTGTATTTTGATAACTTTTTTACCAGTATAAATGTGATGCGTATTCTCAAAAAAAGTGACATAATGGCTTATGGAACAATTAAAGAATAAATAAATGATAAAGAACTGAAAAGAGGAGATATTAGCGATTTTGTAGCAAATGGAATTTCGGTTCTGAAGTGGATGGACAATCGTCCTGTTTACCTTGCCTCAAACTTCATAGACCCGACCGAAGTTTTTCAAGTCAAACGCCGCACTGCAGGACAAGCTGACAAAATTGATGTGAAATGTCTCGGTGTTATTCGACATTATAATAAAGGAATGGACGGGGTGGGTGGATCTGATGGATCAAAAAAAAAAGTTTATTACGAGTACGATCGCCAAAGCAAATGGCGCTTTTATATCACAACAGCTATATCATACATTCACAGATTTCGGAAAATAGCCGCTTCCCAAATGAAGTAAATTCTCTGGAATTCCGTTCTGCTTTGGCTCAAGAAGTTATAAATGACTTTTCTTCTCGTCAGAGATTTTCATCAGAGTCTACAAAATTCGGAAGTCGATCGATATTGAAACCAAAAAGTATTCACAAATGGAACAAGTAAGAAAATTATAGTCGGTCTAGACCGACTATATGATACTAACTGGACTAACTGTCCAACTAACTGGACATAGAAAATAAGCATAAACCAAATTTGAGTGGGATTTTTATTAATTTTTTTGGCTGCAGATATGAAAAAGTTCATATCGGATGCTATATCTATATGGGGACTAGGCCCAAAAATGGACCGATCCTGACTATGTTTGGTAAAGTCTCTTGTATTTTGGAAAAATATATACAAACAAAATTTGAGAAGAATCAGTGCAATATTTTTGTTTTTTGATAGATTTAAGTGAAGATCGGGAAGCAGCTCTATATGGGGCCTATGACTAAGACTAGGGATCATTTTTGGACTACTCATTAATGGATGTAATAAACGCATACAAACCCAATTTGAGTAAGATCTATATGACAATTTGGATCTTATGGCAATTTATGTCGATTTCATGAGTCATTTGTATGGGGGCTAGGTCTGAACATGGACCGATTCTCATCAATTTCAATAGTGTTCATCCTATGACCGATAAAAGCTTTTATACCAAATTTCATCAAAATATATTGATATTTGCGACCTGCAGTTTGATTACAAGGTTTACATGGACACACAGACGGACGGACGGACGGACTGACGGACATCGTTAAATCGAATCAGTTAGTGATTTTGATTCGATCGGTATAATGAAAGATGGGTCTAGGTCAAATATTTTTGGTAGTTACAAACAGCAGCACAAAGTCATTATACCCAAACCACATAGATGTGCACATTGCGCAGCAAGTGGCAAATATAGCCGTACAAATGTGTTTTGTGAAGTACGTAATGTGTTTCTTTGCTTCACACTTCACGAGAATGCTTCAATATTTATCATAAACAAGACTAATATATTAGTTTTGTAATTAAACTTAATATTTTCTACTTTTCTAATGAATTAATAAAAAAAAAAACTTTCAAAACATAAACAAAATTTCATATATATTTTTTTTTGTAAAAAGTTCCGTTTCAAGGAGGGGGGTGGAGAGTCAAATTTTTTTGACATTCATATCGTATGGCTAAGGATTAAGAAAATTAAAAAAAAAATTCAAATCTCTTCACCCAAAAAAGTCTGGTTGTCAAAGGGTTAATAGCTTGCTTCTCCATGTTTATCATATAAAGACTGTGGAGACGATGGAGGGATCTATGAGCCTGTAACAAATATTTTTTTATGATTGTATCTATAATATTCATAAGTAAGGCGATTCCTTCACATCCCTTTTAAACTTTAAGTTACCAACCGATATTGACAAAAAAAACATACCATATGAAAGGTATTTCTTTGCAGATGTGCACCATATTTACAGATTTGCACCATCTGATACTTTTTATACCCTATACCACTATGTAGTTTGGGTTTAATTACTTTGTGCTGCTGTTTGTAACAACCAAAAATATTTGACCTAGACCCATCTTTAATTATACCGATCGAATCACTTTCTGAGTTGATTTAATAATGTCCGTCCGTCCGTCCGTCCGTCCGTCTGTGTGTCCATGTAAAGCTTGTAATCAAACTGCAGGTCGCAAATATGAATATATTTTGATGAAATTTGGTATATAAGCTTTTATCGGCCATGGGATGAACGCTATTGAAATTGGTGAAATTCGGTCCATGTTCAGACCTAGCCCCCATACAAATTACCCCTATGAAATTGACATAAATTGCCATAAGATCCAAATTGTCATATAGATCTTACTCAAATTGGGGTTTGTATGCGTTCATTTTTAATGAGTAGTCCAAAAATGATCCCTTTGGCCCCATATAGAGCTGCTTCCCGATCTTCACTTGAATCTATTAAAAAACAAAAATATTGCACTGATTCTTCTCAGATTTTGTTTGTATATATTTTTGCAAAATACAAGAGACTTTACCAAACATGATCAGGATCGGTCCATTTTTGGACCTAGTCCCCATATAGATATAGCATCCGATATGAACTTTTTCATATCTGCAGCCAAAAAAATTAATAAAAATCAGACTCAAATTTGGTTTTTGCTTATTTTCTATGTCCAGTTAGTTGGGCCTAAGAGATAAGGCATGGTATAGGGTATCGTATAGTCGGTCTAGACCGACTATAATTTTCTTACTTGTTTTTTTTTTTTTTTTTTTTTTTTTTTGAGTAAAATTCATTTAACGTTGATACCAACACATACACCAAACTATAATATGATGTTTTTGTGTTTATTAAATTTGTGTTGAATTGTAAATTGGCTAAAATTGATTAGCATACCTTTAGGCTCTTATAAAATTATTTATTCACAAACCCAGTTATATATCTTCTGTGTGTTCAGCAAATATGTACAAAGAAATTTAATGAATTTTAAAATTTCCTAGAATTTGCACTCGAATTTCGAGGGCTGGGCTCTTGTAGTTTAATTAAAACTGCAATGAATTCGTTCTTGAAAGAGGAATCAATTAATAAAACATAAGATACTAGAGACAGCAATAAGAACACCACCGCCATTCGTCATATTGCAATGGTCACATCTAAAAATATTGTATTGCAAAATATTTCAGTATTTAAAAAGCTATGGTTAAGCCAAGTTTCGTTAAATGCGATGATGCAATGACTTATGTTGAAACTTTAATAACATAAAGTTGACAGTTTAGTTCTCAGACCACGAACGTTTTGGTAAACTAATGAAATATCTTCACCAGTAAAAGCTTTTTTTTTTTTTTTTTTAAGCACTTAAATCAGTTAGAAGAAGACGGCCAATATTGTTAGAATTTATTCTTTAATTATATTCTCGAACCAATGTATTTTCAGGTCAAAAGTTAGGATCAATAATACGGTCAAACGGTAATGTTAAAGGCTGTGCTAGATCTTGGTTGAGAAACAACGAACTTATTTGTCGAAATTTCTGCATTTGAGTCCAACTTAGATTTTACATCAACATCAACATCTTCAGCAGTAGTTTCAATAGCTAAAGGTGAAATAAAAACAGTTTTTTTTTTACAAAAGCTATTGTAATTATTGATATATAAAAAAAAAATTAATTTGAAAAATAAATAAATAAATATATGCACCATCCATCGAACGTATTACAAAATTCTTTATTACGCAAGTGTTATGTACGTGTGAAACTTTTAAAAGAACTTCTATATGTTCTTATTTCATTTTATTTTTTTTTTTACCAAAGACGGCATGTCAAAGAGCTATGGACATGAATTACAAAAAACTTTAAGAGCTCTGTGGGGTTGCTCTCAAAATTTAGTTGCATGCAAAGAAGCAACTACAAAACAAATTTTTTATATTTCATTAGATTATTGCTGTTGCTATTATTTTTTTTTTTTTTTTTTTTTACTGAACTCTATGTTTATTAGGTTTGCACTCATTGCTAAGTAATAGTTTTTTATCGCAATATATATTTATGTGTATTGACCTAAACATATTTCAAAAAAATTAAATTAATTTTATGCTAAATTTATTATTTTTTTTTTTTTATTAGTATAACATTGTTAGAAAATGTATTTTTTATAAAAAGAGAAGGTACTTTTGAAAAGAAAGTCCTTTTTAAAAAAAAAGATATTTTTGAAAAGAAAATTTACTTTTTTTAAAAATAGTACTCCACCCGAAACAGCTAAATATATATCAATTTTTGATACAAATGTGCTAATGCCTTTTGCTTTATTAATACATAAGTAAAAATATTCCATCTTGAGTCTGATTAATTTCTAGGTCAATCAGAGCTGCCACCTTTTTCAAAGCAACAAGCGCAAAACAGTATCCCAAAAAGCGCTAATGGGCGCTAATTATGTTTGTAAAAAATGAAATTATTTTTATTAATTTTCCAAAAACTTATATATTACTTGTGCATTTGAGATCATTTAGTATTTCAACGTTAACATCTATTCTTCGTATTCAAATAAAATCGTGTCATTTTCGTCCTCATGTTCTGAGTCGATTTAGCGATGTTCATCCGTCCGTCCTGCTGTGTGTCCATGTAAACCTTGTAATCAAACTACAGATCGCAAATATGAATTTATTTTGATGAAATTTAGTTATAAGCTTCTATCGGCCATAGAATGAACGCTATTGAAATTGGTGAGAATCGGTTCATGTTCAAAGATAAACATAGTCCCCATACAAATGACCCCTATGAGATCGACTTAAATTGCATTAATATCCAATTTATCATATTGATCTCGGTCAAATTGGGTTTGTGTATGTTTATTACATCCATTTAACAGTAGCCCCAAAATAAGCTCTATAGGACAATTCTTCGCCATAGCCCCCCCCCCCCCCCCCCATATGAAGGTGATTCCCGATCTTCACTTAAATCTATCAAAAAAAAAAAAAAATTTCACAAATTTTTCTCAAATTTGGTATGTATATGTTTTTGAAAAAAAAAAATAAGTGACCTTACCAAATATAATCAGGTTCAGTAAATTTTTCGACCTAGTCCCCATATAAATATAGCATCCAATATGAAGTTTTTCATATGGTCGATCTACTTGTTTTAAAAAAATTTATCCGCGCCGAGTTAATTTTTTTTTTTTTTTTTTTTTTTTTTAATGTACAACAGATTTTGTGAACTTAACTTTTGTTTGATGAATTGTTTATACAGGCTTTTTCAGAGCTGTAACCTAAATATAAAGTTTTATTAAGTACAGAATCGAATAATAGTTCTGTTCCTCCACGATGTTGAAGCATGTTCAAGTATGTTGAACATTAGTCGAGTGCGTTCCACCAGAAAAAAGAGAGAGCGAGACATTTGCAGTTTCTCACCACAACTCACCATGCTTGAACAGCTTGAACTTTGCTAGAACAAATTTGTGTGAGTAAGTTTCAACCATTTACGAAAAGTGACAGAAGCAGTTGTTTTCATTCGTTGTTTTGGTTTTTTGATTTTTGTCAAAAAGAATAAAATTTTGGTAAAAATAAATAAAATGGAAAAATTAGTTTTATATGAAAATTTATTGAAATCAAGCACTGATTCAGAAGAAGAATTAATTATGAATCATGGTTTTTGCTTTAAGTCGTTCCACCAGAAAAATAGAAAATGAGAGCGAAGAGCGTAAATATGAAATTACTCAATGCTTGAGTTTTGCTAGACTTTTAAAAGATATTGTTCTGACGGAACAGACCTAATAAATAATCAAATTTACGGCAAGGTGCAATTATCGTATTTGGTAAACTTTTTTACTACCGATAAAAGTCATCAAAAAGTTTTGTTTGGGCCGCAGTTTGGGGTTCGCATGACAGATTTACTTTTGTACTTGAACTGATGAGATTAAGACAAGTAGGTTATTTAAATTTAGTTTTTAGAATCATTGTACATATTCTCCAGCAGCGTAGTCTCAATGAATTTTCATTAACAACGTTGAAATGAGTTTTCAACTCAAGCTTTCCATAATGGTTGCAAATTGCTCTTTCTATAGAAAGCAAGGTTCAGAAAATACACACATGAAACACACAATGTTCTGTTCAAAAGCAGCCAACACATATCTTTATTTTCATATCAATTATGTTTGTTTTTAAATTTTCTTCGGTGCCCAACACAACCATGACTGTGTTCGTTTTAATATTTCGTTATTTACACGAACATTTTTGTATCACGTACTTTTTGTTTCAATCACACATAAAGCACACATTTTTGAGTGTTGCTTTATTTGAAGTTCATGTTCTGGTACGTGTATTGAAAAAAAAACAGAACATGTACAATAAACAGGTTCGAGTTCAGTTATATTTTAAGTCGTGTTGTGGCTCGTGTAGTAAGAAAAAACAGAACATGTCGTGTTTAAATTATAACTGAACTCGAACCTGTTTATTGTACATGTTCTGTTTTTTCTTACTACACGAGACACAACACGACTTAAAATATAACTGAACTCGAACCTGTTTATTGTACATGTTCTGTTTTTTTTTTTTTTTTTCAGTACACTTACCAGAACATGAACTTCAAATAAAGCAACACTCAAAAATGTGTGCTTTATGTGTGATTGAAACAAAAAGTACGTGATACAAAAATGTTCGTGTCAATAACGAAATATTAAACCGAACACAGTCATGGTTGTGTTGGGCACCGAAGAAAATTTAAAAACAAACATAATTGATATGAAAATAAAAATATGTGTGTGTTGGTCTAAGTTATGTTTGTTTACATATATGTATGAGTTTTTTATTCAGTGTGTGTTTTTTTCTGAACTCTGATAGAAAGCCGTATGGTTGGTGCTATCATCGGAATTTTTCTTTGTATATCGGAATCTTTGTTAATCAACTTATATATCGTATGATATAATTTCAGTCTTACTATGATGGTGATCCTTCAAAAATCTAAGAACTCATATTTCAAACTAAGTCCAAATGTAAATGTATATAAATGCTGCCCTAATGTACATACATATATAAGAAGAAAAAAAGAAGTGTTTTGTTGAAAATTTGTTAATTAACCTTAATGAATAACAAAAAAATGGTTTGAAAGAATTAAATATACATTAAAAAGAACAAAAACCACTTCAAACTTAAAGAAAACTGTGCCCTCAAAAATAGAAAAAGATGATGATGTAGATGGCGATGGCGATGACGGTAATGTACAAAAAAAAAACACATTTACGAGAGATGGAAAATATTGCCTCTAAACTTTAAAAATTAAAGTAATGAAAATGAAAGCTAAACTAGGCCAATGGGCGGGCAGGCAACAGCAAAGCACAGCACATCACAACAACAACAACAACAACAACAAACGGAAAACTCGTCAGCATAAAAAAGTAAGTGTAAATAGTTGTATAAATAGTTTAAATGGGCTAATGGTTGTTAGGTTGCCAAATAAAAAAAATTATATCTAGTTTGTTTAGATAAATAATTAAATTTATATAGTTATATATATATTTTTTTTTTTTTTTCAATTACATCGTAATGCAACATCATAATGTGCTGGCTCAACACTAAAAGTGTTAATTTTGCAATAATGTTAAATTTGAACAATAGTCAGCTAAATTTATTTCATAACAACTAATGAAATATATAATATTTGCTTGCTAAAAAAAAAAAAAGAATCATTATGTGGAAAATTTTGGGGCAAATCGTGCAATCTTTGTAATACAGCGCAGAGGTCACAGGTGATAAATACAGCCAAAAATGAGAAACTTGTGAATTTTTTATCTTCTAAACAAATTATCTGATATATTAAATTTATAATGGAGATTCCAACAATACACCCAGGAAGTAAAACCGACAAATGAAGGAGCTGGTACCATTTGTATCTTCTTGAGTTAATAATATAGAAATTTGAATCTATAATATTAATAGGCCAGGCGATTTTTTGTTACCAATGTTTTGTTCTACCATTTTATCCCGATTTTGACCAAACATATATTATTTGAAAGGTATTTCCTTTTTAGCTGTTCACCAGATTTATAGATTTTCAATTTTTTTCCTTTATTTTGAGTAAATTGCATTTCAAGTTGCTACTAACACATACATAAAATTATAAATATGCTATGTGTGTTTTTATTAAATTTGTTAATGTGTTTGTTAATGAGTTTGTTATCTTCATTCACAATAATAATAAACCAAAAAAGTGTTGGTTTGTGAATTGGCTAAGTTGAAAAACAAAGTTGCCTAGAAATTGTACTCGAATTTCGAGTACTGGAATCTGCTAGTTTTAATAAATAGATTACACCAGAGACTTAAAAATTAAATTTTTTTCTGAAAAAAGTTCCTTATCTTCAAAAAGTAAAAGTACATTTTCACAAAAAAAAAAAAATTACATTTCCTTATAAAAGCATAAAAGTACTTAATTCTTAAAAAAATATTTTTTTTTAAATAAGTACCTTTGCTTATAAAAGTACATTATCTTAAAAAGTACCTGTGCTTAAAAAATACATTTCCTTTAAAACGTACATTTTCATGATTGAGTTTGAATTTATTCAGGCTCAAGATCAAATGTTTTTACTTTAAATAAAGCAAAAAAAAAAAAAAAAAACATTGGCACATTTGTTTCAAAAATTGATTTATATTCTACATGGCAGGTTATACAGCTGTTTTGGGAAGAGTCACCAACCCTCATCAGTAACCAAAAGCAGCAAAAGTTAAATTCATATACATTTGCTGAAAACAACCAAATGAGAATTCAAGCAAAAGTTATACTATTTATGGCTCTTCCAATATAACAAACTAAAATATAAAACATCTTTAAAACAAATATGTTTGTATTTATATGAGTACACATTGCATACTACAATATACATGTTTGTTTTTGTCCCGAAAAAACAAGAAAAACAATTTGTTCTTGCTAAACTTACATTTAGCGTTAACGGCATGCCCTCCGTATTTTTAATTTCATTATTTTCTATAAAAATAAAAAATCTTATTTTCGATCTTTATCATTTTAATGATGGAGTTTGAAATTATTCAGGCTCAAGATCAAATGTTTTTACTACTGCTGTTGGTTACTGAAGAGGGTTGGTGACTCTTGCCGAAACAGCTGTATAACCTGTCATGAAAAATATAGATCAATTATTGAAACAAATGTTCCAATGTTTTTTTGCTTTATTTAAAGTAAAAACATTTGATATTGAGCCTGAATAATTTCAAACTCAATCATTAAATTGATAAAGATCGAAAATAAGATTTTTTATTTTTGTAGAAAATAATAAAATTAACGTACATTTTCTTTTAAAAGTGCCTTTTCTTTAAAAAGTAACTTTTCTTTAAAAAGTAACTTTTCTTTAAAACGTACATTTTCTTTAAAAATCACCTTTTCTTTAAAAAGCACCTTTTCTTTAAAAAGTACCTTTTCTTAAAAGTACCTTT